>OY787677.1:29207150-29772778 GCA_963678985.1 Spisula subtruncata | reverse complement strand
ATATGTTCGGGTTTAAATATCGTCAGTATTCAAGTCATTTACGTATTGATTATCTGTGTTTTATCTTGGGCAAACGTAATTGTTGACACATAATTATTACAATATAATATGATAGAGCGTAATCAGTATACACAGCGGACATAAATTCAAGGTCATTCAACTGAACGATATTACTAAACTATGTCAGACTTATCAATGTGTGTGAAGTTAGCAGCCAGTTGCCAGTTGCCAGTTGCCAATTCAACTTTTTGAATCGGCAACTGGCAACTGTCAGCTAACTTCACAACCCAGCAGCCGATTCGTCGATTTCGAAAGTTGAATCGGCAACTGGCAACTGTCAGCCAGCTGACGATTCAAATTTCACTGTAGACTCGAATTGGCAACTGGCAACTGTCAGCCAGCTGACGATTCAAATCTTGCGGGAAAATCGAATTGGCAACTGGCAACTGTCAGCCAGCTGACGATTCAAATTTCACTGTAGACTCGAATTGGCAACTGGCAACTGTCAGCCAGCTGACGATTCAAATCTTTCGGGAAAATCGAATTGGCAACTGGCAACTGTCAGCCAGCTGACGATTCAAATTTCACTGTAGACTCGAATTGGCAACTGGCAACTGTCAGCCAGCTGACGATTCAAATCTTTCGGGAAAATCGAATTTGCAACTGGCAACTGTCAGCCAGCTGACGATTCAGATTTCACTGTAGACTCGAATTGGCAACTGGCAACTGTCAGCCAGCTGACGATTCAAATTTCACTGTAGACTCGAATTGGCAACTGGCAACTGTCAGCCAGCTGACGATTCAAATCTTTCGGGAAAATCGAATTGGCAACTGGCAACTGTCAGCCAGCTGACGATTCAAATTTCACTGTAGACTCGAATTGGCAACTGGCAACTGTCAGCCAGCTGACGATTCAAATCTTTCGGGAAAATCGAATTTGCAACTGGCAACTGTCAGCCAGCTGACGATTCAGATTTCACTGTAGACTCGAATTGGCAACTGGCAACTGTCAGCCAGCTGACGATTCAAATTTCACTGTAGACTCGAATTGGCAACTGGCAACTGTCAGCCAGCTGACGATTCAAATCTTTCGGGAAAATCGAATTTGCAACTGGCAACTGTCAGCCAGCTGACGATTCAAATTTCACTGTAGACTCGAATTGGCAACTGGCAACTGTCAGCCAGCTGACGATTCAAATCTTACGGGAAAATCGAATTGGCAACTGGCAACTGTCAGCCAGCTGACGATTCAGATTTCACTGTTGACTCGAATTGGCAACTGGCAACTGTCAGCCAGCTGACGATTCAAATTTCACTGTAGACTCGAATTGGCAACTGGCAACTGTCAGCCAGCTGACGATTCAAATCTTTCGGGAAAATCGAATTGGCAACTGGCAACTGTCAGCCAGCTGACGATTCAAATTTCACTGTAGACTCGAATTGGCAACTGGCAACTGTCAGCCAGCTGACGATTCAGATTTCACTGTAAAGTCGAATTGGCAACTGGCAACTGTCAGCCAGCTGACAATTGGGAAAAAAAAATTCTTCAGAAAATCGAATTGGCAACTGGCAACTGTCAGCCAGCTGACAATTCGAAAAAAAAATTTTTTCCAGAAATTCGAATTGGCAACTGGCAACTGTCAGCCAGCTGACAATTCGAAAAAAAAAATTATTTGTGAAAAATCGAATTGGCAACTGGCGACTGTCAGCCAGCTGACAATTCGAAAAAAAAAAATTTTTTTGTGAAAAATCGAATTGGCGACTGGCAACTGTCAGCCAGCTGACAATTCGAATTTTTTTATATTTTTTTTTAGAAAATCGAATTGGCAACTGGCAACTGTCAGCCAGCTGACAATTCGAAAAAAAAATTTTTTTTTAGAAAATCGAATTGGCAACTGGCAACTGTCAGCCAGCTGACAATTCGAAAAAAAATATTTTTTTGTGAAAAATCGAATTGGCAACTGGCAACTGTCAGCCAGCTGACAATTCGAAAAAAAAATTTCTTTCAGAAAATCGAATTGGCAACTGGCAACTGTCAGCCAGCTGACAATTCGAAAAAAAAAATATTTTAGAAAATCGAATTGGCAACTGGCAACTGTCAGCCAGCTGACAATTCGAAAAAAATTTTTTTTTTCAGAAAATCGAATTGGCAACTGGCAACTGTCAGCCAGCTGACAATTCGAAAAAAAATTTTTTTGTGTGAAAAATCGAATTGGCAACTGGCAACTGTCAGCCAGCTGACAATTCGAAAAAAAAATTTTTTTTTGTGAAAAATCGAATTGGCAACTGGCAACTGTCAGCCAGCTGACAATTCGAAAAAAAAATTATTTGGTGAAAAATCGAATTGGCAACTGGCAACTGTCAGCCAGCTGACAATTCGAAAAAAAAAATTTTTTTGTGAAAAATCGAATTGGCAACTGGCAACTGTCAGCCAGCTGACAATTCGAAAAAAAAAATTTTTTTTAGAAAATCGAATTGGCAACTGGCAACTGTCAGCCAGATGACAATTCGAAAAAAAATATTTTTTTGTGAAAAATCGAATTGGCAACTGGCAACTGTCAGCCAGCTGAAAATTCGAAAAAAATATTTTTTTTTAGAAAATCGAATTGGCAACTGGCAACTGTTAGCCAGCTGACAATTCGAAAAAAAAAATTTTTTTGTGAAAAATCGAATTGGCAACTGGCAACTGTCAGCCAGCTGACAATTCGAAAAAAAATTTTTTTTTCAGAAAATCGAATTGGCAACTGGCAACTGTCAGCCAGCTGACAATTCGAAAAAAAAAATTTTTTGTGTGAAAAATCGAATTGGCAACTGGCAACTGTCAGCCAGCTGACAATTCGAAAAAAAAAAAAAATTTGTGAAAAATCGAATTGGCAACTGGCAACTGTCAGCCAGCTGACAATTCGATTTTTTTTTGATTTTTTTTAGAAAAACGAATTGGCAACTGGCAACTGTCAGCCAGCTGACAATTCGAAAAAAAAAATTTTTGGTGAAAAATCGAATTGGCAACTGGCAACTGTCAGCCAGCTGACAATTCGAAAAAAAAATTTGTTTTTGTGAAAAATCGAATTGGCAACTGGCAACTGTCAGCCAGCTGACAATTCGAATTTTTTTGTATTTTTTTTAGAAAATCGAATTGGCAACTGGCAACTGTCAGCCAGCTGACAATTCGAAAAAAATAATTTGTTTTAGAAAATCGAATTGGCAACTGGGAACTGTCAGCCAGCTGACAATTCGAAAAAAAATTTTTTTTTGTGAAAAATCGAATTGGCAACTGGCAACTGTCAGCCAGCTGACAATTCGAAAAAAATAAAAATTTTTAGAAAATCGAATTGGCAACTGGCAACTGTCAGCCAGCTGACAATTCGAAAAAAAAATTTTTTTTGTGAAAAATCGAATTGGCAACTGGCAACTGTCAGCCAGCTGACAATTCGAAAAAAAATTGTTTTTGGTGAAAAATCGAATTGGCAACTGGCAACTGTCAGCCAGCTGACAATTCGAAAAAAAAAAAATTTTTTGTGAAAAATCGAATTGGCAACTGGCAACTGTCAGCCAGCTGACAATTCGAAAAAAAAATATTTTTTTTAGAAAATCGAATTGGCAACTGGCAACTGTTAGCCTGCTGACAATTCGAAAAAAAAATTTTTTTTTAGAAAATCGAATTGGCAACTGGCAACTGTCAGCCAGCTGACAATTCGAAAAAAAAAATTTTTGTGAAAAATCGAATTGGCAACTGGCAACTGTCAGCCAGCTGACAATTCGAAAAAATATTTTTTTGTGAAAAATCGAATTGGCAACTGGCAACTGTCAGCTAGCTGACAATTCGAAAAAAAAATGTTTTTGTGAAAAATCGAATTGGCAAATGGCAACTGTCAGCCAGCTGACAATTCGAAAAAAAAAATTTTTTTTGTGAAAAATCGAATTGGCAACTGGCAACTGTCAGCCAGCTGACAATTCGAAAAAAAAAATTATTTGGTGAAAAATCGAATTGGCAACTGGCAACTGTCAGCCAGCTGACAATTCGAAAAAAAAAGTTTTTGTGAAAAATCGAATTGGCAACTGGCAACTGTCAGCCAGCTGACAATTCAAAAAAAAAAATTGAGTGAAAAATCGAATTGGCAACTGGCAGCTGTCAGTCAGCCAGCTGACAATTCAAATTTTTCCGTAGAATCGAATTGGCAACTGACCTCAGCTGACAATTAAAAGTTCACTGTTATATCAGATAAATAGGAAACTCAACAACTAACATGATTTTGAGGCTTGTTGTAACTTTATTTCTCTTGTCCGAATAATAGCTTGTTTTCAATATTGTGCGGATGTGTATGCAGATTCGACCCTAGAAAAAGTATATGTTTATACCCGATTGTATATATTGCGAATTTTCAATTATTACATGTATTCTTACTATTTGACCACCCGTGATTAATAAATGTTGTGATTATTATAAACCCAAACATTAGCAAGATTGCCAATTCTACAAGTTCGCAAAAAAGGCTTGAGAATGGCACTAAAAACTAAAAATAAATTAATCAAATTCCTAAAAGTACCGTATTGAATGGTAGGGTAACTCCAAAAATAGAGGCCTAAACTGGCATTTGTTCCTCTACCACTTGTGGTCGATTCAATAAATAATACTAATGAGGGAACTATCCCATTCGAAAGAATAGCGGGAATTACCGTTAACTCAGATACATGATGTATACCCAGCTAAAGCTAGATAAACAAAGTTTACCTGACAGACGACTCGATGTTGACCAACGATTCTCAATTGACTTTGAAAGTACTGTAATTGGAGGAATATCAATTCTTTGTTTGGAAATATAAGCGACAGTCACAACCCAACGGACGTGTAACTACGTGAATCCGAGTCAGTAGGCATTTGTGATTACGCAGACATAACGTTTGTAGCATTTGGCCAGCGTTCGGCCAACCTATTCATTCCCGCATTTGCGAGCCTTTTTCTGCCACCTTAATTCGTAAGGACAACGCATGGGAGCAGTTTGTACAAATAGATAACCTGGCCATAGCACGGAGATCGTAGGCTGTTAGAACTTTATAAACACGTAAAACTCACTTGTAATGTGCGCAACCTACAATGAACTCAATCACTCACGATCAGGGCGTACTCATATCCTCCGTATTTCAAACCTACGTTTTCAAAAGTTCGTAGTGACCTTAAGGTGCTTATAGCTTGGCCAATTTGACACAAGCCTGATCTTTTGATTAGCATAATTTAACAGTCGACACTGATTGTATGTTTTCATGATCGGTGAGTATCATGAAGACGCTCGAGATTTAATACAAACACAAATTTGAAATACCGATATCGCACGATTTGCTTGCGGAAATTGATATATTCAAAGCAAGAACCTTGTAATATATTCTTGCATAAAGGTCAGGCTCATGTCAAAATAGCCAAGCTATACACACAGTAAGTTTTGATGTATAAGTCGAGGATGTACGCTTTGCCACTAGGTAACAACGAAGGCGTACATCTTGAGAAAATGCACGACAGAGGCGTACTTCACCTTACTACAAATAACATCTTGACTTATAGGTCAAGATGTATACATCAAAACTTACTGTGTGTACGCATCTTCCCGAAAAATACTCACGTCTGGTTATGATCCGAGTTAAAGGCATCAGCTTTCTTTTGGCCGTTATCACATGTCGTTCCTCCACTCCAACTTGACTCACCCTAACCTAAGGGAGCCTCAAGTGTAGCCGTAGTGACGGTCAAGTGGAGATTTGGTAGATCGACCTCCACTTTCTCGAGTGGGTGACCGTTATAATATATGGTAAGATAGTAAGATAGTGTAAACAATACATGTTTAATTATTAAATCGGTTTTGGGGGATTCGGTGCATTTGCATGATATTAACAAAGTCAAATTTTAATTTTGATTTTAATTATTTGAACTCCAAAAAATAAGACCTTAGTTTGAATACACACTAATAATAATGATCATAAGATAGTAAAATAAGTTTAAACTTAGATGTAATAATATGTAGCGTTAATTAAACGCATGCTAATTATCTTGACAATAATAAAATAAACATTAAATTAAATGTATGACAATGCACACGAGTTTTAAATGATACCGTGACATAATCCAGTATTGTTGTGGAAGCAGGCTCAATAGTATCAAATCAATATGAATTCCACAGACCGCTGGGCAGGTAGTTTCAGATTAATAATTTAGAAATCATATGAGCTCGGTTACTGTTTTTTATCAGCAGCTCACTGTCCTGTGTCATTTTGTGAGCAACTTACTACAGATACAACGCAGGAAAGACAGGTCACTTGAACGCCATACTTCCTAGAATATCATTTTGAGAGCGACCATGGTGTATAAAATAATTAAATACATACCAAGTGTGCATATAGATTATGCATGTACTAATTTATTTTAAGTTGATTGCGAGGCAATTTTTTACAATTCATTTCAATCATTCTCGACACACAATTCCTGATATCGTCAAAATTGTATCGATTAACAAAAAATAGAAGAATTCCAAGTTTTTGCCTATTATACTGAACGTCTTGTATGTGCAATATTTATTACCATTTATATCTAATCTTTGGTATGGCGTGACATGAGATCGAACCCGTACCCACACACGCGAGCAATCTACCACTAGGATATCCAGGCGACATTCTTGCACATTAGTTATTGCAGCATAGTAAATAACATACATGTTTGTGTTACAGATGACCACGTTTTTATTTTAATAAAACTATTTCAGTTATATTCACGGGATTAAAAAGCAATTATTAAAATCAATATATAAATATACATGCATTTCCGTATTCATGTTCCTTATACATGTATTATTTACACGAATACAATGCAGCATGCAATTTATTAACATCGCAGTGAAACTACTATATTTAAATTCCACGTATTTCAGACTGTACTGCAACTTAACTTTATTTGTTCACAAATATACTTTAGGATTACAAAATGTATTTTACAAAATCTGCATTGATGGTTTCAAAACATTCTTTCAAAAGGGTTCGTTGGTTTATTTATTTTGAAAATACAATAACTTTAATAGTCCAACGTTCGTGCGCTAAATCGGTATTCACATAACCTTACTTGAGAGTAGCTGGAGTCACTGTCAAGTGACCGTTTCGCCCACTCGAGAAACCCCACTCCGTCGAGTCAACTCCAGCGACACTTACCGTTGCGAATACCATTTTCTAGTTAGGTCGGATACCCACTCAAACGCACGGACGAAATGATATTAAAATTATCTCAGTGAGTGACAGTGGAGGGGCGGTCGAGTAGAGGAAGTGAATATGGCCGAGGCATTTGGAAATGCCGTCACGGACCAGTTTACAGACCCTTTAAAAGCCTTGACATTAATAATAAAAACGAAGAATTAAAATGAAATTATACCATCATAAAGAGGATGTGTGAAGTTTGAAACTGTCGATTTTCAGTAGGCGGCTTTATCGGCGGGATTTCCCTTCTACCAAGCCCTTCAAAATTTCACCCCGGGGAAAACTTTTTCCCATGAGCTCCGATACTAGCAAGTTTTGGTGCGTTGGGAAGCTCTTTTCGTGCTTGTTCATTTAACACCAAACTCAACCGGCTAGCTTGCCTTTGAACAAAAACTGTCATCCAGCGTCTAACGGCCGATCTTCTGAAGGTTGTTTATCGGCAGGATTTCCCTTCTACCAAGCCCTTCAAACTTTCACCTCGGGGAAAACTTCTTCCTATGAGCTCCGAACCGGCCAAGTTTGGGTGCGTTAGAAAGCTCTTTCCATGCTCATTTATTGAACAGTAAACGCAACTGACTAGCTTGCTTTTTGAAAAAAATGCCACATCGCGTCTATCGACCGAGCTTTGCAGGCGGCTTTTCGGCGTGATTTCCCTTCTGCCAAGCCGTCCAAATTTTCACACCGGGGAAAACTTTTTCACATACATTCCGATCCCTACAAGTTTGGGTGCGTTAGAAAGCTCTTTCCGTGCTCGTTCATATAACACCAAACTCAACCGGCTAGGTTGCCTTTGAACAAAAACTGTCATCGAGCGTCTAACGAGCGAGCCTCTGAAGGCTGTTTATCGGCGGGATTTCCCTTCTACCAAGTCCTTCAAAATTTCACATCGGGAAAAACTTCTTCCGATGAGCTCCGAATCGGCCGAGTTTGGGTACGTTAGAAAGCTCTTTCCATGCTCGTTCATTGAACACTTTACTCAACTGGCTAGCTTGCTTTATGAAAAAATGCCACAGCGCGTCTACCGACCGAGCTTTGCAGGCGGCTTTTCGGCGTGATTTTCCTTCTACCAAGCCGTCCAAATTTTCACACCGGGGAAAACTTTTTCTCATGATTTCCGATCCCTACAAGTTTGGGTGCGTTGGAAAGCTCTTTCCGTGCTCGTTCATATAACACCAAACCCAACCGGCTAGCTTGCCTTTGAACTAAAACTGTCATCGAGCCTCTAACGAGCGAGCCTCTGAAGGCTGTTTATCGGCGGGATTTCCCTTCTACCAAGCCCTTCAAAATTTCACCTCGGGGAAAACTTTTTCCCATGAGCTCCGAATCGGCCGAGTTTGGATGCGTTAGAAAGCTCTTTCCATGCTCGTTCATTGAACACTAAACTCAACTGGCTAGCTTGCTTTATGAAAAAATGCCACAGGGCGTCTACCGACCGAGCTTTGCAGGCGGCTTTTCGGCGTGATTTCCCTTCTACCAAGCCGTCCAAATTTTCACACCGGGGAAAACTTTTTCACATGATTTCCGATCCCTACAAGTTTGGGTGCGTTGGAAAGCTCTTTCCGTGCTCGTTCATATAACACCAAACTCAACCGGCTAGCTTGCCTTTGAACAAAAACTGTCATCGAGCGTCTAACGAGCGAGCCTCTGAAGGCTGTTTATCGGCGGGATTTCCCTTCTACCAAGCCCTTCAAAATTTCACCTCGGGGAAAACTTTTTCCCATGATCTCCGAATCGGCCGAGTTTGGGTGCGTTAGAAAGCTCTTTCCATGCTCGTTCATTGAACACTAAACTCAACTGGCTAGCTTGCTTTATGAAAAAATACCACAGCGCGTCTACCGACCGAGCTTTGCAGGCGGCTTTTCGGCGTGATTTCCCTTCTACCTAGCCGTCCAAATTTTCACACCGGGGAAAACTTTTTCATATGATTTCCGATCCCTACAAGTTTGGGTGCGTTGGAAAGCTCTTTCCGTGCTCGTTCATATAACACCAAACTCAACCGGCTAGCTTGCCTTTGAACAAAAACTGTCATCGAGCGTCTAACGAGCGAGCCTCTGAAGGCTGTTTATCGGCGGGATTTCCCTTCTACCAAGCCCTTCATGGTGGCTACACGGAATACGCAGGTACATACTGTGTTGATCAGAGATTATCCGTGTCTCTCGTCCGAGTTATTCCGTTGCTCTGAAGTGTCTATCCGGGCATTCCTTAGTCATCCAAATGGGAGCCTGGTAGATTGTGTGTTGTTGTCGTTTTTGCACGCGCTCGTCCGTTTTGCCTTGTTACCACATCATAGATGGTCGCTAAGTGTATGAATAGTACCGAATCTTGATATGATGCAGACCTGTCCATTCTTGTGATTGAATATGTGACTCAGTGCTCGCGATGTGATATCGTGCGAAACACGAAGCAACGTGCGAAAATCGCGCGACACACCAAGCGAGACACGATATTTTACCGCGAAATAGCGTGGTTTTGATACTGCGACAGAGCGAGATCTCGTGTTTGAATATCGCGCCTGGCTTCGTGTGTCGCCCGATTTTCGCGTGTCGCCTCGTGTCGCGCAATTCTCGCCCCTCGCCCTCTTGATGCGAGGCACGATAATTCATATGACACTAACCAGATTCCATAGCATACACAATGATGGATTCTATGACATGTTTATATGTGTATATATGTTTGTAGAATGATAGGCTAACGACCTTTTCTGAATAAAAGCTGGCTATCTATCTACGAGGGTCATTCAATATATAATGCAAACTAACAATTATCTCTAAATCCAGTCAAGATAATAAAATGAAACTTTGCATGATTATAATATAGGACAATTTCTATTTGATAGAACATTTTAAGGACACCTGACGTCGATGGTGGCACCAGCGCACGACCTCATTCGATATAACTCGGAACGTCATGGACGCGGTAACGTCACATCTAAAAAGTAGTAAACATTTAATCAAGTGATCATGCAACAAAAACTCAATTTATATTGTACTACCTTACAAGAGACATGTTTCAAAATGTCAGCAACAATAATTATCCTAAAATGGCGCTACTGTTGAATGAAAATACAAACGACAAATATAGAGTTAAGGGCTACTAGTGTGTGAAACTGAAAATGTGTGCAATGGCCCCCATGTCTTATCGAAACATTGAGAAAACAATTGAAACTAGACAAAATATCAACATACGTAGAGATAGCCCAGGGACTTGGCAGTAGTTTTGGCTAATTTAATTTGAAATTCCTGAACAGAGTACACATGTTACCGGGTTCCGGTCACTGAATGTCGTATATTTTTGACGTCAGAGCCGTTCGAACGTCGCACCGAACTCATCGCAAGCTTAATTTAGGGCTTAAATATAGAAGGAAAAAACTTTATACGCAAACTTGTAGTGACATTTGTTATGTAGATACCATATTACCGGTCGAAAATGATACAACGATTACCTGGGAATTCGACATGCCACTTCACATTAGGCTGACTAGACCGTGTCCGTGCAGTTATGAGTGTATGTACGTAGTTGCCTAGCAACGGGAATAAAATAATGACCGAAAGGATGAACGTGGGTCATTGAACTCAAGGAAAGGTACTTTGGACGATTATGACATTATTTAAAATATAAATATTGTATCAAAGAATTTATATGATAGTTTGCATTATATATTGAATTACCCTCGTATGTTATCACGTAGCTGTTGCATTATAGAAATAATTACAAGATAAAGTTTGTACTAGCTCATTATATTATATACAGTAACACCTCTCGGACGACAACTAATCGGAAACACACATATTGTTGGTCATTCAGATACTGTTGCTGTATGTAGGTAAGAGATATATTATAGTGAGAGACAACTTCTGCAATATATGATAATGCTCATACTAGAGTTGCTAAATATGCATAGGTTGCACTGCGTATAACTATGGATGCGTTTGTATCGGTTTTAGGTAATTGTTTAATACATGTCCTTGCTCTATATGGTCATAGAATTTTAATTTGTACTAATATATAATTATATGTATGCTATTGTAGGCAATCCCATTGTAGACACGAGAGCGCTTTCATGTGTGTTTCTCCGACTCCGGCATGTATCATTGCTGTATAAAAGAAATGATTCCCGCTGATTTATGTTTAAATGACATGCTTGAAGCTACCCGGTACTGAAGATAGCGAAAATGTAGGCCTATCATGAATATTCCCATGTACCTAGTGATCAGTCCATGTGATAGAAAGTGTACATACCCGACAGGCTCATGCACTGAAACCGCACTTGTTGATTATCGATACCTCGCCTATGGTCGGGTGATTTGAGCGTTTGCATTGAAAGGGAGTCGATTGTTCGAACACAGGCAGATAGAGTTGTCTATATAAATCACATATCATCACATGTTAAACATGCCTCACCCGGGCTAGGCATATGTGCATTGCTATTTATTTCTTTTTACATCACTTTAATTTTGTCAGTTATTCCAACTGCGTACGTATCTTGCGTATTTGCGTATGCCCAGCTACGCCCCTGCACACTTTTAATGAGTCAGTTTATTGGTATGAATTACATGGTGTTGCTTATAATGACCTATTATGCTGAGACCAGGGAGATCATAGGTAGCTTCACTGGAGCTTTTTCTAGACCAAAGTAGCTGGGAGTATCAACAGTGAAATTCGAATTGCCAGTTGCCAATTCGAGTTTGGAGTAAAATTTGAATCGGATGCTGGCCGCCAGTAGCCAGTTGCCAATTCGATTCTACAGAAACATTTGAATTGTCAGCTGGCTGACAGTTGCCAGTTGCCAATTTGATTTTTCACAATTTTTTTTTCGAATTGTCAGCTGGCTGACAGTTGCCATTTGCCAATTCGATTTTCTGAAAAAAAAATGTTTTTTCGAATTGTCAGCTGGCTGACAGTTGCCAGTTGCCAATTCGATTTTCACAAAAAAATATTTTTTTTTCGAATTGTCAGCTGGCTGACAGTTGCCAGTTGCCAATTCGACTTTCTGGAAAAAAATTTTTCGAATTGTCAGCTAGCTGACAGTTGCCAGTTGCCAATTCGATTTTTCACAAAAAAATTTTTTTTTCGAATTGTCAGCTGGCTGACAGTTGCCAGTTGCCAATTCGATTTACTGAAAAAAAAATTTTTTTTCGAATTGTCAGCTGGCTGACAGTTGCCAGTTGCCAATTCGATTTTCTAAAAAAAAATTTTTTTCGAATTGTCAGCTAGCTGACAGTTGCCAGTTGCCAATTCGATTTTTCACAAAAAATATTTTTTTTTCGAATTGTCAGCTGGCTGACAGTTGCCAGTTGCCAATTCGATTTTTCACAAATTTTTTTTTTTTCGAATTGTCAGCTGGCTGACAGTTGCCAGTTGCCAATTCGATTTTTCACAAAAAAATATTTTTTTTCGAATTGTCAGCTGGCTGACAGTTGCCAGTTGCCAATTCGATTTTCTAAAAAAAATAAAAAAAAATCGAATTGTCAGCTGGCTGACAGTTGCCAGTTGCCAATTCGATTTTTCACAAAAAATATTTTTTTTTCGAATTGTCAGCTGGCTGACAGTTGCCAGTTGCCAATTCGATTTACTGAAAAAAATTTTTTTTTCGAATTGTCAGCTGGCTGACAGTTGCCAGTTGCCAATTCGATTTTCTAAAAAAAAATTTTTTTCGAATTGTCAGCTAGCTGACAGTTGCCAGTTGCCAATTCGATTTTTCACAAAAAATATTTTTTTTCGAATTGTCAGCTGGCTGACAGTTGCCAGTTGCCAATTCGATTTTTCACAAAAAAAATATTTTTTTTCGAATTGTCAGCTGGCTGACAGTTGCCAGTTGCCAATTCGATTTTCTAAAAAAAATAATTTTTTTTCGAATTGTCAGCTGGCTGACAGTTGCCAGTTGCCAATTCGATTTTTCACAAAATTTTTTTTTTTCGAATTGTCAGCTGGCTGACAGTTGCCAGTTGCCAATTCGATTTTTCACAAAAAAATATTTTTTTTCGAATTGTCAGCTGGCTGACAGTTGCCAGTTGCCAATTCGATTTTCTAAAAAAAATAAAAAAAATTTGAATTGTCAGCTGGCTGACAGTTGCCAGTTGCCAATTCGATTTTTCACAAAAAATATTTTTTTTTCGAATTGTCAGCTGGCTGACAGTTGCCAGTTGCCAATTCGATTTTTCACCAAAAAAAATTTTTTTTCGAATTGTCAGCTGGCTGACAGTTGCCAGTTGCCAATTCGATTTTTCACAAAAAATATTTTTTTTTCGAATTGTCAGCTGGCTGACAGTTGCCAGTTGCCAATTCGATTTTTCACAAAAAAAAAATTTTTTTCGAATTGTCAGCTGGCTGACAGTTGCCAGTTGCCAATTCGATTTTTCACAAAAAAAATTTTTTTTTCGAATTGTCAGCTGGCTGACAGTTGCCAGTTGCCAATTCGATTTTTCACAAAAAAATATTTTTTTTCGAATTGTCAGCTGGCTGACAGTTGCCAGTTGCCAATTCGATTTTCTAAAAAAAAAAATTTTTTTTCGAATTGTCAGCTGGCTGACAGTTGCCAGTTGCCAATTCGATTTTTCACAAAAAAATATTTTTTTTCGAATTGTCAGCTGGCTGACAGTTGCCAGTTGCCAATTCGATTTTTCACTAAAAAAATTTTTTTTTCGAATTGTCAGCTAGCTGACAGTTGCCAGTTGCCAATTCGATTTTTCACCAAAAAAACTTTTTTTTTCGAATTGTCAGCTGGCTGACAGTTGCCAGTTGCCAATTCGACTTTACAGTGAAATCTGAATCGTCAGCTGGCTGACAGTTGCCAGTTGCCAATTCGATTTTCCCGAGAGATTTGAATCGTCAGCTGGCTGACAGTTGCCAGTTGCCAATTCGAGTCTACAGTGAAATTTGAATCGTCAGCTGGCTGACAGTTGCCAGTTGCCAATTCGATTTTCCCGAGAGATTTGAATCGTCAGCTGGCTGACAGTTGCCAGTTGCCAATTCGAGTCTACAGTGAAATTTGAATCGTCAGCTGGCTGACAGTTGCCAGTTGCCAATTCGATTTTCCCGAGAGATTTGAATCGTCAGCTGGCTGACAGTTGCCAGTTGCCAATTCGAGTCTACAGTGAAATTTGAATCGTCAGCTGGCTGACAGTTGCCAGTTGCCGATTCAACTTTCGAAATCGACGAATCGGCTGCTGGGTTGTGAAGTTAGCTGACAGTTGCCAGTTACCGATTCAAAAAGTTGAATTGGCAACTGGCAACTGGCAACTGGCTGCTAACTTCACGCACATGACTTATCAGCGTCCAACATGGGGCATCAATATACCATACCGACATACCTGCCACTTCATGGACTCAACACTGAATATACTAATACAGTTAAACCTCTATAGTCAGAGGCACATCCTTTGATAGGTGTAAATGTTGACCGGTGTTACTATACAGAGGTGCGACATACAGTCGAACTTCGATGCCTCGAACTACCTTTGAACCTGGGAAACAGTTCAAGCTATCTACCGGCTCGGGGCATCGGGGGTACGAGTATATATGCATATACCGAGAAGCGTTATACATATATGTATACAGTGCATATATACTCGTACCCCCTATGCCTCGAGCCGGTAGATAGCTCGAACAATTTTCCCGGTCCGAATGTAGTTCGAGACATCGACGTTCGACTGTATATCATGCCTTGTCTTCTTCTTATTCTTGCGCATCTTCGTGTCGTTTACGTCACCCTGGTCACAGTGATAACATAAATCATTGATATTTCGCTTCTGGCAAAAGAGCTTGTACACTTGTTATATAATGTTGGTTCTGGTCATATGCCTTTTCAAATACAATACCATGTACAATCTCAATAACAACACTAATCCAAAATCCATGTGGACTAAGTTGAAACTTCTTTCTGGTAGATCTCTTTTCGCGAGGTCTAGAATCATGGCATAATCTTCTAACTATAACGTACATATACGTTCGCAGACGTTGTGTTTATAAATATCTTATATTATATGAACGTATTTTGTATATTACGACATATATACGTTAATTGGAAATGTGGAAATGTGGAAATTTTGGTAGTAACATTCAACAAAGTTATTTAGAGGGGAGGGGGGAATCACGTGATTTTGTCGGTGTTCAAAATCTTTCACTCATGAGTTTGTACCACAGCATGTTCAGTGTGTACAATCACGTGATCAAATGAATGCAGTTTTACACTCAAAACTATTGCGATTTCGTCTGCTAACGGTGAGTTTTTCTTGATTAAAACGATCGTGAATTTACCGAGTTCGTTCTATCTTTAGCTATTTTTAATTGATGCTCGACTAAATTATTACACTCTGTTGGAAACTACATTCGGTCGAGCATCAATTATCTATTGGAAGCCATTTCACCCTGTTTTTATAGCGCTATCATTGCTGTGATTTTGTATTTCAACACGGATGTATAGTAATAATGCAATTTGAAATTCATATTAAATTTTATACATGTATGTCACATTATAACAATGCATTGCATAATTAGTATGAATCTTGACTTCCTTATTAAATTCCCAACTTGAATATATCAAGAAGCAACATAAGTATAAGGTAGGTAACTCGTACCGGCGTCAGTGATGTAGATACCTAATTGTCTCCCTTCCTTCATGTGGCGCTATAAGTTAAGTTATGTTACCAATTTCCTAGGGATTTTTTCAGCTGTTAAGTCATCTAAGCACCCTTTGACATTTCAAGTTCCCCTGGTCATTGGGCTACCTAACTTACGTTCTTGTCACCCTGAATATACTTTTTCTCTCCTATGAGTGTGGTAGCCAACTGCCAATATCGATATACGCTTATTCTTGCTCAGAGAAATTAACCACTGGTCAATACGCGGATTGAACCAGGGACCTCTTGATCCCGAAGCGCGCGCCCTGTATCTAGGTACCGCTCTCTATACTATAATTGTCAGTGAAGTACAAACGTAATTGTCTCCCATCCATTGTGTGACCCTACAATGTTTTGCGTTATGCCTTTTTCCCGCCATGCGCGCGACGAGTCGACATCATATAGTTCTTCTGCATTGGCTTCAATTGCGTCCATTTATTAACATTCATGTACTGGGAGTGTTCTATTATTTGATGATTATTTAAATGAAAATGCTACATTGTTTGGCAGAATCTTTTTTCAAAATGTTGTCCGTGTGAGTGAAATTATCGCCAGTGAAATATCGCCAGTGAAATATCGCCAGTGAAATATCGACTGTGAAATTGTCGGGGAGTAATCCACCTTAACTGTGCCGTAAACAAACAGATACGTATGAAATAAACATACCTTATGGTCGTCCATTCTTAATGCGGCGTTATAAATATCAGTGTACTTGATTGACTCCACCCCCTCCCCTACCCTTACATACTTAATTGTTTCCACCATCCATCTTGTGTTTTTAACTGACAGTGTACAACAAACAATTGTTACATAATCTGTAAACAAATCACACATAGATATGTAACAAAAATGTAAATCCAAGACTTCTAGTAGATTTTATTTGCAGATAAGTATAGACAGTATATAGGATATCATAGAATATTTAGAATAAAAAGCAATATATAAATACATGTAGCCAAGAATTTAGAACAGTAAGTATTATACATAGAATAAATCAAAATTAAATAAGATACTTGCAGCATTTCAACCTGGCACATACGTCATATCAAGAAGATAATGTGCAAACTTTACAAATAACCTAACTATTAAATCAGTTCATCAGTACAAGCCTAGGGTAACAAGTTATACCGACATACATGTAAACAACACTAACTATAACACTATGTCATCAGTACACGCCTACAGTAACAAGTTATACCGACATACATGTAAACAACACTAACTATAACACTATGTCATCAGTACAAGCCTACAGTAACAAGTTATACCGACATACATGTAAACAACACTAACTATAACACTATGTCATCAGTACACGCCTACAGTAACAAGTTATACCGACATACATGTAAACAACACTAACTTTAACACTATGTCATCAGTACAAGCCTACAGTAACAAGTTATACCGACATACATGTAAACAATCCTAGCTATAACACTATGTCTTCAGTACACGCCTACAGTAACAAGTTATACCGACATCCATGTAAACAATACTAACTATAACACTATGTCATCAGTACAAGCCTACAGTAACAAGTTATACCGACATACATGTAAACAACACTAACTTTAACACTATGTCATCAGTACATGCCTACAGTAACAAGTTATACCGACATACATGTAAACAATACTAACTATAACACTATGTCATCAGTACAAGCCTACATTAACAAGTTATACCGACATACATGTAAACAGCACTTACTTTAACACTATGTCATCAGTAAACGCCTACAGTAACAAGTCATACCGACATACATGTAAACAACACTAACTATAACACTATGTCATCAGTACACGCCTACAGTAACAAGTTATACCGACATACATGTAAACAACATTAACAATAACACTATGTCATCAGTACGCGCCTACAGCAACAAGTTATAGCGACATACATGTAAACAACATTAACAATAGCACTATGTCATCAGTACACGCCTACAGCAAAAAGTTATACAGACATACATGTGAACAACATTAACTATTACACTATGTCATCAGTACAAGCCTACAGTAACAAGTTATACCGACATACATGTAAACAACACTAACTATAACACTATGTCATCAGTACAAGCCTACAGTAACAAGTTATACCGACATACAAGTAAACAACGCTAACTATAACACTATGTCATCAGTACAAGCCTACAGTAACAAGTTATACCGACATACATGTAAACAACACTAACTATAACACTATGTCATCAGTACAAGCCTACAGTAACAAGTTATACCGACATACATGTAAACAACACTAACTATAACACTATGTCATCAGTACACGCCTACAGTAACAAGTTATACCGACATACATGTAAACAACACTAACTATAACACTATGTCATCAGTACAAGCCTACAGTAACAAGTTAAACCGACATCCATGTAAACAATCCTAGCTTTAACACTATGTCATCAGTACAATAATAATAATAATAATATGTTTATTTTTCCTCCAAGATTGAAGATTACAATAAGCATTAACCAGATACAACATTCATAAGTATGAACAAGCTTATCAATATACAGGTAACAAACAATGGATGATCATCAGACCAAAAACATATATACATATAGAACAACAGAGATTCAACGTATCTCTGTCAAATGCTCGAAATGTACTAGTCTAACACGAAACAAAATTGCTAGACTTAAGTTTTTCGATGTACATGTAATATGTTCACATTTTACCAGTCAACAATGCTTTAAACCGAAATCGAAATGTTCAAAACATTGTAATGGTAAACATGCAAATCAATTCCCTCACTTCATTACATAATTATAGATGTACATGTATGATACATACATGTAAACAACACTAACTATTACACTTTGTCATCAGTACAAGCCTACAGTAACAAGTTATACCGACATACATGTAAACAACACTAACTATAACACTATGTCATCAGTACAAGCCTACAGTAACAAGTTATACCGACATACATGTAAACAACACTAACTATAACACTATGTCATCAGTACAAGCCTACAGTAACAAGTTATACCGACATACATGTAAACAACACTAACTATAACACTATGTCATCAGTACAAGCCTACAGTAACAAGTTATACCGACAAACATGTAAACAACACTAACTATAACACTATGTCATCAGTACAAGCCTACAGTAACAAGTTATACCGACATACATGTAAACAATACTAACTATAACACTATCATCAGTACACGCCTACAGTAACAAGTTATACCGACAAACATGTAAACAACACTAACTATACCACTATGTCATCAGTACAAGCCTACAGTAACAAGTTATACCGACATACATGTAAACAACACTAACTATAACACAATGTCATCAGTACAAGCCTACAGTAACAAGTTATACCGACATACTTGTAAACAACACTAACTATAACACTATATCATCAGTACACGCCTACAGTAACAAGTTATACCGACATACTTGTAAACAACACTAACTATAACACTATATCATCAGTACACGCCTACAGTAACAAGTTATACCGACATACATGTAAACAACACTAACTTTAACACTGTGTCATCAGTAAAAGCCTACAGTAACAAGTTATACCGACATACACGTAAACAACACTAACTAGAACACTATGTCATCAGTACAAGCCTACAGTAACAAGTTATACCGACATACATGTAAACAACACTAACTATAACACTATGTCATCAGTACACGTCTACAGTAACAAGTTATACCAACATACATGAAAACAATACTATCTATAACACTATGTCATCAGTACACGTCTACAGTAACAAGTTATACCGACATACATGTAAACAACACTAACTTTAACACTATGTCATCAGTACACGCCTACAGTAACAAGTTATACCAACAAACAAGTAAAGAACACTAACTTTAACACTATATCATCAGTACAAGCCTACAGTAACAAGTTATACCGACATACATGTAAACAACATTAACTATAACACTATGTCATCAGTACACGCCTACAGTAACAAGTTATACCGACATACATGTAAACAACACTAACTTTAACACTATGTCATCAGTAAAAGCCTACAGTAACAAGTTATTCCGACAAACATGTATATATACGATTTAATTCCTCTTTTACAGGGATGTATACATTACATGCATTTTATGAATAATGAAAATAATGAACATTTATGGTGAAAAACAACATAATATAGAATGTACAAGTGAAAGATACAGATAGATAATGCATAATTTATGAATTACATAATATAAGAAAAAGAAAAAATACACATTTCAATTTACATCATTTGACATTGCTTTGTGTAGCATTTTTAATTGAGTGAGTGAGATTTGCATATATCGTGAATGTATTTAATTGATAATTTAAGAAATAGTGATTGCGAGTCTCGCGATAATGAGTAGAGTGCGGGCAGCTGGGCACTAAACAAACACTGGGTAAAGAGTTCATTATCAGCTGTATCTAGAAAGGACCCTGCTTCTAACCCACAGGCCTGTGTTATGCAATGTATAAGTAAGATTTTTTTACGTCGAGTATACATGCATTGAGACAAGAGATGTAAATTGATGTCCTCCGTTTCGATCTTACAATATTTGCAGGTAGCATAGTTTTGAAAGCGTCTAAATGTAAGTATTCTAACAGCTGTGAAAGCATATGTGATTTCGGAGTGCGTTTCAGCTGACGACCATATAGGAGAAGGTGAGATCGATTCATGTATGAGTCTAAATCTTCGAAATTCTTCGTCATCATATACGCGATCTTGCCAATTACGCATTTGAAATTCAAATACAGATTTATTTACGATTGTTTTCCATGGATTTTGGCTTGGATAAGATGCATCTGATAAGTATTGCTGAATATAGTTAAGCAATTTGTATTTGACAAGTAGTTTAAAAATATCGGGAATGAAACCGCAAAATTTGAGCTTGAACGTTGGTTTAATTAGTACGGAATCCAGAAATACCCAAATACTCATACACACTTTAGCGCACTACATCAACATAAACTAAACGAATGTAGGCAACTTATTATTAAATATCGATGGCTTAGAATTAGAAGGTCGTAAGTTCCACTTTCGACCTTTTAAGATTCATAATATTTAGAATAAGCATTACAAGGCGCTTCTTATGAGCCCATTTTCATAAAAATCTGAACTTGTCATGTTGACCAAAATGAAGTTGTAAAAGTTTGTTTTACTATCAGTAAAGATTAAATGTCAGACTGTTTTTCCGTGTTTTCTCAAAATATCGATTTTGTAGTTACGACCTTCTAATTCTAAGCTATCGATATGAATGTACAGACAACTTTTCAATGTATGTCCTACCCCGTAGTATTATGTGAGGGGTAAACTGATTAATCTAAAATATCAAAATAAACTACATATTGATATATGAGTTCAAACACAATATGTGTTATATTCTGGTGACATGTCAGTTAAATCTCATACGTTGAATCCATGTACAGTAAAACTATTTTATCAGGAAGATTAATACGGACAAGCGAACTGTTCGAAATAACCGTGACCTCGACATGTCGGGGTAATTAATATACAATATGAAGAGCAATTCGCGGAGACTTCCGCTTGCAATAAGCCGGGTATTCGCATTATCGATGCTCGTCTTAACTGTAATCACACCACAGTCAAACTAGAACAAATCTAGGATAAACCAATATTCTATTGAATACACAAACAATTGAAAAACAAAATTTTCCCATCATGATAACCCATTAGTACATGATGCAACAAATAGTATAAAGTCATACATTTTCTGCACATAAGGTTTTCAACCTGACACAGAAATGAAACACATGTATAATCAACACACACTATATTGTCATTAAACATTTGATCATTGTAAAGAAGGTCATTGTTATATTTTTCGTTTTGACCAACAATTGTACTTGTACTTGTACCATACCACTTAACGTGTCACTGATTGGGTGTTCTCATTAATACTGATATATCCGTATCGTATTACCTGAGACACTGCCCACAACAAGCCAACGGTGAAGTGAAGAATAGCACAATGCACAAGGAAAGAACAAACCATCACTCTGATTCAGCAAAATCTCACCACATTGTAAATCCATTGTTAGTTTTCTGACGACATGATTGTCTCTATCACACACAATGATGTACGGAATGTTTGGAGAACATACTATACCAGCAGGGAATGCAAGATCCTTACACTTAGCAATTTTCTTTCCCTTCATATCTACACTCAAACATATTTGTCTCTCAAAATCGCTCACATATATCATCGCCTGATCCGGACTTAAAGCAATGTATCTTGGTACTGTACATGATGATGTAATATCGTTTCCTGGAACTATTTTCTCAAGAACTCTCCCGCTCATATCCAGAACCTGAAACTTCAGTGGCCGTTGAAAGGAAACCAGAAGCTTACCGTTAAAGTAAACAATACCACAACAGTACCCGTCTACACGGATTGTTTTATCAACATTTAAACCATTTTGTGTTGAGATAATATTGATACATCGAACGTTAAAGAGAGTAACTGCCAGCTGATCTTGAGGTAAACGTGTCATAGACAATGGCTTATTTCTCAGTTTGACAGTGTCCCTGAGAGTGTCCGTACTACTATCTGTCACCTTCACACACATGTTCTCATCATCAGCTACAGCTAACAATTGTCCCGATAAAGCAACGATATCTACAATATAACAATCCTTTTCGTCACTTTCGGTCTTGACATTCACACTTTTAAGAAAAGTTAAGTTATCAATGTTCTGCATAGAATCAGAAGAGTTATCGTCCGTTGTTTGATGTTGACTTTGGTTATGGTGGCTGCCAGTGATATCAGACATGTTGGTCATTCTACAGTTCAAGTGGAAGAGCACGTGTCCTTTCAATGATTTGATTTTAAAATGAGATTGCAGACAGGATACACACAGATACTCAGTACAATCCACACAGTATCCCTTGGCTTCTACATGATCTCCGCCAGTTTTACAAGCATTACACTGATATTCAAAATCATCCGACGAACTCATGTAAACCGACGCGTCAGAACTAGCCACCCCGAGACGCCGTATCCGATCATCAAGTACATCAGCCATTTTGTTCGAGAGTTTTAGAATTCTTTACAGAGACGTCGCACGATCATGAAGACCCTGTGTCCGCATTGTTATAAATATACACAGTTAAAATACTATAAATATCCGGAATTTGTGAAGAAGAATTTTACAACTATCACATTGAACTGTTCGGTATAAAATGAAATCATTGCACAAATAACTGATAAGTGGTGACCTATTGAACCCGCAATGATAAGAAGTTTAAGATCTGTCACAGTACGAGTTTTTACATGCATTTGTACGGAGCGTAGCATGTATCAAGGTGACTTGTTTTACCTTCAATGATACAATGTTCAAAATGTATACATGTACAAATGTACGTGGGGTTATCCAAAAGTTCTTGGACTTTTGCTCTATTTTTTTTAATTTTAAGTCAGACCAGGATGAAAATATTACCGTACAGTGACTTTACTCTATTACATACTACATATATAACCTAAAAAAAAACCAAAAAAAAATTAGATGTATATACAATTGAATTTGATGTATATACGTCTGAAGAAGGCCTCGGCCGAAACGTAAATATAATAATAATTCTACAAAATACGTGTTGTTGTTGAACAAATTCCCAATTATTATACTATAACTTAAAATATGACGTCACACGAATATAATTTGCAATTGCAAACTAATTCAATTGTATATACATATAGGGGAACCCGCAAGGAAGACAATAATTGTTTGACAAATTAAGTATGAACCCATTGTATTCAATTTTTAAATGGCATAACTAGTTAACAGAAAGTCAGTGTGATGTAATAGACGAGGCATGCTAATAGCTAGGTTCACCACCGACGTTCAACGAATGAGCGTTACGTTGGTTAGTATCGACCATTCTAGGTATTAGAGTTAAAAATCCAAGTGTGAAGATAGAAACGATACAGTGCAGTACAAATCGACAGAACGGATGTGTTTCCATATTATAGGAATACATTTAATAACGGGAAACGAGCACAACTGTTTATCAATGTTTAAGAACTTCATTAAATGATTTAGTCGAGAGGGTGACGTCGTACGCCGGGTATGCCTACCACGCGTTCTTACAAACGCTCTATTTTTTATCATGTCTGTATGGTATTTGGAATATTTGTACAATATAAATCAATTTTACAGGGACCATAGATTCGTTGCTTTAAGCCATATGATGTTTGAATATGAGCAAAATTCCATGAAATTTAGATGCCACCACGTATGTGTATGTTTAAGTATTATGACAGAGCGTAGCAAGTGTCGAAATAAGATCACAAATGTCAAATTTTGCCAACAAATTGAAATGTATCCTTCTGAAATCTTTAAAGTAAAGTAAATGTATCATTTGGATATACTTTCTACCTGTCAAAGTATGCATATATGATTGCATTCTGTGTATAAGGGTAGTACTGAAAAGTATCTTTGTTGAATACTTGGTGTAATAGTTCATACTATTCTATAAAATGAAGCCGGCCTAGTTAAACAACTGAAAGTTATCCATGTAAACACCCTGTCACTGATGACTAAGATAAAAATCAAACCATAATATCACTTGCTTAGAATGGAAAGACTAAATCGATGTTTTGTGTGTCCTAACTTATGACGAAACAAACTGTTTCTGCTTCATTTTGGTCAACATGACAAACGCCTACTGATGCTGATGTTTTATTTGTATCAGTATAATAGTGTCTAAGGAGTAGTTGCGACCTTCACATTCGAAACCAGCGCTATGTATGAATTTAATAATAAGTAAAATACAATCTGGTGGTGTTCGTATATTCACAGCTTAAAATCATTACTACTATAACATTTATTCTGCCGCTGTAGAGATCAACCTACAATATTCCTTGCGAGCAAAATAACATGTAGAAACCTGCCACAGTTTGACTTATTGAGTGTATATTAAATTCAACGTGCATGACTTCTTGTGATGATACATGTAGGAAGTTGGTTCGATTATACATTTTGCACAATTATGTTCATAAATAGCATATAGCGTAAATAAACCGCTTTGATACATTTTATACGTAGACGGTATAGCTAGTTTGCGATAGAAAAAATCGTGTTTTTTAAAGATTTCTAAATATCTATTCTTCAGATTTTGGTAAAAAATTACACAGAACTACAATAACTTCCTACCTAGTCTCATTTTGAATTTCATAATTTTTAGTCACCAATTAAAAGACATTTATTCTTTATTACATATTGAAGTTACATGCGTATTTACAGTTTAACGCAGGGAGGTAATCTGGTATTCCATTGATGATTTACTATCAATTATTAAACCGTTACAATCCGTGATCAGCGAGATTGAGATTGCTGTTATAAAGACAAGACTTGGGAGGCCCTTGAGATTCGGTTTATTTAGGTGTGTCGCTTGTTAACAATGTACAGCAATAACATGTACTTCGTCATATTCGCAGACGGGCCCCGCATGTGTTAAATTAAGTAGGTTGCAAATACGTAAATATACCGTTATGCGTATCACGTGACCGTGAATTGGCTGTTGCAAGTATCAAGTCTTCTAACTTGATTTTTCATACAAAACTACAAAAATGTTACATAGAACTTATGAACAAAACTTTTTTAACTCATTTCTGATGTTGCTGAAATTTCAATGTGTATTAGGTAGATACATTTCATTTATTCGTGCAAAATTTCATACTTGTAGGTGTAGTAATTACAGAGAAATATTAAAAAAACACGATTTTTTTCTATCGCAAACTAGCTATACAAGTATATTTTTTAAACTATGGTTGCACCGCACCTGACCTGGATCTACGTGATGTCATTTGATCTAAAACTTACGGGTTAAGCAAACAAACTAATCTCACTATTCTTTGAACGGAAGATAAAATCGCTTCGTGGAAACTTGAAGTAAATGACTATACATGTTATAATTCACGTTCTAGTATTGGTCACACGGTGCGTTTAGTGTACGATACCGTATGCATATAAAAGACTACACGTATTTTTCACACGAGTAACTTTTTCTATTATTGGTATTATTTCCATGTTGCAACCTTTACGCTCAGTCTAGTATTTCTATCGACGTACATGTCACTGACTAAGTATACAACTTACGACCTTATAAGACTAATGCACATTGGAAATCTACATTATAAGACTATTTATATATGACCTGTTTCCATGAAAATCGGAATTTGTCATGTCGACCAAACTGAAGTCGAAAACGATTGTTTTACAATAAGTAATCAAAGCAGTGAAAGTACTGAGGTGTGGCGTACTGATGCCATTATAACCAATCAAATAAAGGCTGCATCAACATACTGTGAAACCATGCAGCCCCTTTCTAACTGCGGGGGTGCTGGGGTGCTGGGGTGCTGGGGTGCTGGGGTGCTGGGATGCTGGGGTGCTGGGGTGCTTGTGTATATTCTTGGGATTTTACTTTTCCAGTGACCCAGCTGGTTGGATGCGGGTCTCTTGTTCCCAGGAAATACAACCAAGTCTATATTTCACTGGCTTAGCCTTAACGGGGGGCAATGGAGAGGCTCACTATGACCCTTTGTAGGCAGGGATTTTACCCAGGTGTTGATAAAACAAGTCAAAAACCCTTCCCAAATGTCGGGAAGCTGGCGTTTTAATTCACTTGTGCATTTGGACCTGCATTCATGTTTTTGTTTCTGTTGGTATATAATCATTGTCAAAACAATTAAACCTGCATGCTGTTAATTATCATCAATTATGTCCTATTATTATGTAGTGCGTCATGAATAAGTACCCCCTCCTCGATAGCCTAGCGGTAGAGCGTTCTCATCAAGTGTGGGTACCCTGTTTGATCCCACAAATACAGGCTTGTTGTCTCCTAGTGGCTGCGTTTAAATGTCTGACCATCAAGTGTTGTGTTATTGTTAGGACTAGATCCCATGGTGCATCATTCAAAATGAGGCGAAATGGTACCAAAAAACCTCTTGTTAGCCTCTCACATAAAGAAGAAATCCCTACTATAAAATTGCTGTACATGTTTTTCTTCTCTAAAAGTGCAACTTCTTTCTTTCTATATCATGACACCAATCATCAATACTGCAATTTACAGCTGTTATTGGAATCAGCAAAACCTACCTACAGAGATCATTCCATTGATAATGTTGTCCATTTTCAACTACATCTTACAAATGCTTGGTATCCATTATATTCTAAAGACAGTAATTGGTATATTTTGGAGAATTTGACCTGATCCTGACCTTCATGCATAATATTCATGATCAATATATTGCATTATTCTTGTTTAGAATATAATACATGCATCAATTTCCGCAAGCAAATCGTGCAATATCAGTATCGTAGATATAAATTTGTGATTGTACTGCTCATTGTGTTTCTTCGTGATGCTCCCGACTACCCGCTTATGAAACAGTACAACTGAGGTTGTAAACATAGACGAAGTATAAGCTGATAAATTATTCTAATTAAAGGTCAGGATCATGTAACATTCTCCAAGTTATACTTTACTTTAAATAAGAATGGTCAAATTAATGCATACAGTATTTATACACAAGCATTTGATTACTCTCTCCGTGTCTCATGAAATGGTCAAGTTGATATCTCAAACACGTCAAACACAATTTTTCATGTCCAACGCTCATTTTGATAAAGCATGGAGTAGCAGATCAGTACTGCATATATTCTTATCTAACTGTTTCTTTGTAAATTCTTTTTTTCCAGAAGATGTACAAACACAATTCTGTTAAACATGTGTCATGCGCAGATCCAGAGTATTTTCTCAGGAGGGGATGGGGTCAGACCAGCTTTTTTCGGAAAGGGATCAACCAGTTATTTTACTTGTTCAACCAGTGTTTGCTTAGATTGGGTCTTACCAGTTTCAAGTTTTCTAGTCTTGCACGATGTCAATATTAATGTTTTGAACATTTTCATATCTACAAAATGTCGCGAACAATTTTATTAAATTTTCTCAAATATCTCAATTGCAGGACCTCCAAAAACCGTCAAAATATTATGTCTGATTGCATGATGTCATTTATAAAGTCTGTCAAAATTTCAGACGTCATCTCCGATAAATGATGCTTTAATCAACATTTACATAATCGCACTACATAGAAATACCCGCGTAAAACGGGTCTACCGGAATTTACGGAACCACGAACGGTGTTAAACTGGAATATACGTTCGGCATCAGAGACAATACATGGTTTGAAACGTGCAGGTATATATCCTGAAATAAATAGACATCGATTTATAAATGTAATTAGTGATTTCGTGTAGGCCGACGGATTTTGACAACCAAATAAAATTCACCCGATATTGGTGACGTTGGTTCGCAACGTCGTCGACGAGAACCAGCGCTATATAATAGCAGATATAGCAAACACTTAGATGAATCTTCTGGGACAGCGTACACGATATTAAACAACGAATTTAACTATTATCACGATGGTTATCCAAAAATACCTACATATTAGTCACTCGAGAAGCGAAAATGAGTCAAAACGTTAACGTAAGTATTGACTAACGCTGCGTTAGTTTGACGTCGTTCATCAAATGACGCTGACGTGCTCCAGTATGTTGTCACAGCATGTGTGCGTTTCAATGTAAAAATCATGTAATTTTGACTAATTCAATGTAATTTGACAAATCGTTTTGTTATACTTATGATCACATTATATGAAAATTTGAAATAATTTGAAGCTGTGGTTTGTGAGTTATGATATTTTTCTACGTACTTTTTGATTCACCCACGTATGTTCATATATGGATGTTTTGTAACGATCTATGCTATAGTACGACATTATTTACAATCACTTCATGTTATATTCGGCCGTACTGTGCCAGGCATGATTAATATGTTTTATGGATTTATAACTCTCGCGTGCAGATTAAGTAAACACAACTCTTGAAAAACGAAAGATAAAAAATACAAATGTTGGCGGATATTTATCTTGAGGTATTTTGTCTACAGTGTATAAATTAATAGTAAATATGAGCTCCGAATGATATAGAAATGTAAAACGAAATTACTGCCGATTAATTTTGGTGCTAAAATTGAAGCATCACCTCTATGTCAGAGACATTAACGATTGACCTGTTGTCACGTGGTACGTCATATACACGCTCCGTCTGTTGGAGATGATACAACATACTTACAAGAAAAATATTTGATGCAAGGCATCAAACGGAAGCCGTAATGTTTTGGAGTACAATATGACAGGAAAAACCTCAAGGAGTGGTGTTCCAACCAAAACTGTAGATGTGTCTGAACAACACGGATAGCCATGCTTTTGTTTTGTCACTAAAGACAAGTCATTGTCATACGGTCAAATATTAAAATGAACTGAGCTTACAATACAATACGAGAAATCGTTTGTTTTCGGCATTGTACATGTATATTTGATTCTAACCGCTCGTTATATGACAGTCAACTGTTAGGGTGTTTTATGAGTCTATAAATACACACTGATAATGATCTCCTGCTTATGTCTTGGTGGCCTCTTGCTGATATCATGCTGGTTCACCGGTAATAGGGCTAATTTATAGCTCTGTGAAGTTGGCAACGGGTTACAAGTTCGTAGTTCGATATTCAATTTCTAACTGATAGCCAATACCGAACTAGCACAAAGTTCGTTATTCGACACCCTTTGGCCAATACCGAACTGGTGTCCAATCTGCTGCCAGCACCAAGTTCGATATTCAACCCGAAAAAAAGGCGAATACTGAACTGGGGTCGAATCTGCTGCCAGCTCCAAGTTCGATATTCAACCCGAAAAAAGGGCGAATACCGAACTGGGGTCGAATCTGCTGCCAGCACCAAGTTCGATATTCAACCCGAAAAAAGGCGAATACCGAACTGGGGTCGAATCCGCTGCCAGCACCAAGTTCGATATTCAACCAAAAAAAGGCGAATACCGAACTGGGGTCGAATCTGCTGCCAGCAACAAGTTCGATATTCAACCCAAAAAAGGCGAATACCGAACTGGGGTCGAATCCGCTGCCAGCACCAAGTTCGATATTCAACCCCAAAAAAGGCGAATACCGAACTGGGGTCGAATCTGCTGCCAGCACCAAGTTCGATATTCAACCCGAAAAGAAGGCGAATACCGAACTGGGGTCGAATCTGCTGCCAGCACCAAGTTCGATATTCAACCCAAAAAATAGGCGAATACCGAACTGGGGTCGAATCCGCTGCCAGTACCAAGTTCGATATTCAACCCAAAAAAGGCGAATACCGAACTGGGGTCGAATCTGCTGCCAGCACCAAGTTCGATATTCAACCCGAAAAAAGGGCGAATACCGAACTGGGGTCGAATCTGCTGCCAGCACCAAGTTCGATATTCAACCCCAAAAAAGGCGAATACCGAACTGGGGTCGAATCTGCTGCCAGCACCAAGTTCGATATTCAACCCAAAAAAGGGCGAATACCGAACAAGGGTCGAATCTGCTGCCAGCACCAAGTTCGATATTCAACCCCCAAAAAAGGCGAATACCGAACTGGGGTCGAATCTGCTGCCAGCACCAAGTTCAATATTCAACCCGAAAAAAGGGCAAATACCGAAGTGGGGTCGAATCTGCTGCCAGCACCAAGTTCGATATTCAACCCGAAAAAAGGGCGAATACCGAACTGGGGTCGAATCCGCTGCCAGCACCAAGTTCGATATTCAACCCAAATAAGGCGAATACCGAACTGGGGTCGAATCCGCTGCCAGCACCAAGTTCGATATTCAACCCCAAAAAAGGCGAATACCGAACTGGGGTCGAATCTGCTGCCAGCACCAAGTTCGATATTCAACCCAAAAAAGGCGAATACCGAACTGGGGTCGAATCCGCTGCCAGCACCAAGTTCGATATTCAACCCCAAAAAAGGCGAATACCGAACTGGGGTCGAATCTGCTGCCAGCACCAAGTTCGATATTCAACCCGAAAAAAGGGCGAATACCGAACTGGGGTCGAATCTGCTGCCAGCACCAAGTTCGATATTCAACCCAAAAAATAGGCGAATACCGAACTGGGGTCGAATCCGCTGCCAATACCAAGTTCGATATTCAACCCCAAAAAGGCGAATACCGAACTGGGGTCGAATCTGCTGCCAGCACCAAGTTCGATATTCAACCCGAAAAAAGGGCGAATACCGAACTGGGGTCGAATCTGCTGCCAGCACCAAGTTCGATATTCAACCCCCAAAAAAGGCGAATACCGAACTGGGGTCGAATCTGCTGCCAGCACCAAGTTCGATATTCAACCCCAAAAAAGGGCGAATACCGAACTGGGGTCGAATCTGCTGCCAGCACCAAGTTCGATATTCAACCCAAAAAAGGGCGAATACCGAACAAGGGTCGAATCTGCTGCCAGCACCAAGTTCGATATTCAACCCCCAAAAAAGGCGAATACCGAACTGGGGTCGAATCTGCTGCCAGCACCAAGTTCGATATTCAACCCGAAAAAAGGGCAAATACCGAAGTGGGGTCGAATCTGCTGCCAGCACCAAGTTCGATATTCAACCCGAAAAAAGGGCGAATACCGAACTGGGGTCGAATCCGCTGCCAGCACCAAGTTCGATATTCAACCCAAAAAAGGCGAATACCGAACTGGGGTCGAATCCGCTGCCAGCACAAAGTTCGATATTCAACCCCAAAAAAGGCGAATACCGAACTGGGGTCGAATCTGCTGCCAGCACCAAGTTCGATATTCAACCCAAAAAAGGCGAATACCGAACTGGGGTCGAATCCGCTGCCAGCACCAAGTTCAATATTCAACCCGAAAAAAGGGCTAATACCGAAGTGGGGTCGAATCTGCTGCCAGCACCAAGTTCGATATTCAACCCGAAAAAAGACGAATACCGAACTGTGGTCGAATTAGGAATTAGCTGCCAGCACTAAGTTCGATATTCAACCGGAAAAAAGGGCGAATACTCAACTGGGGTCGAATCTGCTGCCAGCACCAAGTTCGATATTCAACCCAAAAAAGGCGAATACCGAACTGGGGTCGAATCTGCTGCCAGCACCAAGTTCGATATTCAACTCCCAAAATGGCAAATACCGAACTGGGGTCGAATCTGCTGCCAGCACCAAGTTCGATATTCAACCCGAAAAAAAGGCGAATACCGAACTGGGATCGAATCTGCTGCCAGCACCAAGTTCGATATTCAACCCGAAAAAAGGGCGAATACTGAACTGGGGTCGAATCTGCAGCCAGCACCAAGTTCGATATTCAACCCCCCAAAAAGGCGAACACCGAACTGGGGTCGAATCTAATTTAGTGGCACACATTCGCCATGATTATTATATTTGCTTGAATTAGAAATGTAGTACGGTATGTGCATCTTGAACAATCCTAGATCATAACAAGGTCAGACAACCTTTGGTTTGAATGTAATATATTATAAGCGTTGCATTACGACATTCTCAAGTTGAAAAGGCAGGCAATGTTTCTCTTAGTAATTGTGCAATTGCTCAGTTCGTGACAACACTTTTTATAGAACAGTATTTTTTGTTACTTTATGTCACGATATTCTGCTAATCAGTTAATCGGCTGTGTTCAACCGATCTATTACCGATTATAGTTCATTATTTTACCAAGTATGGCAAAATATATGATACATGTGAAAGTCCTTTGCCTAATACGTTTTACAGACATTACTCATTATGTGCCCATTTTGTATTAGTTGTATTTTGAATTTTGAGTTTATAGGTCAGTCGTTACGTTCTTTGGCATGAGCTTTATTTTGTCACTACCGGTTGATGGGTTATTTCTTATTTGACGTCACATCGACCATTTATGACAAATAAAATTCTTGTTATATTCTACACTTTAGACAAGCCGTATTGTCGCAACGTAAGTTCCATACCCCAGTTCGGTAAATTAGCCTTTTTGGGTTGAATATCGAACTTGGTGCTGGCAGCAGATTGGACCCCAGTTCGGTATTCGCCTTCTTTTGAGGTTGAATATCGAACCCGCTGCTGGCAGAAGATTCGACCCCCGTTCGGTATTCGCCTTTTTTTCGGGTTGAATATCGAACTTGGTGCTGGCAGAAGATTCGACCCCAGTTCGGTATTCGCCTTTTTTGGGGTTGAATATCGAACTTGGTGCTGGCAGCAGATTCGACCCCAGTTCGGTATTCGCCCTTTTTTCAGGTTGAATGTAGAACCCGCTGCTGGCAGCAGATTCGACCCCAGTTCGGTATTCGCCCTTTTTTCGGGTTGAATATCGAACATGGTGCTGGCAGCAGATTCGACCCCAGTTCGGTATTCGCCCTTTTTTCGGGTTGAATGTCGAACCCGCTGCTGGCAGCAGATTCGACCCCAGTTCGGTATTCGCCCTTTTTTCGGGTTGAATGTCGAACATGGTGCTGGCAGCAGATTCGACCCCAGTTCGGTATTCGCCTTTTTGGGGGGTTGAATATCGAACATGGTGCTGGCAGCAGATTCGACCCCAGTTCGGTATTCGCCTTTTTGGGGGGTTGAATATCGAACTTGGTGCTGGCAGCAGATTCGACCCCAGTTCGGTATTCGCCCTTTTTTCGGGTTGAATATCGAACTTGGTGCTAGCAGCGGATTCGACCCCAGTTCGGTATTCCCTTTTTTGGGGGGTTGAATATCGAACTCAGTGCTGGCAGCAGATTCGACCCCAGTTCGGTATTTGCCTTTTATTCGGGTTGAATATCGAACTTGGTGCTGGCAGTAGGATCGACCCCAGTTCGGTATTCGCCTTTTTGGGGGGTTGAATATCGAACTTGGTGCTGGCAGCAGATTCGACCCCAGTTCGGTATTCGCCCTTTTTTCGGGTTGAATATCGAACTTGGTGCTAGCAGCAGATTCGACCCCAGTTCGGTATTCGCCTTTTTTGGGGGTTGAATATCGAACTTGGAGCTGGAAGCAGATTCGACCCCAGTTCGGTATTCGCCCTTTTTTCGGGTTGAATATCGAACTTGGTGCTGGAAGCAGATTCGACCCCAGTTCGGTATTCGCCTTCTTTTCGGGTTGAATATCGAACTTGGTGCTGGCAGCAGATTCGACCCAAGTTCGGTATTCGCCTTTTTGGGGGGTTGAATATCGAACTTGGTGCTGGCAGCAGATTCGACCCCAGTTCGGTTTTCGCCTTTTTTGGGGGTTGAATATCGAACTTGGTGCTGGCAGCAGATTCGACCCCAGTTCGGTATTCGCCTTTTTTTGGGGTTGAATATCGAACTTGGTGCTGGCAGCAGATTCGACCCAAGTTCGGTATTCGCCTTTTTGGGGGTGTTGAATATCGAACTTGGTGCTGGCAGCAGATTCGACCCCAGTTCGGTTTTCGCCTTTTTTGGGGGTTGAATATCGAACTTAATGCTGGCGGCAGATTCGACCCAAGTTCGGTATTCGCCCTTTTTTCCGGTTGAATATCGAACTTGGTGCTGGCAGCAGATTCGACCCCAGTTCGGTATTCGTCTTCTTTTCGGGTTGAATATCGAACTTGGTGCTGGCAGCAGATTCGTCCCCAGTTCGGTATTCGCCTTCTTTTCGGGTTGAATATCGAACTTGGTGCTGGCAGCAGATTCGACCCCAGTTCGGTATTCGCCTTTTTTTTGGTTGAATATCGAACTTGGTGCTGACAGCAGATTCGACCCCAGTTCGGTATTCGCCTTTTTTGGGGGTTGAATATCGAACTTGGTGCTGGCAGCAGATTCGACCCCATTTCGGTATTTGCCTTTTTTTCGGGTTGAATATTGAACTTGGTGCTGGCAGCAGATTCGACCCCATTTCGGTATTTGCCTTCTTTTCGGGTTGAATATCGAACTTGGTGCTGGCAGCAGATTCGACCCCAGTTCGGTATTCGCCTTTTTTGGGGTTGAATATCGAACTTGGTGCTGGCAGCAGATTCGACCCCAGTTCGGTATTCGCCTTTTTTGGGGTTGAATATCGAACTTGGTGCTGGCAGCAGATTCGACCCAAGTTCGGTATTCGCCTTTTTGGGGGATTGAATATCGAACTTGGTGCTGGCAGCAGATTCGACCCCAGTTCGGTTTTCGCCTTTTTTTGGGGTTGAATATCGAACTTGGTGCTGGCAGCAGATTCGACCCAAGTTCGGTATTCGCCCTTTTTTCGGGTTGAATATCGAACTTGGTGCTGGCAGCAGATTCGACCCCAGTTCGGTATTCGCCGTTTTTTCGGGTTGAATATCGAACTTGGAGCTGGCAGCAGATTCGACCCCAGTTCAGTATTCGCCTTTTTTTCGGGTTGAATATCGAACTTGGTGCTGGCAGCAGATTGGACACCAGTTCGGTATTGGCCAAAGGGTGTCGAATAACGAACTTTGTGCTAGTTCGGTATTGGCTATCAGTTAGAAATTGAATATCGAACTACGAACTTGTAACCCGTTGCCAACTTCACGGAGCTCTAATTTATGATTATACTGTCATTGATTTATACACGTGTAACAAAAATGAATTGCACATTAATTATTAGACTTGTGAAGTCAAAAATACACAAACGACAGTCGTATATTAGCATACACCTATTTAACTAGAAAAGACAAACTGACCTTAACGTTTTATAGGAAGGACCGTTTTCACTTTGTGCACATATGAGCCCATATCCTTTTAAACCAAGAGTTTTGCTTTACTATCCTTTAACTACGACTTTAAAATAGCAAACTCTGAACCAAACGTTAAATCAAAATAATCAAATAAAAATTCTATGAAAGCATGAACGGTAACATTTTTAACGTTGATCGACGACGTTCGGGAGAAGCAGAGTAACTTTTAATGTTGATCGTGGCGGTATTACAGAAAAACTCAAATTAAACGAGTATTAATTGAACGATTACCAACATTTTGCACACAGGTCTTATATGTATAATACTTTATCTATAAAAGATGCATTTGCAGAACTTTTGACGCTCAGTATATGTATATGAGCCAGTCTTATTTTGAAGAACTATTAACTTTGAGAACAAACGCATTAATATTTATTAACATGCGGAATACTATATAATAATAATAATGTTGTTTGGTATAACACGTCGGTCTGAATAACCCAGTATTTGGTGCAATCAATAGTACATGCAGTGTGTCAAGATTTACAAAGTTAAACCAGATACCAACTTGAACATATTACTGAGTAGGTAAATATCTTCAAATGCTTTATCATAAATTATGTTTCAAACCCATACTGAATAAATATAGTACCCCGTGTATGGCATGTTTATTATGTTTTATGGGTGTTTACTCCCAGTTGCAGATTAAGTAAACACTATATTAAAAACTTGATATAATGTACAGTACAACCTGTCTAACACAACCTGTCGGAAAGTTTAGCGGTATAGATATTATTGCTCTGGAATGTTTAGATTAATAGTGAATGGTCACTTCGTGAACAAAATTACTATGGCGATGTACGGATGTTGTTCAATGACCGCTCCAGAGAGTTTGCAATGTACATAATTATCTTAGGACAATGGAAACTTAATACACATTATATAAAAGTATGCGCCACAAATATGAAATATTACGTCGATATACTTTATCTAATGCTGATGACTCCAATATTAAACGTTTTGCTGACATTGGCACACTGAATGTTATCAGTCAACTTCTTGTTTACCATTACATGTCTCGTAATATAAAGAAACAGTACAAGTGCTTTCGCTTGGAATGCATTTTTTCAATTTAAACCAAACCGCGTTTATATCGTTTCAAGTATAAGTGCGCCCGCTTTAAATACAATTAGCTATTAGGTGCGTACCCGATCCAATGCCAAAAAGAACATCGTTTAATTGTTCTTGTATATCTTTTTTGCTTACACTCGATAAGCGTAGTGATTCACTCAATTACAGTTGATAAGTCTTGATGGAATATGATTTAATGTGGCCTTAACTATTACTGGTAGTTGAATAGCGGAAATTTCGTTCAATAAATCCCGCGTTTCTTATTCTTTTCAAAAATTATGTACGATCTTCAGTTAGATTACGCCCTATCTAGAGCATGTGGCTTGTTCCGTTGAGTTATCGAGATAACGAAGTTTAACTGAATAAGCATTAATCGAGTTTTGACTCATGCAAAGGGACATGACCTTATAGGTAAAAACAGCCAAAACAGTAGAACAGAGAGAACCAAATAAATGAAACAATAAAATGTTATATGCACAAGATTTCAAACTATCTGAATATAGTCAAGAAGGAGTTAGTTTTCCAATTGTCTTAGAGTACCTATTTATATTTGGTATATCAAGGTTTGGGAAAAGAAAGAACTTAGCAAGGACTTAATTATGTGCCTTTGACGACAATCTGTGCTCAAATGGACATTCGTCTACTAGGTATTTGAAGCGTTCTTAACTACGACTAACTATTTCATTGATAAAAAGAAAAATACTGTATAATGTAAAGTGTTATCACAGTGTTATAGTGCAATGATATATTTTACCATTTCAACCGACTGTTATGAGCAATTCCTTGATCTCGTATGATTGTCATATATGTGTAGAAAGCTAATATTACAAAGTTTTGTTTAGTATATAACACGATCATATTGCTTTCTTCCCGAGATAATGCCACAAAGACGTCTTCAATGTAAAGCAAGCAGTATTAACACTATCATGGAAAAAATATAAATGAATGAAGAACAACTACCCGAATATAAATTCAATAATTAACATGCCATATTTCACTTCAACCAGTTGATATACGTAAGACTGTCCCATAATGAGGCATGTGATATCGAAGCAGATATTTCAAAGCCAATGTGCTTCTATTCAGTTTCTTTTCTGAATGGTCGCCTTCAAAATTAATATTTACAGTATATACAATTATTTGAAAATGTGTATTATTAAAACCAACCACCTGATACTTGGCTTAAAGCAGGAATATAAACTTCGTGAAAGATTCTTTTGTCGTCAAGCAACTTCAAACCAATGCAACTGTGACCCTTGATCATAATAAGTTTTCGGATACATGTACGTAGTTGCATACGTATTACGTATTACATTTTGAAATATAATACTATTGTGTTTACGTTCAAAAATATGTACACTATTAAACTATTTATAACAGGCAGTATTTCACTAGCTATTTTACATTTTGTAGTTTACCTAGACAGACAAATTCCAAACCAGCGCCATTTTGCAATAACGTATGAAAATGACATTTTGCAAGAATATTGATTACTGTGTTACATTTGTAGGAATATGTTCATAAAACTTTGAACTATTAGCTTCCATTGATACATGACAATATTAATGCAATCAATACTTTCCTCTGGCATTCAGTTTTAACTGTAACGTACAGTTTTGGGTACACAAAAAACATTGTAAATTTTACCGGTTGATCAATATACTACAGTCACCGGTGTTTTTTTATCACTAACATATAAGTATAGTGTATAAATAAAGGTAAAGTGTTTGTTTATTATAGTGTCACCCATATTGAAAGGGCCAGCCAATTTGACTTATGAGACACCTATTTTTCTTGCGCACAGAACCTCCCGAATCCCTTCTCATATTGCCGGGCGCCTGGCAGAGATGGGCCTACGGTAACCATTCTTTAACTAGCTGGCGGCTCACCAACCGGTCGCATCAGTTCTAACCCAGCTTCCGTCGGGATTCGAACCTTCGACCTCCGCTCCGGAAGCGGACGCCCGAGCCACTAGGCCACGGTGGCGGTATATTCAACATGAACTTGTATAACATGTGGAATATAAAACGTACGATAACGACACTTGAGTCTGAATACAATGTAACCCCATAATAATACATGCGGTGTGTCAAGATGTATAACGTTTATACCTGATAACAGCTTGAACATATTAGGAAAATATCTTCAAATGCTAAACGGTATAATACATTATGTTTTGAACACTTTTTTAAATATATATAGTATACATAATCAATAGATATATACACGCGTATTAACACAATTGGTGTGTTGTCACAGACAATATAGCAACACAAAATAAATCACAGAAGTTTAACAAAAACATTAAGTATTTTATTCTGTGATCGATTTTTACAAGCGCTACAGACATTATCAAAATTTAAGTAAAGGCTGAGTACTATAAATGCAACTTGACATGTTACATGCAATCAGTTGCTTTCTACAAAGCGACTCAACTACTTTCAATTCTATATAAATGATATATGTTACATCATATTGATGATATTTGGTGGATTTTGGTGTAAGATCGAGTTTGATGTCTACGATATTTTCATGTGATTACAAAAATGCACTGTACAGTATATGCATCATTATTATGACCTTAGGCATAAATTGATGTTCGATACAGTGTATGATTTGTAAATGCATTTACAGTGATTTTATTAAACCGAATACCTCAACTATGAAATTATCAAAATGTTATTTCGGTTTTTATTTTTATTGATATGTTTAATAATAAATATCTCTATTGACTGCAAATGTTTTAATATTATGTCATATAAAAGCGTGACAGTAGTATTTAACATATAAAACATGGCTTTCAGGTCAATATAGACGTTTACGGCCTGGGCAGTCTGAGCTAGAATTGTATAATATGGCCCGAGGCGAAAAGCAATGTTTTATTTGTTATATTATACCGAATATAAGTATTTGGAGAATCCCCATTTGATTTCCTGCTTAGACCTTTCTCCGTCATGTATGTCTGGAAAATATTAAATATTTGTTTGGTGGATTATTTAGTGTCAATGTATTATTTATTGGTAAAGGTTATTTAAATAAGTTATGTAACTATACTATGTTTTGCATACTTATATTGTAATATACCTCATTTGCATTCACTTCATATTTCAACGTGGCGTCATCCGGTCAATATGCGTTATATTGACCGAATGACGTCACATTGAATTAAGAAGGGAATATGCAAATGATGTGTACTATTGATATTTATACAACAATGAGATCAAATAATCAACCAAATATAAAGTTTTCATGGGAAACAACTTCAACTGTAAGATTCCAGTCAGGTATGTTCGTTGTTTCCCTTACACATGTCAGGCTATTGAGTATTATGCCTCAACTTTTGCTTTTCCTACATTGTCTTCTTCGTTATATATGTTAAACGTTACCGAGTTATTCAAAATAAAGATTATATTGATTTATTCTTCTTCTTTTGCTTCTCCTACTTCGCTGATGCTGCTTCTTCTTCTTCTTCTTCTTCTTCTTCTTCTTCTTCTTCTTCTTCTTCTTTGTTTTCTACAGCTACATCTTTTCTTCTTATTTCTTCGTTTTTTGCTGCTTCTTCTGTTGATTTGTTTCAGTTTATTCTGTATCCAAAGAAAGTTACCAAATGAAGAGTTACTTTTAATTTTCCATATCAAAGGGATGTAACTGTGACAGTAATAATACAATATTATACCAGAGTTACTTCCCTTTTTCCAAAAATGTGTAAAGTGCGCCCAGGATAACGTGATATTTACAAAAATTGCTTGTATTGCAAAAATGGCTACTAAAACAAATACACAAGGTCAAATGTGTATTACAATACGATTTTTTCCGCCTTTCTCGTTATCCTGGGCACACTATGCTTCTCTCATGCAATGGAAACCATGGCAAACATTGTTAGCTTGCCTTTAATACGATGAATGGTCATGAATAAACAGGACACATGTTATATTAATAAAATATTAAATACCCTTGAATAATTAATTTCAAAATTAAGGTTACAGGGGCTAAGCATTTCAATATTTTAAAACTTTGTTTATAAGACTACAACAACTATGTGGTGTAATTTATTGTTTATGATGGAGACATGTATTTGTTTTTCCTATCACGTTCATTTGGTAGTTAACACGTTTAGCGGTGTTGTAAAAATGTCTATTATTTTTCCAAGTCATACGATATATTAATTATAGTGTTACTAAAATGTAACCGTCAGTGACTTACTCATTCATGTATGCGAATTGGTGAATGTATGAGATGTAACCATTACATACGTTAGGTTAAGGTCATCCTGGATCTAAGGCGGTGTTTATACGTTAGGTTAAGGTCATCCTGGATCTAAGGCGGTGTTTATAAATTGATAACTGCATACTGAATCCAATGTGATGTACCTCGTATTTGAAATGTAAGTGGAAATAACCCAAATAGTGACAATTGTAAATGACTCCAGTCTTACTGGCTATGATTAGGTGAAACCTTAAGCCTAAATCCAACGAAACATATTTTACCTGGGCGATGTACTGCCGATGGAAATTAGTGAGTATCGGGAGTCATCGGGAACAGGGTCCAGGAAACATTTAAAGAAAGTAGGAAAACCGAGAAGAATCGTGAGGAAACCCATCTCGATGTTTTCCTCGATCTTAAGCGTTGGTTCAAATGCATTAGGGATGTACTACCGATAAATATTAGATGGTTCCCTGATGTCTGATGGAAACTCTACGTATTGGCGAAGCTTCTGGAAGCGTTGGGGTCTAGGGGGATTAAGGCTTTGCCGATGCCTCAAGAACATCGGCAATGTTTCTACGAACTTATTGAATAAGTGAATAGGGTAAATCATGAATTTACTGGCAACAGAAACTGTTTACACAGCTTCTGTTACGGGAAAAGTTTACAAACGTTGCGCCACTTCCAAAACAATTAATGATTGCATGCTATATATAGATGGCATAGATTAAGAAGGTTGTTACGACTGCTTACTACATGATAAGACTGAAACATATTTGAAGTTATCATCGTAATGTGCTTCTTATGAGCCTATCTTCATGAAAATCGAAAATTGTCATGTTGACCAAAGTAAAGAAAAAGTAATTATATAATGTTAATAGAATGTGTGTTAAATTAAAACAATCAATTTTCTTAATTGAAGTATTTAATTGCGTTTATGTTTACAATCATTTAAGAACTTTCTTACATCTTGTTAAAAGAAAATAAAGGTCACCGTTCGAATCATGAGCCTCAACTGACTTTGAATATCATAATTATAAATATTATACTATATTATACTTTTTACTTGACTTAGTCCTTTTCACCCCGGCTGGGACATTGAGCCGCCACTATAATATACTTTTTACTTGACTTTGTCCTCTTCACACCGGCTGGGATATTGTGCCGCCACTAGAATATACTTTTTACGTGACTTAGTCCTCTTCACACCGGCTGGGTCATTGTGCCGCCACTAGAATATACTTTTTACTTGACTTAGTCCTCTTCACCCCGGCTGGGACATTGGGCCGCCACTATAATATACTTTTTACTTGACGTAGTCCTCTTTACACCGGCTGCGACATTGAGCCGCCACTATAATATACTTTTTACTTGACTTAGTCCTCTTCAGCCCGGCTGGGACATTGAGCCGCCTCTATAATATACTTTTTACTTCACTTAGTCCTCTTCAGCCCGGCTGGGACATTGGGCCGCCACTATAATATACTTTTTGCGTGACTTAGTCCTCTTCAGCCCGGCTGGGACATTAAGCCGCCACTATAATATACTTTTTGCGTGACTTAGTCCACTTCACACCGGCTGGGACATTGAGCCGCCACTATAATATACTTTTTGCGTGACTTAGTCCTCTTCAGCCCGGCTGGGACATTGAGCCGCCACTATAATATACTTTTTACTTGACATAGTCCTCTTCACACCGGCTGAGACATTGAGCCGCCACTATAATATACTTTTTACATGACTTAGTCCTCTTCACACCGGCTGGGACATTATGCCTCCACTATAATATACTTTTTACTTGACTTAGTCCTCTTCACACCGGTTGGGACATTGGGCCTCCACCATAATACACTTTTTACTTGACTTAGTCGTCCTCTTCACACCGGCAGGGACATTGTGCCGCCAGTATAATATACTTTTTACTTGACTAAGTCCTCTTCACACCGGCTGGGACATTGGGCCGCCACTAAAATATACTTTTTACTTGACTTAGTCCTTTTCACCCCGGCTGGGACATTGTGCCTCCACTATAATATACTTTTTACTTGACTAAGTCCTCTTCACACCGGCTGGGACATTGTGCCGTCACTATATTATACTTTTTACTTGACTAAGTCCTCTTCACACCGGCTGGGACATTGTGCCGCCACTATAATATACTTTTTACTTGACTAAGTCCTCTTCACACCGGCTGGGACATTGAGCCGCCACTATAATATACTTTTTACTTGACTTAGTCCTCTTCACCCCGGCTGGGACATTGAGCCGCCACTATAATATACTTTTTACTTCACTTAGTCCTCTTCACACCGGCTGGGATATTGTGCCTCCACTATAATATACTTTTTACTTGACTTAGTCCTCTTCACCCCGGCTGGGACATTGGGCCGCCACTATAATATACTTTTTACTTGACTTTGTCCTCTTCACCCTGGCTGGGACATTGAGCCGCCACTATAATATACTTTTTACTTAACTTAGTCCTCTTCACCCCGGCTGCGACATTGAGCCGCCACTATAATATACTTTTTACGTGACTTAGTCCTCTTCACCCTGGCTAAGACATTGAGCCGCCACTATAATATACTTTTTACTTCACTTAGTCCTCTTCACCCCGGCTGGGACATTGAGCCGCCACTATAATATACTTTTTACTTGACTTAGTCCTCTTCACACCGGCTGGGACATTGGGCCGCCACTATAATATACTTTTTACTTGACTTAGTCCTCTTCACACCAGGTGGGACATTGGGCCGCCACTATAATATACTTTTTACTTGACTTAGACCTCTTTAGCTCGGCTGGGACATTGTGCCGCCACTATAATATACTTTTTACTTGAATAAGTCCTCTTCACCCCGGCTGGGACATTGTGCCTCCACTATAATATACTTTTTACTTGAATAAGTCCTCTTTACCCCGGCTGGGACATTGGGCCGCCACTATAATATACTTTTTACTTGACTTAGTCCTCTTCACACCGGCTGGGACATTGAGCCGCCACTATAATATACTTTTTACTTGACTTAGTCCTCTTCACCCCGGCTGGGACATTGAGCCGCCACTATAATATACTTTTTACTTCACTTAGTCCTCTTCACACCGGCTGGGATATTGTGCCTCCACTATAATATACTTTTTACTTGACTTAGTCCTCTTCACCCCGGCTGGGACATTGGGCCGCCACTATAATATACTTTTTACTTGACTTTGTCCTCTTCACCCTGGCTGGGACATTGAGCCGCCACTATAATATACTTTTTACTTAACTTAGTCCTCTTCACCCCGGCTGCGACATTGAGCCGCCACTATAATATACTTTTTACGTGACTTAGTCCTCTTCACCCTGGCTAAGACATTGAGCCGCCACTATAATATACTTTTTACTTCACTTAGTCCTCTTCACCCCGGCTGGGACATTGAGCCGCCACTATAATATACTTTTTACTTGACTTAGTCCTCTTCACACCGGCTGGGACATTGGGCCGCCACTATAATATACTTTTTACTTGACTTAGTCCTCTTCACACCAGGTGGGACATTGGGCCGCCACTATAATATACTTTTTACTTGACTTAGACCTCTTTAGCTCGGCTGGGACATTGTGCCGCCACTATAATATACTTTTTACTTGAATAAGTCCTCTTCACCCCGGCTGGGACATTGTGCCTCCACTATAATATACTTTTTACTTGAATAAGTCCTCTTTACCCCGGCTGGGACATTGGGCCGCCACTATAATATACTTTTTACTTGACTTAGTCCTCTTCACACCGGCAGGGACATTGGGCCGCCACTATAATATACTTTTTACTTCACTTAGTCCTCTTCACCCCGGCTGGGACATTGAGCCGCCACTATAATATACTTTTTATTTGACTAAGTCCTATTCACACCGGCTGGGACATTGAGCCTCCACTATAATATACTTTTTATTTGACTTAGTCCTATTCACACCGGCTGGGACATTGGGCCTCCACTATAATATACTTTTTATTTGACTTAGTCCTATTCACACCGGCTGGGACATTGGGCCTCCACTATAATATACTTTTTATTTGACTTAGTCCTATTCACACCGGCTGGGACATTGAGCCTCCACTATAATATACTTTTTACTTGACTTAGTCCTCTTCAGCCCGGCTGGGACATTGAGCCGCCACTATAATATACACTTATACTGTAATAATTCATGTATTTCAATGAAAAATATCAATTAAGTTCTGCATCATTTGCATATATTATGGCACAGTAATTGTCTTATTTGGAAAAATAAAGTTCGCATTTGAACGTCATGCCGTGATACTTATGGCGCAATAATGACCTTAGGAATAATTTGCTTTCCGATACCGTTTAGGCCATATACCAAATCGTATTTTCGTTTAGCGTCCGCCCAAAGTTCGAAAACCTATCTAGCTATACTGAGACAAAAACAAAACACAAGAAAAAAAAAGCCATAATGACTTCTGTTATCATCATTATACATGTAGGCATATGGCTAATAAATATAGCTGTCGAGCATTGTCAATCATGATAACTTACTGAAAAAACTTAAAGCGTGTTTGTGTAGAAGCTACTACTATGTAGAGTTGGGGTCATGATGGTGAATACGTTTGATGGGTATGAAAGCAATATCTCAAATGATTTTGAAGATGTAAGAAGTTGCAAATTGTGTTTTGTTTTCTTTCCCAAGATGCTCAAACCTATCCGCCCTCTGACGTTAAACGGAGAAACGATTTGGTATAGCCTTATGATTCGTAAATGTCTATTTCTGAGTAATGGAACCAAATACTGGCACTATGGAAATGATTAAAATTTTATTTCGATTGTTATGTGTACTGTTATTTTCACTAATTAATATCGCTAATGCATTGATAACAAATATTAAACACTGAGTCTCTATCATATTGAAGTGTGAAGTTTACACATTCATTAACAGTATTGTTCTATACAATATTAGGACAAACTAATCCACCAAATAAAGAGTTTCCATGGGAGACAACTTCAACTGTAAAATTCCCGTCGTGTCTGAGAGTTGTTCCCCTTACATATGTCAAGCTATAGAGTATCATGCCTCGTTTACTTCTTTTCTTGTCCTTCTTTTGTTCATTCTCGTCATCCCGGTCACAGCGATAAAGTAAATGTTTGATGTTTCCCTTTTGGCTATAGAGCTTGTACAATTGTAATAATGTTTGTTCTGGCAATATGTTTTTTTCGTGAATTTCCATGGAGCATGCCTCCAATACAAAACAATGATACACACTGCAATTATCATATACAAATGTTTACACGGTATCACGTCATCATACTTGCAAAACATCTTACATTTTGCAAACAATACTTCATATACATCAAGATCCACCACAAATAGAGATATTTCACAGGCAAAGATAAACACAAACTATGGTAAAAAAACCTTCCCTCACGTAGCAATGGAATTATGGAACAGCATACCTCTTTCCATTCGAAATTTGAATTCATTATCAGCCTTTAAACAGAAGTTTAAAAATCATCTTATGACAAATATATAATGTTGTTTATTTGATTTGCCTTTACAATTCTCTTTTTATTACTGTTGATATGGATGTGTCTGTCTGTAATGTATTAGCTAATTGCAGCAATGAATGTAAGTTGTTTATACATATGTAGGCTTGAATTGTTTGGTATGTTTTCTTACAGAAGACCACATTGAAAAAAAGATAACAATTGTGTATAATTTGTATATTCTAAATGTGTCATCTTCTTGAAATAAAGATATTATTATTATTATTATTATGAAGAATAAACTGGACTTGTAATATGCATACAATAAAGATTAATGAATCCCCTGGAATACCTAATCACAAAATGAAAGTTATGTGTTTCAATATTTTAAAACCATGACTTTCAGAAGTCAAGAAACATGTGATGTATTCTGATGTGTATACATGTATTTAATAATGTATTTGTTATATTCATATTACGTTGGTAGGTGTTGTCAGATGTCCATTATAAATCACAGCCAAACCATGCATTAATTATTTTGTTACTACAATGTAACCGTCAATGACTTTCACATTCATGCAGAATCCGGTTAGTGCAATATGAATTATTGTGCCTCGCACCAAGAGAACGAGGGTCGAGAATTGCGAGAAACGAAGCAACAAGCGAGAATCAGGCGACACACGAAGCGAGGCACGATATTATTTCGCCCGATTGTCGCAGTCGCATAAAAATATTTCAAACTGAAAGACACGACACACAAAGCGAGGCACGAGAATCGCGCGACACACAACGCAAGGATCGACATTATGTCGCGCAAATATCGCTCGATTGTCGCTGTTAAACGGTGTTAAAGTAATTTTCACCACTACATTGCCTAGCAAATACCGGATATGTAGATATAGGCCAGGCAGATGAGAGTAACAAAAGACCGTCTTTGGGATCTCAGCCCTCTTTCAACCCCAAGATAGGGGCCTATAGCGACGGTCTTTTTCGACTCCCGTCAGCCTGATCTTCATATACATACCGGTCTTCCGGGATCGCTTCGTGTATCGCTCGATACATATTTCCGGTTCCGGTGTAAATAAACACGCAAATTTTGAGCTCTGCATATTTATGTGATTTAGTGTAGAAATTCAATGTTTTGGAATAAAATATATGGATATATAGGATCGGAAGTGAGTTATCTACACACCATTGTAATTGTACTGAAATCTGATAAAACAGTAACGAGATATCGATACATCTTAAAAACACTCTTTGTCTATCTTTTGAAACTTTGAAATTCTATGTGCAATTATAGATTGTGACAAGTGCTCACCAACCACCTGACAAAAATTTCGTCACGCATGACTAGGTATTCAACTGTTGTCGAGTACGCACATTCTTTAATCTATAACGGAACATAATCACAGCGGATTAACGGACCAATTTCATGATGTCACAGTTATTTGATAATGACCAGACGGATCCCAAAATGGTTGTTAATGCGAGATTACAACGGATAAAGCAAGAAAGGCGGGATTCGTCTACCAACTCATATTGTAAAGTGAAGTCGACGAATCTGACGAAGATGACTATTCCCAACAATTTCCCCCACAGCGTCATATAAAAGAGCTAGATGATAACTTAAATATCTTGCCACGAGACGAATATATCAAAGAACTGCTACGCCTGTGCAACAACGACTTCCGTCAAATTGATGTGTACCGGAAGCGGCTGGCAGAGAGGGCACGTGCCTTACCAGGATGTCCCCAAACGAGGCTTATGAATCGTAAAAGTTCGACCGTTGCATCCCGTGAACGCAAGTGTGCAATAGATTGCTACACGATACAAGCATTCAGTTCTGGTGATCAATCGAGAGATATTAACGACGTGTTCGCGAGCAGTGCAAACCACCCGATCATTATAGACACCGAGATAGCTCGTGACGAAATCACTAAACCAGACGTACTTGCTACTATAACTAATATACAAGCTGAGATTTCAAAAATATCTAACAGACAAACCAGCAATTCACTATTGATCAAAAACATTCAAACGGACGTCTCCAATATGTTACATAGTTACAGAGTTATGCATGGAACTCTCAACAGTATTCTCGCCAGACTTCCTGGAACTACTGCAGAGGCGCAGCTAACCAAATTGCAGTGTTACGTGCAAAGCCTTGGGTCCGCCATAGCAACAATAAACCAGAGACTAGTAGAATGTGAGATCACATCCAAGGTGAGAAGATCATATGCCGACGCAGTCAACGAGACGAGAGACAATCGACCAAACATAAGTACTACAAACTATTAGAGTGCTCCATCATATAACAACAACACTCAGCATCAATACGCATCATATGATCAAACAAAGGATGATACTATCAACATATCGACCACGTCAGAATCTCCCCGAACAACCTCTCCCAGTGACAAATTAACACCCAATATGCCAGAAAACCCTATCAGATCCGACGGGAGTACATCCGAACCAAGAACTAAACCCGCCACGGATACGGATTATGGGAACACAATACGACACCGTGACCATCCGTCACCCTCGAACAACATAGACAATGGTGACTTTGTGGCTGCAAAACGGCGCAGGAATGTATCCTACTTCATAGGAAATATAGACTCAAACGTAACGGAGAGTGATATATATAATCACTTCAAATCGAACAACGCACATGTGTCGTTTATACGTTTATTTCACGGGCGTAACGGTTCATCGGCTAAAATTAACATTCCAGAAGAGCTGGAGCCGATCATAGACGACCCATATTTCTGGCCGGACGGCATTACCTACAGGAAATGGATGACCAGAGAGGAACACGAAAAGGAACGACAAACGCACCGGCGCTATCGTTACCAAGCGCGTTTCCAACGTGACGACGACGACGATAGACAGGACTACCATTCATGGAATTCTAACGAACGATTTACGTCAGCGATAAACAATGAAGGTTATACGCGCCGGAACAATCACACTCGATATGAACGTTGTTCCGTGCGAAATGACGGTCGTTATGACAACAGAAATCACTCCCTTGACAACAATCGAGAACGAGGCGAGTTCCGGAATGAAAGAACAATGGACAATCCGACTCATGCGTCTGATTTCTGGCGTAATACGAAGCCTTATAGTGCTTGTTACTAGCTGACTATATATAGTGTGTTATTCATGTACTGTTCGTTAACTAATTATTGCAATAATGACAGGTAAAATATCTTGCAAAGTTTTGTACTACGTATATATTAGTGTAATCATGTCATTATCAATAATATGTTGGAACTGTAGAGGGATTATGTCATCGGCATACCCACTAGCTAATCTATTAGATAAATACGACATTGACATTGCTCTAATAAGTGAGCACAAATTGCTCCCTAGATCAACGATGTTTTTTTGTATACACTCAGACTATAATGGTATTGTAAATGTGGATAAAAATGTTGACAATTTTGGAACAATTAAGTGTGGCAAAGCAGGAACTGCAATCATGTATAAGAAAACATTTTCGTTTTGTATTAATGAATTGCCAATTGTAGAGAATCATCGTATTCTTGGTATCGAACTAAAATGTATTGATAAATTGCCATTGTATTTGTTTTGTGTATATATGCCTGCTAACAATGACATAGATTATTATAAATCTGTATTAAGTGAAGTGCAGTCATTAGCATCGCATTATAGCCAGATTGGTAACGTTGTAATTACAGGGGATATGAATGGGCAGTTTATATTGAACCAAGATAACCAAAGAGTTAATGTGAAATCCCGACTTCTCACCAAATTTATATCGGACAACAATCTAGTATCAGTGCAATATGAATTTGGTCGTGACAATCAATGTACATTCACTCCAACTGGGAAGATTATAGATCACGTGTTAGTTGAATCGGCATTTATTAATATGATTGACACCTTTGTGATTGGAGATAGTGCAAATATTCTTACTTCGGACCACTTACCTCTTATTATCAATTTGTCAGCTTCGCCTCTGAAAACACCAGACCATCCAGTACGTACCAACATAGCTTGGAATAAGTGTAGTAGTGAGCATTTGACTCTTTATAGACAGGTACTGAACGAAGAATTGAACTGTATACTATGTATCGACACAAGTACATGTTGTCCAGATTTCATTAACAGCTTAATTGTTAACGCTATTCACAAAGCTAGTTGTGTTCTTCCCGTTAGCCGTTTCAACAAGAAAGCGAAACCATATTGGTGCCCCGAAGTAAAAACAGCTCACACAAAATCGAACCAACTACGCCGGATATGGATAAACGAGGGTCGTCCCAGAGGAATTATCAGCAACTCTTACCGGGCGTATAAAGAAGCGAAACGATGTTTTAGACGATTACAGCGTACTATGCAACGTGAATGCGAAGAGAAAGAAATGGATGATATAGCGAAAGCTGCGTCCGAGGTAAACTATCGCCAGTTCTGGAAGTTACTACGTAGACAAAGTGGTAAACCCTCCACGGTTTGCAACGAACTTACTGTTAATAACGTGACATACAACAATGAACATGTAATTCAAGGCTTCGATTCTTACTTCTCTAGTGTTTTTGTTGCTGATCCCGAACAGAGTGATAACTCAGTAACAAGCGAACTTAAATTCTTACTTACCCAAAAGGATAACGAACTCACAAAGGAAATTACGAAAACTATATCGGAAGAAGAAATTCAATGTGTTGTCAAGAGTTTGCAAATGAGGAAAAGTCCGTGAGTGGATAATGTTTTCAACGAACACGTGAAAAGTGGTAGCAGCACTATCGTGAAAGCGTTAACTGTGTTATTTAATGCCACACTATATCATGAAATGACCCCACGTCAATGGGGAACAAGTATACTAATTCCAATCTACAAAGGAAAGGGGAAATCAAAAGCAGATCCGAACAGCTATAGACCCATCTCGCTTAGCCCAACCGTCAGTAAAATATTCGAGAAAGTGATTCTCCACAGAATAAATAACTCAATCAATACCCAAAACATTGACTTTCCATCAGAACAACAACAGGGATTCCGCAAACATCTAAGCTGCATTACAACTGCGTTCAACTTACAAGAAACTGTCTACCAGCAAATCGAGAGCAACAATAATGTATACGTCGCCATGTTAGACCAAAAAGCCGCATTCGAATCAGTATGGCACGACGGCCTCTTCGTGAAAATGGGTCAGTTTGGTCTCGTTGGTAAAATACTGAGGACACTCAAGTCTTCATACGATGATTTAACATGCTTAGTCAAGTATAATGGAGGAATATCCAAGCCAATTCGCATACGGAAATCAGTTCGCCAGGGCGGCGTTTTATCCACCTTCTACTATCTTCTATACGTTGATCAACTGTTACGGAACCTCGAAAATAGCAACAGTGGATGCAAAGTATTGACCACCAAGGCCGGTAATCCTGCATACGCAGATGACATTAGTCTAATAGCTCTGTCACCTCTGAATCTACAAAAAATGATGGACATTGTTTATCGATACTGCAAAACGTGGAAAATAGACATAAACGTAACCAAATCAGAGATTATTGTTTTCTCTAAAAAAAGGGATCTACCCAACGTAGCAGCTATGTACGGACAGAACATCATTACACAGACTAACAACGCAATCCATCTGGGTGTCCGTCATGATTCAAACCTAAAATGTAATCTGAGGATAGAGGAACGTTGCCAAAAGGGGAAAAATGCGTTATTTGCAATGGCTGCACAAGGTGTTCACCCATTCGGTTTAAACCCTTTAATATCATGTGATCTATATGTTAAGATAATTATGCCAATAATATTATATGCCTGTGAACTATGGAATAATGTGACTAAATCTGATATCAATATTGTTAACAAAACGCAGCACTTTATTGTAAAGAAGATACAGGGTTTACATGTTCGTACCAGATCTGATATGTGTGAAGCTATGTTAGGACTAAATAAGCTGTATTCATATGTCATAATCAGAAAATTACTATTTTTGCACCAAATTTTAAGTCTAAATACAAAATGCGTGACCAGAAATATATTTTTACGAAGATATTTTCAGTTTATTCAGGATAGAAACGTTAAAATGGGATTTATTCCCGATATCTGTAATATACTGTGCTCTCTCGACTTAAGACATTTTGTCAATGATTATCTGATAAGCCCGGATTCATTACCGCCCAGGGCACAATGGAAAACTACTGTAAAACAACTGGTATTGAAACGTGAAACTTCATTGTGGTCTGAAAGAATCATGTCTGACGAAGACTTCACTCATTTCAGACAGATCCATCCATCTATTTCAAAATCAATTGTGTACAAAGTGTTAGATAAGAACTCATATAAACACATCAGGCTGCTAATATCTAAGTTATGGTGCAAAATACCAAACACCAATATTCAACAATGCAATAAATGTACGTTAGTAACTAACAATATGAATGTTCACTGCGTATATGACTGTATTGAAAATCAACATGAACGATGGGATTTCTTTTGTGACGTCAGTGAAATTGATGTCAGCCTTGCCAACGAACTGTTTAATATGACTCCCGAATATTTTTATCTCTCACTCCTAGGAGCAGAGATTATCTCATCAGATGATTATGTGACTGTGAGAAATGTGTTTCTAAAACGTGCATACACATATATCTACCACTGTTTAAAAGACTGATTACTACATGTAGATATAGTGTGGCGTATACTGTCAATAGTGTCACACCGACAACATATAATGCACCCACACCTGTGGATTAAGAATGTGTTTCATATTTTGATACATGTACATGTACTATGTCATACATAGTTTATATGACTTCTATATTATGTATATAATGTTGTAATACACCATGTAAATATTTACCTGTATATATATATATCACATATCACCAAATATGGTGGAAATAAAGATATTGAATTGAATTGAATGTATGTATAGTCGTCAATCTATTAGATAAAATCATTACATGTGTTAGGTTAAGGTCTTCGTGGATCTAAGATATTTTAATAAATTGAAATTGGTATGCTGAATCCAACGAGAATTACCTTGTATTCGAAAATGTAAGTAAAAATAAACCAAAATGCCCACAATTGTGAATGTCTCCACTCTTACTGGCTATGATTAGGTGGAAACCAACAGAGCAATTTCGACCTCGTCGATGTACTGCTGATGGAAATTAGTGAGCTCCGGAAGGCAGCGTTAACAGGGCCTACTTCCGGAAATCGGGGAGAATCGTGATGAATCCCGATGTATCACAATGTGTTCCCGATCTCAAGTGTCGGTAAAACTGCATAAGGGATGTACTACCGATGAAAATAGGTTCCCTTAAGTCTGAGGTAAGCTCCAAGGTGTATCGTCTACATGTTTGTATTGACCAAGCTTCGGGAAGTTTTGAAATATGTTATAATATCGCAAACACATCGATATATTCCAATACATGTTTTGAATTTTTCCCGATGTACACACGATTGTATGTCAGGAATATCTCATGGAGGCATCCCTGAAGTTAAGAAATATACTGAGTGTCTTCATCGAAACACTAATAGCATCGGGGAAAGATCGGCGATACTTCCGAGATAAAACGTTATCACAGTAGTCTAGTTCCATGTTGTACTATTTTAGTAGTGATCACAGTAGTCTAGTTCCATGTTGTACTATTTTAGTAGTGATCACAGGGATGAAGTCAAGACTAGGTTTTGCCGATTCCCCAAGAAGACATCAACAGTGTTTCGACAACTTTTATTTTATATAATGAGTGAATATGGCAAATCTGGAATGTATTGGGAACTGAAACTATTTACACAGTTCGGTTACGGGGAAAGTTTACAAACGTTGCGCCACTTCCAAAACAAATAATGATTGCATACAATATATCGCTGGCTTAGAATGAAATGATCGTTAACTACTTCTTACGACCTTAAACGACTGATACATATTTGAAATCTCCATCATAAGGCTATTCGCAAGAAAATCAAAAATTGCCATGTTAACCAAAATAAAGTTGTTTAAACCAGTTTTTCCATATGTAAAGAGTATAGTTCAGACAGTTAATTCTTGTTTACTCAATATATTGATCTTCCACATTCTAAGCCAGCGATATCAAAGCATAAAGTTAACACAGAAGATAAACGATACAGTAACAAGTTAAACAACAATTATTTTTATTATTATTATTAATACAGCGTATACATGCTTTATAACATACTTTTTTTTGTAAATCAACAAACAGAACAATTATAACATATATAGCTTGGCTAATTTAACACGAGCCTGACCTTTCGATTAGCATAATTTAACAGTCGATATATTACCTCCAATACAACACCGATTGTATGTTTTCATAATCTGAGAGTATCACGAAGACGCTCGAGATGTTATACAAACACAAATTTGAAATACCGATATCGCACGATTTGCTTGCGGAAATTGATATAAACAACGTAAGAACCTTGTAGTATATTCTTACATTAAGGTGAGGTTCAGGTCAAAATAGCCAAGCTATATCTACGTAAAAATTGTTTGTAATACGTATTACGTGTTTCTTGGCAGATTTACTGTAACCTAAATGACCAAAATAGATAATTACAAACACTTTGAAATCTGAATTGTACCAGCAATTATAACTGCTACACAGACATTCAATACATCTAATTATTAAAATCTGGTGTCTCTTTAAAGTCCAAACATTAGTTGAATACATACATAAATGAATGAAGTAATACACAACAATGTCCATTATATAATAAAGTGTCTATCCATTTAAAACGTTGCAATATTTCATAACATGACATATCCATATACAAATGTACATGTAGCCACTGTAGCGTCACACTAGAATACTTAAAATAATAAAATTAAAAATCCATATTAAAAAAGTATGACATATTAAACCACACTGCTTCATAACAACATGATCGCTAATTCATATAACGCAACACATGTTCATAACAACATGATCGCCAATTCATATAGCGCAACACATGTTCATAACAGCATAATGGCCAATTCATATAACGCAACACAAGTTCATAACAGCATAATGGCCAAGTCATATAACGCAACACAAGTTCATAACAGCATAATGGCCAATTCATATAACGCAACACAAGTTCATAACAGCATAATGGCCAAGTCATTTAACGCAACACAAGTTCATAACAGCATAATGGCCAATTCATATAGCGCAACACAAGTTCATAACAGCATAATGGCCAAGTCATATAACGCAACACAAGTTCATAACAGCATAATGGCCAATTCATATAGCGCAACACAAGTTCATAACAGCATAATGGCCAAGTCATATAACGCAACACAAGTTCATAACAGCATAATGGCCAATTCATATAGCGCAACACAAGTTCATAACAGCATAATGGCCAAGTCATATAACGCAACACAAGTTCATAACAGCATAATGGCCAATTCATATAGCGCAACACATGTTCATAACAGCATAATGGCCAATTCATATAACGCAACACAAGTTCATAACAGCATAATGGCCAGTTCATATAATGAAGACAGGTTCATAACAACACAATGACCAATTCATATAGCGCAACACAAGTTCATAACAGCATAATGGCCAAGTCATATAACGCAACACAAGTTCATAACAGCATAATGGCCAAGTCATATAACGCAACACAAGTTCATAACAGCATAATGGCCGATTCATATAGCGCAACACATGTTCATAACAGCATAATGGCCAATTTATATAACGCAAGACACATTCATAAAAACATAATGACCAGTTCATATAATGCAAGACATGTTCATAACAACACAATGGCCAATTCATATTACGCAACACATGTTCATAAAAACATAATGGCCCATTCATATACGGCCGCACAGATTCATGACAACACTTAGGCCAATTCATATACGGCTGCACAGGTTCATGACAACTCTATGGCCCATTCATATACGGCCATACAGGTTCATGACAATATAATGAACCATCCATATACGACCGCACATGTTCATAACAACACTATGGCCAATTTATATACGGCCGCACAGGTTCATGACAACACGTTGGCTTTACAAAATTAGATTATTTCAATTAAGACTGAAACATGACCTATCAGGTTTAGGACGCAATATCAAAATAACCCTTTTGATTTGGAGTCAACGATTTTATGTATTGTAGCCTATACTAGTTTTCGTTTTTGCCAGTTACATTTGATTGAGATCTGTGCGTCTTATTTCGCAGAATTTAACCGAAAATGTCCCTAACGCGGTGCTATTTTTGCTATTTATCCTTTTTTATCGACTCATCCGTTTGGCAGAGACCCTACAATCACATAAACAACGGAATCATATGAACATGGCTAATTGGGAGCGCACAAAATCCATGCACAATTTAGTCAAGTCATTTTGGAGGTATCGGAGGAATTAACAAGGTTTGCGTTAATTTTCATAGCGTGTCGTTTCTCAAAAATAGCGTTACGCCCGAGATGCTCGACGGTGCGCGCTTCACCATGGTTACAAAAAATACGTCATCAAGTAAATAGTGACGTTATCATTATGAAAATTAGACAAATTGCGAGATAATTGATTGATCTACATAAGCGTGTAATTTCATTACTCTAGTTCCAATATTTCAAAATTGAGAAGGAAATTCCTCGAATATATTGATCACCCCTCGTATACGCTAGCAGCACAGGTAACGGTATCGTTGAAAAAGAAAACAAAACAAAAAAACCCATTTTTTTTTAAAATTTATATTTTTCTATCAAGGTCAATTTGTACAGAAATCCACGAGCCGGTTCGAGAGGTGCAGTTCGTTTTTAATAAAAAGACTGCTTTATGCACACCAATTAACTATAAAAGGATGTGTGTTTACACAAACAATGTTAAGGGATGAATGTACGAGGGGTGATCAATATATTCGAGGACTTTTCATCTAGCAATTTCATATTGACAGCAAAGCTTAAAGCCATTTAACATCATTCACAGTAAGATGTCTCCGAACGAATGCACAAATAAAAGTATTTGATTCATACAAAAGGCGCGTGACGTTGATCGTCACGCGACGTCATTCCAAGCGTCACCGTCGGAGCAGCACATAGCTCCTTTCTGGACTGATACCCGATTCCATGTATGAGACTGGTTGTCTTTAACTACTGAAATAAGTAGTTTATAGCCGATTCTGGAATGTGAGGTGGAATAAAAAGACTATCTATGGGTTATTGGAAACAAAACTCGGAAAAGCGCGGTTGGCTTTACAAAATTAGATTATTTCAATTAAGACAGAAAAAGGACCTATCAGGTTTAGGACGCAATATCGAAATAACTCTTTTGATTTGGAGTCAACGATTTTATGTGTTGTAGCCTATATTAGTCTTCGTTTTCGCCAGTTACATTTGATTGAGATCTGTGCGTCTTGTTTCGCAGAATTTAACGAGAAATGTCCCCAACGTGGTGTTATTTTTGCTGTTTCTCCTTATTTTATCGATTCAACCGTTTGACAGAGACCCTACAGACAAATAAACGACGAAATCATATAAAAATGGCTAATTGGGAGCGCACAAAATCCATACACAATTTAGTCAAGTCATTTTTGAGGTATCGCGAGGAATTTACAAGTTTTGCGTTAATTTTCATAGCGTGTCGTTTCTCAGAAATAACGTTACGCCCGAAATGCTCGACGGTGCGCGCTTCACCATGGTTACAAAAAGTGACGTCATCAAGTAAATAGTGATGTTATTATAAAGAAAATTAAACAAATCGCGAGATAATTGATTGATCTACATCAGCGTGTAATTTCATTTCTCTAGTTCCAATTATTCAAAATTGAGAAGAAAATTCCTCGAATATATTGATCACCCCTCGTAAGCCAAAAATTAACTTCATGTAATAAAATCCATTGCTGAAAGGTATACTTTAACTGTCGCCGGTGTAACACATTGTGAGGGACGGCCCTATGGATTTGTGTGGACTGCACCATATGAATCGGCTGTGAAACAGTATCTACATTTCATAGTATAACTTTTTAACTATTTGATTAATTCTGATAAGATCTGGCATATAGGTACTTTAAACATTGCTGTATATGAATATAATAAGTTTATGGAGATATTGATTGTCAAATTTCGTTTTTTATTGATTGAAATTCTGGTTCATCTAGAACAAATAAACCTTATAGAAAAATATAAATTTAAAAAAAAATTGTTTTCGTTTCTTTTTTCGTTTTCAACGATACAGTTACCTGTGGCTAGCAGACGTTGTGTTTATAAATATCTTATATTATATGAACGTATTTTGTATATTACGCTATATATACGTTAAGTGGAAATGTGGAAATTGTGATAGTACCATTCAGCATACTTATTCAGAGGGGGGGGGGGGGTCACGTGATTTTGTCGGTGTTCAAAATCTTCCACTCATGAGTTTGTACCACAGCTTGTAAAAAGCACGACATTTTCGGTTACAGCAATACTATAGAATGTTAATATAAATGTTTCATCTACGTAAAGTATCATAGATTATACTGAACAAACAAAGGTGTGCTCTACACGCGAAGGAAATGCCTAGACAAAGCACGAAGGATTATTGTCTTTATGCAGGCGTAAAATCGCTTATTCTATATTTCAATGTGTAGAATCACATGATCAAACGTCCCGCGCATTTCTGTTTGGTCGCCATCTAAGTAACACAATTGGTTCTTTAGATGGCGATAAGACAGAAATTCGTGGGACGTCTAGCAGATGCGGATGCTGCAAAAAAGTTTTCGCGCCAAAATTGAGTTACGGGTTTTGGTTTGGCACCGTCGATATATAAGAATTCCCGGCAAGTACCGAGTTCGCTCGATATTTATCTTTTTCAATTGATATTAATCTGTTTTCAATTGATGCTCGACCAAAAATGCAGTTTCCAACCGAGTGTAATACTTTGGTCGGGCATCAGTTAACAACAGCTAAAGATAGAGTAAATTCGGTAAGTGCCGGGTATTCCTACATATACGGGATGTACTTTAGGCTATATAATATAACCATATTAAATGCACGATCGTTATAATCAAGAAAAAAATCCACCGTTAGCAGACGAAATCGTAATAGTTTTGAGCGTTAAACCGCATTAATTTGATCATATGATTCTACACACTGTATTTTGTTATTGAAAATTTTTCCTTTATTGTTGAAATACTGTGTATACGCACTATAAATGGTATGTTGTATATTGTAGATTCTATTATCCAATATATTGGAAGCCATTACACCCTGTTTTTATAGCGCTATCAGCGCTGTGATTTTGTATTTCAACACGGATGTAGAGTAATAATGCAATTTGAAATTTACATTAAATTTAATACATGTAGGTCACATTATAACAATGCATTGCAGAATTAGTATGAAACTTGACTTTTTTATTATATTTATGATGTTAAATTCCCAACCTGAATATATCAAAGTACAACATAATTATATATGTACGTGTTGTAAGGTAGGTAACTCGTACCGGTGTCAGTGACGTACATTCCTAATAGTCTCCCTTCCTTCATGTGGCGCTATAGGTTAAGTTATGTTACCAATTTTCTAGGGATTTTTTCAGCTGTTAAGTCACCTAAGCCCCATTTGACACTTCAACTTCCCCTTGTTATTGGGCTAAATATGGTAACTTACGTTCTTGTCACCCTGGATATACTATTTCTCTCCTGTGAGTGTGGCAGCCAACATCGATATTTGACTTATGCTAGCTCAGAAAAAATAACCGCTGGTCCATACGGGGATTGAACCAGAGACCTCTTGATCCCGAAGCGTGCGCCCTGTCTCTAGGTACCGCTCTCTATACTATAATTGTCAGTGAAGTACAAACGTAATTGTCTCCCATCCATTGTGTGACCCTACAATGTTTTGCGTGATGCTTTTTTCCCGCCATGCGCGCGCCGAGTCGACATCGAGTAGTTCTTCTGCAATGGCTTCAATTGCGTCCATTCATTAACATTCATGTACTGGGAGTGTTCTGTTATTTAAAGATTATTTAAATGAAAATGCTACATTTTTATGCGGAAATTTGTTTAAAAATGTAGTCCGTTTGAGTTAAATTGTCGTTGGTGAAATTATCGACTGTGAATTTGTCGGGGAGTAATACACTTTTACTCCGCCGTAAACCATCGATAAGCCTGAAATAAGCATAGTGATTTAATTTATCAAATTGTCACCCATCTTTAATGTGGCGTTATAATTGTCTCCCCCCCCCCTTCATGTGTATATAATTGACAGTGTAGAACAAAAATAATTTGTAAACAAATCAAACATAGATATCACTTATAACAAAAATGTAAATCCGAGTCTTCTAGTAGATTTTATTTCCAGATATGTACAAACAGTATATAGAATATAATAGAATATTTAGAATATAGAAGCAATATATAAATACGTGTAGCCTAGAATTTAGAATATAATACATAGAATGCATCAACATTAAAGTAAATACTTGTAGCTTATCAACCTCGCACATCCGTTACCACAAAATAATAATGTGCAAACTAAACAAATAACCAAACCATTAACTCAGTTCATCAGGACAAGCCTACAGTAACCAGTTATACCGACAAACATGTAAACAACACCAACTACAGTACTTTCAAAGTTAATCGAGAACGGGAGTCAATATATTGTCGTCCGGCAGGTAAACTATGTTTACACAGGTTTGACTGGGTATAAGCTATATACATGAGTTAACGGTATTCACCCCTATTCTTTCGAATGGGATAGTTCCCTCATTAGTATTACTTTTGAATGGACTTAAAACACTGTGTCCAATAGATAAAAATATCCATATATTGCTTTGGTATGTACATTTATACATAGTATAATTCATATTTCATGTCCTTAATGTATTTCTTTTTATTGTACATGTATATATCAATTTTTGGTTTTGACCAACAATTGTGCTTGTACTTGTACCATACCACTGTTCGTGTCACTAATGATGTGTCCTCATTAATACTGATATATCCGTATATTTTTACAGTGTTCAGCATTAGCAAAGGCACTGTCCACAATCAACAACCTCTGATCCTGAGAAAAACACAATGCTCTAGGAAATAATAAACCATCACTCTGATTCAGCAATATCTCACCACATTGTAAATCCATTGATAGTTTTCTGACGACATGATTGTCTGCATCACATACAATGATGTACGGAAGTTTTGGAGAACATACAATACCAGCAGGGAATGCAAGATCCTTACACTCAGCAATTTTCTTTCCCTTCATATCTACACTCAAACATATTTCACTGTGCCAATCGCTCACATATATCAGCGTCTGATCCGGACTTAAAGCAATGTATCTTGGTACTGTACATGATGACGTCAAATCATCTTCTGGAACTATTTTCTCAAGAACTTTACCGTTCATATCAAGAACCTGGAACTTCAGTGGTCGTTCAAAGGAAACCAGAAGCTTACCGGTAAAGTAAACAATATCCAGACATAACCCGTCTACACGGATTGTTTTTGCAACATTTAAACCATTTTGTGTTGAGATAATATTGATACATTGATCGATAGCGAGAGTAACTGCAAGTTGATCTTGAGGTAAACGTGTCATAGACAATGGATGACTTTTCAGTTTGACAGTTTCCCTGATAGAGTCGGTCCCGACATCTATGAGCTTCACACACTTGTTGCTATAATCAGCTACAGCCAACAATTGCTCCGATAAAATAACGATATCTACAATACCACAATCCTTTTTGTCACTTCCGGTCTTGACATTCACACTTTTAAGAAAAGTTAAGTTATCAATGTTCTGCATAGAATCAGATGAGTTATCATCCGTTGTTTGATGTTGACTTTGGTTATGGTGGCTGCCAGTGATATCAGACATGTTGGTCATTCTACAGTTCAAGTGGAAGAGAACGTGTCCTTTCAATGATTTGATTTTAAAATGGGATTGCAGACAGGATACACACAGGTACTCAGTACAATCCACACAGTATCCCTTGGCTTCTACATGATCTCCGCCAGTTTTACAAGCATTACACTGATATTCAAAATCATCCGACGAACTCATGTAAACGGATGCGTCCGAACTAGCGACTCCGAGACGTCGAAAACGTGTGTCAAGTCCTTCGGCCATTTTACGTATTTTAGAACAGTTTGCGTTTTACAATAAAATGTATATCCACACTAAGTTTTGTATACTTAACTGATTGAAAACAACATAAATGTATTATACAATTATCTAGTACACTGTCAACTTCTGTATGTCGATCGTCGGTTTCAGCTCAACATTTATAAACTTGATATTCAGAAGCTGCGTAGCCAGACTCAACATTTTCAATGTCACCTGAGGCGCTCAAGTAAACGGATGCGTCAGAACTGACAACACCATGACGACAAAACCGATCATCAAATCCCTCAGTCATGCGTCCATATTGATATAAATATCCGGACTTTAAATATCATAAATATCATGAATTTGTCAAGTAGAATTTTATCAACGATACAGGTATCTCATTGAACTGTTCGATATAAAATAAAGTCTATGCACAACTGGCAGATATTATGTGACCTATTGTATCCATCATAGATAAGAAGTTCTAAATTTATGTTTTTACTATAATGTTAAATTATTAAGACAGGGCGTAGCAAGTATCGAAATGACATCACAATTGATTATATTTATACATGACTTGTCAATTACTTTAAAGCGTCTTTGAAGTACACATGAATGTATTAATTGGGTATACGTGGGCGTAACTTTTTTATTTTCATAGTTATTGTCGTCATATTTATGCTGAATGAAAACATTTGTATTTTCTTTACATACTATAGCGACCTGATGATAACCGTTTTAAAAATAGTTATATTATTAATAAGGGCGATTACGTATACCAGATCACACGGATAATTTGAAACACATGTATCTCAATGGTGGGACCTACAAACCATAATATCGCTGGCTTGGAGTAAGAAGATATTTAGTATAAAATCGATGTTTTGGGAAAACCAATACTACTGTCTTCAAATGACGTTTTACTTGTGACGAAACAAGCTGTTCCTTCTTCATTTTGGTCAATATGAAAAGCGCCTTGTAAGGCTAATTTTGAATAATTAATGCGTCAGTCTTATACGGTCTGAGCAATCGATACGACCTTCTCAACAATTAATATATTTATCAATTACATTCAGCGTAATTCATCGAGTTGATCAATTTCATACGTTGACGGTACAGGTATATGTTTGATACTATGGTTGGTCTGCACCTGACTTAAGTATACTTGATGTCATGTTATCTCAAATTTATGGTTAAGCAAACAAACAAAGCATATTATTCTTTGAACGGAAGATAAAATCGCTTCGTGGAAACTTGAAATATGTAAATATAAATGCTTTAATTTGCGTTTTAGTACTGATACTAAGGCTTAGTGTACGCGACTGTTTAAAAGATTACATACATTTTCCACATTTAAACGGAAAGTTTGTCTATTACTAGTATTGTGTTCATGTTGCAACCTTTACGCTAGTATATCTTATCAACGTACATGTCGCTGGCTAAGTCTGCAACTTACGACCTTATTATACAAAATGCAAACTTGAAATCAACATTATAAGGCGCTTTTTGAGCCTGTTTTCATGAAAATCTGAATAAAAAGCTTGTTTTACCGTAAATAAAAAGTGTTTGTCAGACAGTTTTTATTGTTTTCTCAAAATATTTTACACATGGATGTTTCGTATAGAAACTTTCATCAACACCATAGTAATTGTGTTCAAAAAGTGACCAATAACTTTTATTGTTTCCACTCCAGACCAAATGTATAGCTAGTTTGCGATAGAAAAAAATCTTGTTTTTGTTACCTTTCTGAAAATCTATTCATTATATTTTGGTAAAAAAATACACAGAACTGCAATAACTTCCTACCTACTCACATTCCGAATTCCATAATTTTTAGTCACCTATTAAAAGATATTTATTCTTTATTATATATTGAAATTACATGTACATGAATAGTTTAACACAGGGAGGTAATCTAGTATTCCATTAATGATTTATTATCAAATATTTAACCGTTACACTCCGTGATCGTCGGGATTGACATAACTGTTATGAAGACGAGACTTAGGAGGTCCGTATGATTCGGTTTATTTAGGTCTGTCGCTTGTAAACAATGTACAAACATGTACAACGATATGATGTACTTCGTAATATTCACAGACGGGCCTCGTGTGGGTTACATTAAGTAGGTTGCAAATACGTAAATATACCGTTAGGCGTATCACATGACCGTAAAATTGGCTGTTGTCAGTTTTTAAGATAATATTTCTTGCTATACGTCATTGATTGACATACAAGTAAGTTTTATTCTGGACCTAAATCATTTTCAAATGTTACTTATTTTTTCTAAGCAGATATTTGAAGCGTTTTCCTTAATTCTGCAAAACTGCCCAAATCAGCTGCAAATGACATCGTAAATTTTTCCTTGCATTTTACACATTGGTGCTTACGATTCCGCATAGTATTGTAGGTTTCAGATCAAATAAATATACCAGTTTTGTATTAAACACTCCTTCCTTCAGGCATTACCATTATGAGAAATCCGAAAGGTTTAACGCCGGTGAGTGTAGGGTCCTTCTTTGAATGCGGTATTCAGCAAAATGGTTCTATCGCAAAATTTTCCGGAAATACGGAAAATGGACTACTTCATTGAGGACAATATTGACATCCAGTTGATTCAGCATGCATTTAGTATACACATTTAACGAAAACTTGGACTCATTAGCTTTGAAAGAAGGGATCTAATCACTTCTTTATGATTAAATCTGACAAAGTTATTAAAGTTATTTATGTTACCATATATTAATGATCACCCTGTATCAAGTCTTCTAACTTGATATTTCATACAAAACTACAAATATGTTACATAGAACTTATGAACAAAAGTTTTTAAACTGAATTCTGATGTTGCTGAAATTTCAGTTCATATATTTCATTTATTCGTGCAAAATTTCATACATATAGGTTTCGTAATTAAAGAGAAATGTTTAAAAAACCACGATTTTTTTCTATCTTAAACTAGCTATAACGATCTTTATTAATTGACTTTGCAATATTGGCCGACTTTTCCCTCTAAATTCAGGGTCAATATGAACGATACCTCGACATTATTGAGACAAAACACGGCCATTATGAGATTCGAGCATGCTGATTGGCTATCTAGCTCGACCATTATAAACCCGAGAATTCACGGAAAAAAATCGCCGCCATCTTGAATTTCGGTAAACTGATTTTATCAAGTTTAGCATGTTTTGAAGACAAGGGCCGATTTCGCGATTACTTGGCCCCCAGTTATACAAAGGGAAGTAAACGCGAAATGTAATACGGGTTTGACGGCATGTATACAGTACAGTAATTCTGTGCCATCCGACAACATCAGCGGACTACTCGAATCACAATAAGACAAAATTAAAGTGGGAGCGTTTTCCGAATGGGTCGGGGAACGATTGGCTCCTAAATTGCATTACATGTAAGACAACATAATCATCAATATCAATCAATCAGGCCTACTGAATGTATGTATGTAAAGTGCCGAGAAATCAGATACGCAACGTTTCGAACACTGAAAAGCTATGCTCAAGTCAAAAGCTTAAGTTTGCTAGTTTTCTCACTCATTATTGTTTGGTTTTATTCATTATTTGATATTTATTGTCTTTTTAGTCACACGATCACACGAATTGTACAGTAAATTTATAAAATTGTCAATTATATTTTTTTTCATAATGGCCTTGATATTGGGCGTCAGACTTCGACCTCAGGCTAATATAAAAGTATTCAGCTCAATAACATGGCCATTATGAAAACACATTATTGATATTATAACACTATCATACGACTGTTATTTACAATCACTTCCTCTTATTGTACGCCGTAATGTGTCAGGCATGATTGATATGTTTATGGGTGTATATTTAGTTAACAAAACTCTTGAAAAACGAAAGATAAAACATACATATATGGACAGATGTGTACCTGGAGGTCTTACATGTGTAGTAAATATTAACTCAGAATGATATAAAAATGTAATATAAAATTATACTATTTTCCTATATTTTTAGGCTGGCGATTTCGCGCCAGACTATTACAATCCTAAAAAATGAAATCCACTAAGATGAATTTACTCCTGAAACTGACAACACAGAATCTTTACACTCAGTGCTAATAGTTCCTCCTTATTAATCAGTTTTGCAAGATCAGAACATTCAACTTTCCTTGTTTCATTTATTCTGTTCGATTGTAATATATTAGTTTCTTCTTGAAATGGAAGGAAATTGTATGAAATTACAAGAAAATGTGTTAAAAGGCGTTGATAATTATTACTACGCGTTACAAACGCGATATAGCGCGCGCATCAATGATTTTATTTTGTTAAATTATTGAGGTCAACATTCTCCAACGAGATCGTGGTCGAGTGGTTGAGCAGCTCGCTTAGTAATTTTCTGATGCTAAGGTCCAGCGATCGAATCACGGCGGCTCCAAATTTTTTATATTTTTATTTTTTTTATTTTTTGTTAAGTCCAGCACTTACCTCTCTTTCGACTTAGAAAATCACTTGATGTTATATTACTTGAAAAGCTATTGTTTCTTAGCAGTTCGCCAGCCTGTCAGTACTTTCAGTACTTTGATTTATATACTGAGCGTGAAACGTTTCGAATACATATGATGCGTGCCGTAACAGAGTGTTATAACGAAATATCGGCTATTTAGAAACTGCATCAATAAGTTGTAATGTTCGTTGGACTGCAGTTAAGCTACAACAAAGCCTTTTAATTTGTTGCTAAAATTAAAGCGTCAGTCAGAATAATCCAGTAATTTGTGTAATCAATAGTACATACGGTGTGTCAAGATTTATAACGTTAATACAAGATAACAACTTAACCATATTAGGTAAATATCTTCAAATGTCAAACTTTATCATAAATTATGTTTCAAACACTTGTTAAATAAATAAAGTATACACAATCAATAGATATAACCACGCGTGTGATCAACATTGAAGTGTTGCCAGAGACAGTGTAACGCCAAACTTGACTCAGATAGCAAAATAATATAAAAAAAAACATACAATAAAACCACTGTGAGAATGTCATTCTCTGGCCGACTTTATCGAGACAATATTAAACCTTAAGTCAAGATTGAATATTATAAATGCAACCTGACATGTTACACGAAACCGAAGATAACACTTTTCCTATGACCCGACGGAACCACCAATACTATATTATACGAGGGTATATCCAAAAGTAATGTCACTCCTCCTTAATTGTTTATAGGCCGATATACATAAATATGATAATTATCAAAATGTTCAGCAATTCAATTCTGATTAATATAAAACGTGCTGCATTATTCGATTTTCATAACTGGATGAACATTTAAAATATACCTATGACGTCATATCGCCGCAAAGGAAAATTACGATTGTTTTTCATTATCATAACAATTTTCTTTAAAATTGATAATTTGTTTATGAAAAATAATTCTTGAAAGCTGACAATACTTTCGTCACGTGATGAAACAACTGTTTTGTCTCTGCTGCTAAACATTCAATAACGTTACTCAACTTTGAAACTCGTAATATATCTTCAACGCATTGATTACTTAGCGAAAACACGGCAGATTTGTTACAAAAAGCCTCTGCGCGTAGTAATGCACTTTTCCTAAAAGTTTTGAAAGTCACCTACTGAAACTTTAATTACACAAGTCGGCAACATGTTTATATAGTGTAATCGTTTAAGGGGGCATACATCACCAAATCATTATCGATAGAGAGTCATATGAACGGTTTTTAGTAGATCCGAAAAGAACACCAAGAGTATAAGTTGTAATGTTCGTTGGACTACAGTCAATGACTGGTGATAAAATAGGAGGTGTTCCGAGTGATACTAGGTAGAAAACGTCCGCGATGTGGCAAATAACAAAAAAGTAAAACATACAGGGTGTTAAAAAAGTTCGTAGACATTTGTATTTCATCTGTCTTTTTATTTTCAAATAACATTTTCACATTTTTCTGACACATTAGTAACTACAATGACCTCCTTTGTTTATTTAAAGCTTATTTAAGTCGATCTGACATGTGATGTATGAGATATGCAAGGATTTAATAGACCCACATGACGACGCAAATGTGGAAGACGTCAAAATGACGTCAAAGTTTTAGGTATCCGATCTTTGCAAATGTGAGAGTCCATTACATGTATACTCATGAGGTTTTTAATTTTATTTCGGTCGAGTGAGTTGCCTGGTCTTTCTTCTTTGGGTATCAGGTGGTAAACAGTATCACAAATGTATTACCGGGTACTGGCAGGGGTACGCATCAGACAACATTCTGCACAAAATCAGTCCAATTTTGGTACCGGATGAGACGCATGTTTTTAATATCATCATGGTAACCTCTTCTGGCCAGGGAAGTTTTAGCGGTATTTCGAAAGTATTAGGCCTCACTATAGTCAAATGTAACGATTTTACCAACAGAAATGATATTGAACTTTTTGAGGTCACATAGGACAATTGCTCACCAAAACCAGCATTTTGAACTCTTATTGGCGTCGATCACTTATTGAACGTTATCTTCCGAAGATACCCATACTAAATAATTTTGTTTGTTTAGCTTAGGGGAACAAATATTTAATACACTTATCTAAAACGACAATTTTTGTCCAGTCATTTTCAAAAAGATTCTTATAATTTCGAGCAAAAGCGAGTTTTTTTCTTATACTATCTCACAGTCAGATACGGTTGGGTGGGGTATGTGTGCAAATACCATTTCTGTGTCTTTTTAAAGGTAATACATTCAATAACATGACTTAATTCGTTTCCAGCATTTGTCGGTGCTTTTACAACATTTCTGATATATTAACATCGCTTATATTTAATATTGTTCGTTATCGTTTACCCCCTTGCTCAGATCCCGTTAGAACGTCCTGGGTGCGTACCATCCGAAGCGCTATCCTCTTTCCTATATTTAGCCTTTTCCCAAACCACAAGAACCACCGAGAATGCTGGATATTTCTTTTATTAAATACATGTAACCCGCAACATAGTATAAAAAAACATTATGCCCTTGTGGAGAAATTCGTAATTTTTCAACATCACCACCTTTTGATAAAACTGCGTGACTGTTTAATTGTTGTTTACAAAATTACCAAGGATGACGTCATGACGTCACGTAGAAATATTCTTGCAGACAATATCATTTAATTCACACGACATAAAGATAATGTATAGTCCTACATTCCTACCAAGTTTTAAAACTGTATGTTGAATGGTTTTGGATTTATTGAACAAATTCAAGTGTCTACGAACTTTTTACCACCCTGTACACATCTTTCACACTTGATTTGGTAACGATCATTTCAAACCGTAATTTTGTACAAAAATACAGTTATCTTTTCGCCTTTTATTAGACTTTTCGTGATTTAAAGTTTTCGACATTATGTAGTTAACTCCCTTAGCGCATGACCGATTTCCGGTAATAAACAAACGACCAGACAATTTCTATCATTTTTGCGCGCAATTTCGACAATTTGTTAGAATCTTGTGTTGTTAGAATGTTTGCCGTAAGTTACGGGATGAGTCGAAAGATGGAGAAAACTAACCGGGTCAGTTCCAGCGGTGGCGTGCGACAGAAGATCATAACAAAGTAATTATTTTATTTCCAATTTTCATTTTCCCAAAACAACTGCAAACTACAAGAATAATGAATTTACTTCTCCGAAGTTGCATGTCGGATGCAAAATTGAGAGTTTCATTCATTTCAGTTATGAATACTGTATGCACTATTTATTATGAGTGTGCCCTGGTCAGGAAATTAAAACCGAATCCCCCTCCCCCGTTGAACAAATGCAATGCTAAAAGGTGAAAAGAATAGGATACACAGTGGTAGAAGACCACAGAGAACAAGCATATCTTAACCCCCGGCTTTAGACAATCCTGCTGTTTTCTAAGAGCTTCTTTCAAATTTCCGCGGTTCTGGACCAACGTTTCACTCTGACTAGTGAATACAGTCTCATTTACCGAGTCGAGTTGTTTGACCATGGGGGTATAGTTTGGACAATCATTTGCTTCGGCACAATCTCACTATGCCACGACAATGTCCCAGCACTTACACTGTAGATCTAAATAATGCACTTCGTTCCTTTCAACCATGCCCCCGCCCTTGAACGAAGAGATGGTCTAGGATTTCGTCTATTTGCTTTGCAAGACCACTCCCAGTACTCATACAAGGCTGGGACATTCAGCTGGTAAAATTCTGCAATCTAATAGCTAGGTAATATTGTCCTCAGGGCTTTTTGCATGATGACAAAACTCCAGCAGTTCCCTCGGCCTGGCAGTCGGGTGGAAAATCTTGACCTTGGAAGGTAAAAGCATGGCTCTCACAGCGCAATATAATAAGAAGACAAGCTAACTATGTACATCTCTCTGTCTGCGAATTTGCAAAATAATTTCAAACTAAAGCATTTGATTTATGTCAAATGAGTTATCTTGCCTGTATACTGATACCTGTTATAATTAATGTTTTCAGATATCATGGTTATAGACCTATATGTCCACTGGTGAAATCAAAAGACAACACCCAACCATCTTTCTGGATTTCTAGTGAAGTGATACATGTATGATCCGACCAACTATTCATTGACTGATGATTGACGACATTGAGAAGCACAAAGAGAAATGATCATGATGCATTGAACTTAATGAAGACATGTTGACTTGATATAATACTAATAAACAACAAACAACAGTATAGGTGTTGTCCCATCTAGCGTGTATTTCAGTACTAGTATTTCAATATTGCGCATATTAAATTGTAAATTAATTAAATCGATAAACACACTCTAACACATATGATGGCTGCAAAAAATATGGCCTTAAGACAAAGGCACTTATCATAGTCTTTGACAATAATATGTTAAAAAACACATGGTTTAAGTCACTATCTATGTAATGTTCATAGCCATCGTCTCGACACGCACACAAACACTATTTCTCACTCTTTACTTTGTCGAACAAAATACGTCAAACTGTAATATAAAAGAACAGTACTAGCTTCATATATATAACTCAACAAAGGGTGGGTGGGTGGGAAATTACGACCATCAAAGCTATCGACCTATCTTACACGCTATCTGGACATCAAGTGACCACCAGTCACTACAACTTGCTTATCCTCCGTGCGTATACAATACGCACTGGTGATTTTCAACCATCTTTATAATGAGCCGTGTAAACCGAAAATAAATACATGTATATCTAGGTTGGTACTGACTTATTCACTATACTGCATGATTATTTCCATAATTCGGGTTGTGCTGGGTTCTTTATGGGCAAACTTTAGAACCTGATATTAGAAGGGTTGACTATTGGGGGAAATTTTGACTTTTGCAATACTTTTTGCTATTGCGATACAATACTGTTGCTATATTGCAGCTTACTGTGTGATACTAATGCAATGATTATTACTATGTTTAGACTGGCACTGTTTAACTAAGTATGAAAAGACTAATTATTCAATAAAAAATGAGACATTTGGTAAAAATGCACATTTTAAATATAGTGATATGCTATTGATTGTTGACAGTTATACATGTGTGTGAAGTTAGCAGCCAGTTGCCAGTTGCCAGTTGCCAATTCAACTTTTTGAATCGGCAACTGGCAACTGTCAGCTAACTTCACAACCCAGCAGCCGATTCGTCGATTTCGAAAGTTGAATTGGCAACTGGCAACTGTCAGCCAGCTGACGATTCAAATTTCACTGTAGACTCGAATTGGCAACTGGCAACTGTCAGCCAGCTGACGATTCAAATCTTTCGGGAAAATCGAATTGGCAACTGGCAACTGTCAGCCAGCTGACGATTCAAATTTCACTGTAGACTCGAATTGGCAACTGGCAACTGTCAGCCAGCTGACGATTCAAATCTTTCGGGAAAATCGAATTGGCAACTGGCAACTGTCAGCCAGCTGACGATTCAAATTTCATTGTAGACTTGAATTGGCAACTGGCAACTGTCAGTCAGCTGACGATTCAAATCTTTCGGGAAAATCGAATTGGCAACTGGCAACTGTCAGCCAGCTGACGATTCAGATTTCACTGTAGACTCGAATTGGCAACTGGCAACTGTCAGCCAGCTGACGATTCAAATTTCACTGTAGACTCGAATAGGCAACTGGCAACTGTCAGCCAGCTGACGATTCAAATCTTTCGGGAAAATCGAATTGGCAACTGGCAACTGTCAGCCAGCTGACGATTCAAATTTCACTGTAGACTCGAATTGGCAACTGGCAACTGTCAGCCAGCTGACGATTCAGATTTCACTGTAAAGTCGAATTGGCAACTGGCAACTGTCAGTCAGCTGACAATTGGAAAAAAAATATTTTTTTGTGAAAAATCGAATTGGCAACTGGCAACTGTCAGCCAGCTGACAATTCGAAAAAAAAAATTTCTTCAGAAAATCGAATTGGCAACTGGCAACTGTCAGCCAGCTGACAATTCGAAAAAAAATTTTTTTTTGTGAAAAATCGAATTGGCAACTGGCAACTGTCAGCCAGCTGACAATTCGAAAAAAAAAATTTCTTTCAGAAAATCGAATTGGCAACTGGCAACTGTCAGCCAGCTGACAATTCGAAAAAAATAATTTTTTTTGTGAAAAATCGAATTGGCAACTGGCAACTGTCAGCCAGCTGACAATTCGAAAAAAATTTTTTTTTTTGTGAAAAATCGAATTGGCAACTGGCAACTGTCAGCCAGCTGACAATTCGAAAAAAATTTTTTTTTTCAGAAAATCGAATTGGCAACTGGCAACTGTCAGCCAGCTGACAATTCGAAAAAAAAAATTTTTTTTTGTGAAAAATCGAATTGGCAACTGGCAACTGTCAGCCAGCTGACAATTCGAAATTTTTTTTATTTCTTTTTAGAAAATCGAATTGGCAACTGGCAACTGTCAGCCAGCTGACAATTCGAAAAAAAATTTTTTTTGGTGAAAAATCGAATTGGCAACTGGCAACTGTCAGCCAGCTGACAATTCGAAAAAAAATTTTTTGTGAAAAATCGAATTGGCAACTGGCAACTGTCAGCCAGCTGACAATTCGAAAAAAAAATATTTTTTTTTAGAAAATCGAATTGGCAACTGGCAACTGTCAGCCAGCTGACAATTCGAAAAAAAATTTTTTTTGGTGAAAAATCGAATTGGCAACTGGCAACTGTCAGCCAGCTGACAATTCGAAAAAAAATTATTTTTTTTTAGAAAATCGAATTGGCAACTGGCAACTGTCAGCCAGCTGACAATTCGAAAAAATTTTTTTTGGTGAAAAATCGAATTGGCAACTGGCAACTGTCAGCCAGCTGACAATTCGAAAAAAAAAAATTTGTGAAAAATCGAATTGGCAACTGGCAACTGTCAGCCAGCTGACAATTCGAAAAAAAAATTTTTTTTCAGAAAATCGAATTGGCAACTGGCAACTGTCAGCCAGCTGACAATTCGAAAAAAAAAATTTTGTGAAAAATCGAATTGGCAACTGGCAACTGTCAGCCAGCTGACAATTCGAAAAAAAAATTTTTTTTTCAGAAAATCGAATTGGCAACTGGCAACTGTCAGCCAGCTGACAATTCGAATTTTTTTTTTTATTTTTAGAAAATCGAATTGGCAACTGGCAACTGTCAGCCAGCTGACAATTCGAAAAAAAAATTTTTTGTGAAAAATCGAATTGGCAACTGGCAACTGTCAGCCAGCTGACAATTCGAAAAAAAAATTTTTTTGGTGAAAAATCGAATTGGCAACTGGCAACTGCCAGCCAGCTGACAATTCGAAAAAAAAAATTTTTTGGTGAAAAATCGAATTGGCAACTGGCAACTGTCAGCCAGCTGACAATTCGAAAAAAAAAATTTTTGGTGAAAAATCGAATTGGCAACTGGCAACTGTCAGCCAGCTGACAATTCGAAAAAAAATATTTTTTTGTGAAAAATCGAATTGGCAACTGGCAACTGTCAGCTAGCTGACAATTCGAAAAAAAAAAATTTTTGTCAAAAATCGAATTGGCAACTGGCAACTGTCAGCCAGCTGACAATTCGAAAAAAAATTTTTTTGTGAAAAATCGAATTGGCAACTGGCAACTGTCAGCCAGCTGACAATTCGAAAAACAAAATTGAGTGAAAAATCGAATTGGCAACTGGCAGCTGTCAGTCAGCCAGCTGACAATTCAAATTTTTCCGTAGAATCGAATTGGCAACTGACCTCAGCTGACAATTAAAAGTTCACTGTTATATCAGATAAATAGGAAACTCAACAACTAACATGATTTTGAGGCTTGTTGTAACTTTATTTCTCTTGTCCGAATAATAGCTTGTTTTCAATATTGTGCGGATGTGTATGCAGATTCGACCCTAGAAAAAGTATATGTTTATACCCGATTGTATATATTGCGAATTTTCAATTATTACATGTATTCTTACTATTTGACCACCCGTGATTAATAAATGTTGTGATTATTATAAACCCAAACATTAGCAAGATTGCCAATTCTACAAGTTCGCAAAAAAGGCTTGAGAATGGCACTAAAAACTAAAAATAAATTAATCAAATTCCTAAAAGTACCGTATTGAATGGTAGGGTAACTCCAAAAATAGAGGCCTAAACTGGCATTTGTTCCTCTACCACTTGTGGTCGATTCAATAAATAATACTAATGAGGGAACTATCCCATTCGAAAGAATAGCGGGAATTACCGTTAACTCAGATACATGATGTATACCCAGCTAAAGCTAGATAAACAAAGTTTACCTGACAGACGACTCGATGTTGACCAACGATTCTCAATTGACTTTGAAAGTACTGTAATTGGAGGAATATCAATTCTTTGTTTGGAAATATAAGCGACAGTCACAACCCAACGGACGTGTAACTACGTGAATCCGAGTCAGCAGGCATTTGTGATTACGCAGACATAACGTTTGTAGCATTTGGCCAGCGTTCGGCCAACCTATTCATTCCCGCATTTGCGAGCCTTTTTCTGCCACCTTAATTCGTAAGGACAACGCATGGGAGCAGTTTGTACAAATAGATAACCTGGCCATAGCACGGAGATCGTAGGCTGTTAGAACTTTATAAACACGTAAAACTCACTTGTAATGTGCGCAACCTACAATGAACTCAATCACTCACGATCAGGGCGTACTCATATCCTCCGTATTTCAAACCTACGTTTTCAAAAGTTCGTAGTGACCTTAAGGTGCTTATAGCTTGGCCAATTTGACACAAGCCTGATCTTTTGATTAGCATAATTTAACAGTCGACACTGATTGTATGTTTTCATGATCGGTGAGTATCATGAAGACGCTCGAGATTTAATACAAACACAAATTTGAAATACCGATATCGCACGACTTGCTTGCGGAAATTGATATATTCAAAGCAAGAACCTTGTAATATATTCTTGCATAAAGGTCAGGCTCATGTCAAAATAGCCAAGCTATACACACAGTAAGTTTTGATGTATAAGTCGAGGATGTACGCTTTGCCACTAGGTAACAACGAAGGCGTACATCTTGAGAAAATGCACGACAGAGGCGTACTTCACCTTACTACAAATAACATCTTGACTTATAGGTCAAGATGTATACATCAAAACTTACTGTGTGTACGCATCTTCCCGAAAAATACTCACGTCTGGTTATGATCCGAGTTAAAGGCATCAGCTTTCTTTTGGCCGTTATCACATGTCGTTCCTCCACTCCAACTTGACTCACCCTAACCTAAGGGAGCCTCAAGTGTAGCCGTAGTGACGGTCGAGTGGAGATTTGGTAGATCGACCTCCACTTTCTCGAGTGGGTGACCGTTATAATATATGGTAAGATAGTAAGATAGTGTAAACAATACATGTTTAATTATTAAATCGGTTTTGGGGGATTCGGTGCATTTGCATGATATTAACAAAGTCAAATTTTAATTTTGATTTTAATTATTTGAACTCCAAAAAATAAGACCTTAGTTTGAATACACACTAATAATAATGATCATAAGATAGTAAAATAAGTTTAAACTTAGATGTAATAATATGTAGCGTTAACTAAACGCATGCTAATTATCTTGACAATAATAAAATAAACATTAAATTAAATGTATGACAATGCACACGAGTTTTAAATGATACCGTGACATAATCCAGTATTGTTGTGGAAGCAGGCTCAATAGTATCATATAAATATGAATTCCACAGACCGCTAGGCAGGTAGTTTCAGATTAACAATTTAGAAATCATATGAGCTCGGTTACTGTTTTTTATCAGCAGCTCACTGTCCTGTGTCATTTTGTGAGCAACTTACTACAGATACAACGCAGGAAAGACAGGTCACTTGAACGCCATACTTCCTAGAATATCATTTTGAGAGCGACCATGGTGTATAAAATAATTAAATACATACCAAGTGTGCATATAGATTATGCATGTACTAATTTATTTTAATTTGATTGCGAGGCAATTTTTTACAATTCATTTCAATCATTCTCGACACACAATTCCTGATATCGTCAAAATGTATCGATTAACAAAAAATAGAAGAATTCCAAGTTTTTGCCTATTATACTGAACGTCTTGTTTGTGCAATATTTATTACCATTTATATCTAATCTTTGGTATGGCGTGACATGAGATCGAACCCGTACCCACACACGCGAGCAATCTACCACTAGGATATCCAGGCGACATTCTTGCACATTAGTTATTGCAGCATAGTAAATAACATACATGTTTGTGTTACAGATGACCACGTTTTTATTTTAATAAAACTATTTCAGTTATATTCACGGGATTAAAAAGCAATTATTAAAATCAATATATAAATATACATGCATTTCCGTATTCATGTTCCTTATACATGTATTATTTACACGAATACAATGCAGCATGCAATTTATTAACATCGCAGTGAAACTACTATATTTAAATTCCACGTATTTCAGACTGTACTGCAACTTAACTTTATTTGTTCACAAATATACTTTAGGATTACAAAATGTATTTTACAAAATCTGCATTGATGGTTTCAAAACATTCTTTCAAAAGGGTTCGTTGGTTTATTTATTTTGAAAATACAATAACTTTAATAGTCCAACGTTCGTGCGCTAAATCGGTATTCACATAACCTTACTTGAGAGTAGCTGGAGTCACTGTCAAGTGACCGTTTCGCCCACTCGAGAAACCCCACTCCGTCGAGTCAACTCCAGCGACACTTACCGTTGCGAATACCATTTTCTAGTTAGGTCGGATACCCACTCAAACGCACGGACGAAATGATATTAAAATTATCTCAGTGAGTGACAGTGGAGGGACGGTCGAGTAGAGGAAGTGAATATGGCCGAGGCATTTGGAAATGCCGTCACGGACCAGTTTACAGACCCTTTAAAAGCCTTGACATTAATAATAAAAACGAAGAATTAAAATGAAATTATACCATCATAAAGAGGATGTGTGAAGTTTGAAACTGTCGATTTTCAGTAGGCGGCTTTATCGGCGGGATTTCCCTTCTATCAAGCCCTTCAAAATTTCACCCCGGGGAAAACTTTTTCCCATGAGCTCCGATACTAGCAAGTTTTGGTGCGTTGGGAAGCTCTTTTCGTGCTTGTTCATTTAACACCAAACTCAACCGGCTAGCTTGCCTTTGAACAAAAACTGTCATCCAGCGTCTAACGGCCGATCTTCCGAAGGTTGTTTATCGGCAGGAATTCCCTTCTACCAAGCCCTTCAAACTTTCACCTCGGGGAAAACTTCTTCCTATGAGCTCCGAACCGGCCAAGTTTGGGTGCGTTAGAAAGCTCTTTCCATGCTCATTTATTGAACACTAAACGCAACTGACTAGCTTGCTTTTTGAAAAAAATGCCACATCGCGTCTATCGACCGAGCTTTGCAGGCGGCTTTTCGGCGTGATTTCCCTTCTGCCAAGCCGTCCAAATTTTCACACCGGGGAAAACTTTTTCACATACATTCCGATCCCTACAAGTTTGGGTGCGTTAGAAAGCTCTTTCCGTGCTCGTTCATATTACACCAAACCCAACCGGCTAGGTTGCCTTTGAACAAAAACTGTCATCGAGCGTCTAACGAGCGAGCCTCTGAAGGCTGTTTATCGGCGGGATTTCCCTTCTGCCCAGTCCTTCAAAATTTCACATCGGGAAAAACTTCTTTCGATGAGCTCCGAATCGGCCGAGTTTGGGTACGTTAAAAAGCTCTTTCCATGCTCGTTCATTGAACACTAAACTCAACTGGCTAGCTTGCTTTATGAAAAAATGCAACAGCGCGTCTACCGACCGAGCTTTGCAGGCGGCTTTTCGGCGTGATTTCCCTTCTACCAAGCCGTCCAAATTTTCACACCGGGGAAAACTTTTTCATATGATTTCCGATCCCTACAAGTTTGGGTGCGTTGGAAAGCTCTTTACGTACTCGTTCATATAACACCAAACCCAACCGGCTAGCTTGCCTTTGAACAAAAACTGTCATCGAGCGTCTTACGAGCGAGCCTCTGAAGGCTGTTTATCGGCGGGATTTCCCTTCTACCAAGCCCTTCAAAATTTCACCTCGGGGAAAACTTTTTCCCATGAGCTCCGAATCGGCCGAGTTTGGACGCGTTAGAAATCTCTTTCCATGCTCGTTCATTGAACACTAAACTCAACTGGCTAGCTTGCTTTATGAAAAAATGCCACAGGGCGTCTACCGACCGAGCTTTGCAGGCAGTTTTTCGGCGTGATTTCCCTTCTACCAAGCCGTCCAAATTTTCACACCGGGGAAAACTTTTTCACATGATTTCCGATCCCTACAAGTTTGGGTGCGTTGGAAAGCTCTTTCCGTGCTCGTTCATATAACACCAAACCCAACCGGCTAGCTTGCCTTTGAACAAAAACTGTCATCGAGCGTCTAACGAGCGAGCCTCTGAAGGCTGTTTATCGGCGGGATTTCCCTCCTACCAAGCCCTTCAAAATTTCACCTCGGGGAAAACTTTTTCCCATGATCTCCGAATCGGCCGAGTTTGGGTGCGTTAGAAAGCTCTTTCCATGCTCGTTCATTGAACACTAAACTCAACTGGCTAGCTTGCTTTATGAAAAAATGCCACAGCGCGTCTACCGACCGAGCTTTGCAGGCGGCTTTTCGGCGTGATTTCCCTTCTACCAAGCCGTCCAAATTTTCACACCGGGGAAAACTTTTTCATATGATTTCCGATCCCTACAAGTTTGGGTGCGTTGGAAAGCTCTTTCCGTGCTCGTTCATATAACACCAAACTCAACTAGCTTGCCTTTGAACAAAAACTGTCATCGAGCGTCTAACGAGCGAGCCTCTGAAGGCTGTTTATCGGCGGGATTTCCCTTCTACCAAGCCCTTCATGGTGGCTACACGGAATACGCAGGTACATACTGTGTTGATCAGAGATTATCCGTGTCTCTCGTCCGAGTTATTCCGTTGCTCTGAAGTGTCTATCCGGGCATTCCTTAGTCATCCAAATGGGAGCCTGGTAGATTGTGTGTTGTTGTCGTTTTTGCACGCGCTCGTCCGTTTTGCCTTGTTACCACATCATAGATGGTCGCTAAGTGTATGAATAGTACCGAATCTTGATAGGATGCAGACCTGTCCATTCTTGTGATTGAATATGTGACTCAGTGCTCGCGATGTGATATAGTGCGAAACACGAAGCAACGTGCGAAAATCGTGCGACACACCAAGCGAGACACGATATTTTACCGCGAAATAGCGTGGTTTTGATACTGCGACAGAGCGAGATCTCGTGTTTGAATATCGCGCCTGGCTTCGTGTGTCGCCCGATTTTCGCGTGTCGCCTCGTGTCGCGCAATTCTCGCCCCTCGTCCTCTTGATGCGAGGCACGATAATTCATATGACACTAACCAGATTCCATAGCATACACAATGATGGATTCTATGACATGTTTATATATGTATTTATGTTTGTAGAATGATAGGCTAACGACCTTTTCTGAATAAAAGCTAGCTATCTATCTACGAGGGTCATTCAATATATAATGCAAACTAACAATTATCTCTAAATCCAGTCAAGATAATAAAATGAAACTTTGCATGATTATAATATACGACAATTTCTATTTGATAGAACATTTTAAGGACACCTGACGTCGATGGCGGCACCAGCGCACGACCTCATTCGATATAACTCGGAACGTCATGGACGCGGTAACGTCACATCTAAAAAGTAGTAAACATTTAATCAAGTGATCATGCAACAAAAACTCAATTGATATTGTACTACCTTACAAGAGACATGTTTCAAAATGTCAGCAACAATAATTATCCTAAAATGGCGCTACTGTTGAATGAAAATACAAACGACAAATATAGAGTTAAGGGCTACTAGTGTGTGAAACTGAAAATGTGTGCAATGGCCCCCATGTCTTATCGAAACATTGAGAAAACAATTGAAACTAGACAAAATATCAACATACGTAGAGATAGCCCAGGGACTTGGCAGTAGTTTTGGCTAATTTAATTTGAAATTCCAGAACAGAGTACACATGTTACCGGGTTCCGCTCACTGAATGTCGTATATTTTTGACGTCAGAGCCGTTCGAACGTCGCACCGAACTCATCGCAAGCTTAATTTAGGGCTTAAATATAGAAGGAAAAAACTTTATACGCAAACTTGTAATGATATGTGTTATGTAGATACCATATTACCGGTCGAAAATGATACAACGATTACCTGGGAATTCGACATGCCACTTCACATTAGGCTGACTAGACCGTGTCCGTGCAGTTATGAGTGTATGTACGTAGTTGCCTAGCAACGGGAATAAAATAATGACCGAAAGGATGAACGTTGGTCATTGAACTCAAGGAAAGGTACTTTGGACGATTATGACATTATTTAAAAGATAAATATTGTATCAAAGAATTTATATGATAGTTTGCATTATATATTGAATTACCCTCGTATGTTATCACGTAGCTGTTGCATTATAGAAATAATTACAAGATAAAGTTTGTACTAGCTCATTATATTATATACAGTAACACCTCTCGGACGACAACTAATCGGAAACACACATATTGTTGGTCATTCAGATACTGTTGCTGTATGTAGGTAAGAGATATATTATAGTGAGAGACAACTTCTGCAATATATGATAATGCTCATACTAGAGTTGCTAAATATGCATAGGTTGCACTGCGTATAACTATGGATGCGTTTGTATCGGTTTTAGGTAATTGTTTAATACATGTCCTTACTCTATATGGTCATAGAATTTTAATTTGTACTTATATATAATTATATGTATGATATTGTAGGCAATCCCATTGTAGACACGAGAGCGCTTTCATGTGTGTCTCTCCGACTCCGGCATGTATCATTGCTGTATAAAAGAAATGATTCCCGCTGATTTATGTTTAAATGACATGCTTGAAGCTACCCGGTACTGGAGATAGCGAAAATGTAGGCCTATCATGAATATTCCCATGTACCTAGTGATCAGTCCATGTGATAGAAAGTGTACATACCCGACAGGCTCATGCACTGAAACCGCACTTGTTGATTATCTATACCTCGCCTATGGTCGGGTGATTTGAGCGTTTGCATTGAAAGGGAGTCGATTGTTCGAACACAGGCAGATAGAGTTGTCTATATAAATCACATATCATCACATGTTAAACATGCCTCACCCGGGCTAGGCATTGCTATTTATTTCTTTTTACATCACTTTAATTTTGTCAGTTATTCCAACTGCGTACGTATCTTGCGTATTTGCGTATGCCCAGCTACGCCCCTGCACACTTTTAATGAGTCAGTTTATTGGTATGAATTACATGGTGTTGCTTATAATGACCTATTATGCTGAGACCAGGGAGATCATAGGTAGCTTCACTGGAGCTTTTTCTAAACCAAAGTAGCTGGGAGTATCAACAGTGAAATTCGAATTGCCAGTTGCCAATTCGAGTTTGGAGTAAAATTTGAATCGGATGCTGGCCGCCAGTAGCCAGTTGCCAATTCGATTCTACAGAAACATTTGAATTGTCAGCTGGCTGGCAGTTGCCAGTTGCAAATTTGATTTTTCACAATTTTTTTTTCGAATTGTCAGCTGGCTGACAGTTGCCATTTGCCAATTCGATTTTCTGAAAAAAAAATGTTTTTTCGAATTGTCAGCTGGCTGACAGTTGCCAGTTGCCAATTCCATTTTTCACAAAAAAATATTTTTTTTCGAATTGTCAGCTGGCTGACAGTTGCCAGTTGCCAATTCGATTTTCTAAAAAAAATAAAAAAATTTCGAATTGTCAGCTGGCTGACAGTTGCCAGTTGCCAATTCGATTTTTCACAAAAAAAAAATTTTTTTCGAATTGTCAGCTGGCTGACAGTTGCCAGTTGCCAAATCCATTTTTCACAAAAAAAATTTTTTTTTCGAATTGTCAGCTGGCTGACAGTTGCCAATTGCCAATTCGATTTTGACAGTTGCCAGTTGCCAATTCGATTTTCTAAAAAAAATATTTTTTTTTCGAATTGTCAGCTGGCTGACAGTTGCCAGTTGCCAATTCGATTTTTCACAAAAAATTTTTTTTTCGAATTGTCAGCTGGCTGACAGTTGCCAGTTGCCAATTCGATTTTCTAAAAAAAAATTTTTTTTTGGAATTGTCAGCTGGCTGACAGTTGCCAGTTGCCAATTCGATTTTTCACAAAAAAATTTTTTTTTCGAATTGTCAGCTAGCTGACAGTTGCCAGTTGCCAATTCGATTTTTCACAAAAAAAATTTTTTTTTCGAATTGTCAGCTGGCTGACAGTTGCCAGTTGCCAATTCGATTTTTCACAAAAAAATTTTTTTTTCGAATTGTCAGCTGGCTGACAGTTGCCAGTTGCCAATTCGATTTTCTAAAAAAATAATTTTTTTTTCGAATTGTCAGCTGGCTGACAGTTGCCAGTTGCCAATTCGATTTTTCACAAAAAATTTTTTTTTTCGAATTGTCAGCTAGCTGACAGTTGCCAGTTGCCAATTCGATTTTTCACAAAAAAAATTTTTTTTTCGAATTGTCAGCTGGCTGACAGTTGCCAGTTGCCAATTCGATTTTTCACAAAAAAATTTTTTTTTCGAATTGTCAGCTGGCTGACAGTTGCCAGTTGCCAATTCGATTTTCTAAAAAAAAATATTTTTTTTCGAATTGTCAGCTGGCTGACAGTTGCCAGTTGCCAATTCGATTTTTCACAAAAAATTTTTTTTTTTCGAATTGTCAGCTGGCTGACAGTTGCCAGTTGCCAATTCGATTTTTCACAAAAAAATTTTTTTTTCGAATTGTCAGCTGGCTGACAGTTGCCAGTTGCCAATTCGATTTTCTAAAAAAAAAATTTTTTTTTCGAATTGTCAGCTGGCTGACAGTTGCCAGTTGCCAATTCGATTTTCTAAAAAAAATATTTTTTTTTCGAATTGTCAGCTGGCTGACAGTTGCCAGTTGCCAATTCGATTTTTCACAAAAAAAATTTTTTTTTCGAATTGTCAGCTAGCTGACAGTTGCCAGTTGCCAATTCGATTTTTCACAAAAAAATATTTTTTTTCGAATTGTCAGCTGGCTGACAGTTGCCAGTTGCCAATTCGATTTTTCACAAAAAAATTTTTTTTTCGAATTGTCAGCTGGCTGACAGTTGCCAGTTGCCAATTCGATTTTCTAAAAAAAATATTTTTTTTTCGAATTGTCAGCTGGCTGACAGTTGCCAGTTGCCAATTCGATTTTTCACAAAAAAAATTTTTTTTTCGAATTGTCAGCTGGCTGACAGTTGCCAGTTGCCAATTCGATTTTTCACAAAAAAATTTTTTTTTCGAATTGTCAGCTGGCTGACAGTTGCCAGTTGCCAATTCGATTTTCTAAAAAAAAAATTTTTTTTTCGAATTGTCAGCTGGCTGACAGTTGCCAGTTGCCAATTCGATTTTTCACAAAAAATTTTTTTTTTCGAATTGTCAGCTAGCTGACAGTTGCCAGTTGCCAATTCGATTTTTCACAAAAAAAGTTTTTTTTTCGAATTGTCAGCTGGCTGACAGTTGCCAGTTGCCAATTCGATTTTCTAAAAAAAAAAATTTTTTTTCGAATTGTCAGCTGGCTGACAGTTGCCAGTTGCCAATTCGATTTTTCACAAAAAAAATTTTTTTTTCGAATTGTCAGCTAGCTGACAGTTGCCAGTTGCCAATTCGATTTTTCACAAAAAAAATTTTTTTTTCGAATTGTCAGCTGGCTGACAGTTGCCAGTTGCCAATTCGACTTTACAGTGAAATCTGAATCGTCAGCTGGCTGACAGTTGCCAGTTGCCAATTCGATTTTACATTGAAATTTGAATCGTCAGCTGGCTGACATTTGCCAGTTGCCAATTCGAGTCTACGGTGCAATTTGAATCGTCAGCTGGCTGACAGTTGCCAGTTGCCAATTCGATTTTCCCGAGAAATTTGAATCGTCAGCTGGCTGACAGTTGCCAGTTGCCAATTCGAGTCTACAGTGAAATTTGAATCGTCAGCTGGCTGACAGTTGCCAGTTGCCAATTCGATTTTCCCGAGAGATTTGAATCGTCAGCTGGCTGACAGTTGCCAGTTGCCAATTCGATTTTCCCGAGAGATTTGAATCGTCAGCTGGCTGACAGTTGCCAGTTGCCAATTCGAGTCTACAGTGAAATTTGAATCGTCAGCTGGCTGACAGTTGCCAGTTGCCAATTCGATTTTCCCGAGAGATTTGAATCGTCAGCTGGCTGACAGTTGCCAGTTGCCAATTCGAGTCTACAGTGAAATTTGAATCGTCAGCTGGCTGACAGTTGCCAGTTGCCAATTCGATTTTCCCGAGAGATTTGAATCGTCAGCTGGCTGACAGTTGCCAGTTGCCAATTCGAGTCTACAGTGAAATTTGAATCGTCAGCTGGCTGACAGTTGCCAGTTGCCAATTCGATTTTCCCGAGAGATTTGAATCGTCAGCTGGCTGACAGTTGCCAGTTGCCAATTCGAGTCTACAGTGAAATTTGAATCGTCAGCTGGCTGACAGTTGCCAGTTGCCGATTCAACTTTCGAAATCGACGAATCGGCTGCTGGGTTGTGAAGTTAGCTGACAGTTGCCAGTTGCCGATTCAAAAAGTTGAATTGACAACTGGCAACTGGCAACTGGCTGCTAACTTCACGCACATTAGCTTGCCTTTAAAAAATGCCACAGCGCGTCTAACGACCGGGCTTTGCAGGTGGCTTTATCGGTGGGATTTCCCTTCTACCAAACCCTCCAAAATTACATCCCGGGAACAGCATTTTTACATAAGTTCCCATCCGGCCAAGTTTGGTTGCGTTGGAAAGCTCTTCCTGTTCACCATCATTTGGCATCAAACTCAACTGGTTAGCATTTTTTTTATAGAAATGGTCACAGCGCGTCTAACGGCCTATTGTCTGCAAGCGTTTTTATTAGCGGAATTTCCCTTCTACCAAGCCCTCCAAAGCTACACCTCGGGGGAAACACTTTCACAAGTAGCTTGGATTCGACCAGTTGTGGGTGTGTTGGAAATCTCTTCACATGCCTGTTTGTTCAACATGTTAGCTTGGATGTGAAAAATCTGCCATCGCCCTGGTCTATAAACCTAGCTTCGACAGGCAGCTTTCTCAGTGGGGTTTCCATTCTTATCCAACCCTCGCACCGGGCAGCTCAAAAGTCGCGCTCAGTTATGGACACAACGTCCCTTCCCCCGGGCAAACCACTTGCCGACCAGATTGAGCTGTCATCGGGTTCCATCCTAACACATGTACCGTTCGGGTTTCTGTCGTGAGGTTTTGATGGTTCTGTACGTCCGACTGCCGACTGAGTTTATTTTGTGATACATGTGCTCGCTACTTAACGACTAGCTAGCTAGCCAACCGAGACGGTACGCCAAATTGCGCCACTGCCTACCGGTCATGTGTTTTTTCGCGACGCATGTGTTCGCTATTTAACGGTTCGGATAGCTGGCTAGCTAACTGAGTGATGGGCTACCTATACACCGGCCCGTCTTTCCGTGTCGACTCTGACGGTACTCGGCTGGCTATCTTGCTGATCGTCTCGTGGATGGGGGGGGGGCTTATTGTTTGTAACTCTTAAGAGATGCGAGGTTGTTAGTATATTGTGGTAAAAGAATTAAATGTATTACGAACTTATCAACAGATTTAATCATGGGCAATTTACTTGACATCTACATTTTGTATTTAGTATATACATTGGATATTTTGAAAACATCAAAATATTATTAGAAATAATAATAATCATAAATGTCATAATAATACATTGAAACAATTCAATCACATTCAATTAAACTTTGCATTAGGACAACCTCAATAATCCAACCACCTTAGAATTAAGACCATTTTCACTGTTTTATAGTGATTCAAACTCAATATTTACACTATCTCAAAAGTCCAACGAATCTCATATTTTGAAACCCAAGTCTATTTTCAAACAATATATATGTTAATGACTGAATAATTATTGCATGATTTGCGTATTTATAAATTGGCTGGATGTGCAATTTTAAAAAATGTATTAAGCATGTAACTGTACATGGATATCTACGCCAACAAACCTCTAATCACCTACATCTCATCTTCTGACGTTATACGAACAATCTTGCGACGAATGTGAACATGAAGTTCGTCGGTGTATCTGCATTGACTAACTGGAGTCGTCCGTACCCTGACATGTTCTCGGCATATATCAGATCCAGCCTATCAATGAGCAAGACAGCAGAGGTGCGATTGTCCCCAGACCTAGCATGGTAGTTAGACGGAATACGCAGGTACATACTGTGTTGATCCGAGATTATCCGTGTCTCTCGTCCGAGTTATTCCGTTGCTCTGAAGTGTCTATCCGGGCATTCCTTAGTCATCCGAATGGGAGTCTGGTAGATTGTGTGTTGTTGTCGTTATGTAGCTATGATTATGACATTATTTAAAAGATAAATATTGTATCAAAGAATTTATATGATAGTTTGCATTATATATTGAATTACAATGTACCCTCGTGTGTTATCACGTAGCTGTTGCATTATAGAAATAATTAAAAGATAAAGTTTGTACTAGCTCATTATATCATATACAGTAACACCTCTCGGACGACAACTAATCGGAAACACACATATTGTTGGTCATTCAGATACTGTTGCTGTATGTAGGTAAGAGATATATTATAGTGAGAGACAACTTCTGCAATATATGATAATGCTCATACTAGAGTTGCTAAATATGCATAGGTTGCACTGCGTATAACTATGGATGCGTTTGTATCGGTTTTAGGTAATTGTTTAATACATGTCCTTGCTGTATATGGTCATAGAATTTTAATTTGTACTAATATATAATTATATGTTTGATATTGTAGGCAATCCCATTGTAGACACGAGAGCGCTTTCATGTGTGTTTCTCCGACTCCGGCATGTATCATTGCTGTATAAAAGAAATGATTCCCGCTGATTTATGTTTAAATGACATGCTTGAAGCTACCCGGTACTAGAGATAGCGAAAACGTAGGCCTATCATGAATATTCCCATGTACCTAGTGATCAGTCCATGTGATAGAAAGTGTACATACCCGACAGGTTCATGCACTGAAACCGCACTTGTTGATTATCTATACCTCGCCTGTGGTCGGGTGATTTGAGCGTTTGCATTGGAAGGGAGTCGATTGTTCGAACACAGGCAGATAGAGTTGTCTATATAAATCACATATCATCACATGCTAAACATGCCTCACCCGGGCTAGGCATTGCTATTTATTTCTTTTTACATCACTTTAATTTTGTCAGTTATTCCAACTGCGTATGTATCTTGCGTATTTGCGTATGCCCAGCTACGCCCCTGCACACTTTTAATGAGTCAGTTTATTGGTATGAATTACATAGTGTTGTTAATAATGACCTATTATGCTGAGACCACGGAGATCATAGGTAGCTTCACTGGAGCTTTTTCCAGACCAAAGTAGCTGGGAGTATCAACAGTGAAATTCGAATTGCCAGTTGCCAATTCGATTTTGGAGTAAAATTTGAATCGGATGCTGGCCGCCAGTAGCCAGTTGCCAATTCGATTCTACAGAAACATTTGAATTGTCAGCTGGCTGGCAGTTGCCAGTTGCCAATTTGATTTTTCACATTTTTTTTCCGAATTGTCAGCTGGCTGACAGTTGCCAGTTGCCAATTCGATTTTTCACAAAAAATTATTTTTTTTCGAATTGTCAGCTGGCTGACAGTTGCCAGTTGCCAATTCGATTTTTCACAAAAAAAGATTTTTTCGAATTGTCAGCTGGCTGACAGTTGCCAGTTGCCAATTCGATTTTTTACAAAATTTTTTTTCGAATTGTCAGCTGGCTGACAGTTGCCAGTTGCCAAATCGATTTTTTACAAAAACTTTTTTTCGAATTGTCAGCTGGCTGACAATTGCCAGTTGCCAATTCGATTTTCTAAAAAAAATATTTTTTTTTCGAATTGTCAGCTGGCTGACAGTTGCCAGTTGCCAATTCGATTTTCTATAAAAAAAAATATTTTTTTCGAATTGTCAGCTGGCTGACAGTTGCCAGTTGCCAATTCGATTTTCTAAAAAAAAAATTTTTTTCGAATTGTCAGCTGGCTGACAGTTGCCAGTTGCCAATTCGATTTTCTATAAAAAAATATTTTTTTCGAATTGTCAGCTGGCTGACAGTTGCCAGTTGCCAATTCAATTTTCTGAAAAAAAATTTTTTTTTCGAATTGTCAGCTGGCTGACAGTTGCCAGTTGCCAATTCGATTTTCTAAAAAAAAAAAAAATTTCGAATTGTCAGCTGGCTGACAGTTGCCAGTTGCCAATTCGATTTTTCACCAAAAAATTTTTTTTTCGAATTGTCAGCTGGCTGACAGTTGCCAGTTGCCAATTCGATTTTCTGAAAAAAAAATTTTTTTTCGAATTGTCAGCTGGCTGACAGTTGCCAGTTGCCAATTCGATTTTCTAAAAAAAAAATATTTTTTTCGAATTGTCAGCTGGCTGACAGTTGCCAGTTGCCAATTCGATTTTCTAAAAAAAAAAAATTTTTTTCGAATTGTCAGCTGGCTGACAGTTGCCAGTTGCCAATTCGATTTTCTAAAAAAAAAAAAATTTTTTTCGAATTGTCAGCTGGCTGACAGTTGCCAGTTGCCAATTCGATTTTTCACCAAAAAAATTTTTTTTCGAATTGTCAGCTGGCTGACAGTTGCCAGTTGCCAATTCGCTTTTCTGAAAAAAATTTTTTTTTTCGAATTGTCAGCTGGCTGACAGTTGCCAGTTCCCAATTCGATTTTGAACAAAAAAAAATTTTTTTTTCGAATTGCAGCTGGCTGACAGTTGCCAGTTGCCAATTCGATTTTTCACCAAAAAATTTTTTTTTCGAATTGTCAGCTGGCTGACAGTTGCCAGTTGCCAATTCGATTTTCTGAAAAAAGAATTTTTTTTTCGAATTGTCAGCTGGCTGACAGTTGCCAGTTGCCAATTCGATTTTCTAAAAAAAATATTTTTTTTTCGAATTGTCAGCTGGCTGACAGTTGCCAGTTGCCAATTCGATTTTTCACCAAAAAAATTTTTTTTCGAATTGTCAGCTGGCTGACAGTTGCCAGTTGCCAATTCGATTTTCTGAAAAAAAAATTTTTTTTCGAATTGTCAGCTGGCTGACAGTTGCCAGTTGCCAATTCGATTTTCTGAAAAAAAATTTTTTTTTCGAATTGTCAGCTGGCTGACAGTTGCCAGTTGCCAATTCGATTTTCTAAAAAAAATATTTTTTTTTCGAATTGTCAGCTGGCTGACAGTTGCCAGTTGCCAATTCGATTTTCTGAAAAAAAAATTTTTTTTTCGAATTGTCAGCTGGCTGACAGTTGCCAGTTGCCAATTCGATTTTTCACCAAAAAAATTTTTTTTCGAATTGTCAGCTGGCTGACAGTTGCCAGTTGCCAATTCGCTTTTCTGAAAAAAATTTTTTTTTTCGAATTGTCAGCTGGCTGACAGTTGCCAGTTCCCAATTCGATTTTGAACAAAAAAAAATTTTTTTTTCGAATTGCAGCTGGCTGACAGTTGCCAGATGCCAATTCGATTTTGAACTAAAAAATTTTTTTTTTCGAATTGTCAGCTGGCTGGCAGTTGCCAGTTGCCAATTCGATTTTCTAAAAAAAAATTTTTTTTTTCGAATTGTCAGCTGGCTGACAGTTGCCAGTTGCCAATTCGATTTTCTGAAAAAAATAAAAAAAATTCGAATTGTCAGCTGGCTGACAGTTGCCAGTTGCCAATTCGATTTTCTAAAAAAAATATTTTTTTTTCGAATTGTCAGCTGGCTGACAGTTGCCAGTTGCCAATTCGATTTTCTGAAAAAAAATTTTTTTTCGAATTGTCAGCTGGCTGACAGTTGCCAGTTGCCAATTCGATTTTCTGAAAAAAAATTTTTTTTTCGAATTGTCAGCTGGCTGACAGTTGCCAGTTGCCAATTCGATTTTCTGAAAAAAAAATTTTTTTTTCGAATTGTCAGCTGGCTGACAGTTGCCAGTTGCCAATTCGATTTTCTAAAAAAAAAATTTTTTTTTCGAATTGTCAGCTGGCTGACAGTTGCCAGTTGCCAATTCGATTTTTCACCAAAAAAATTTTTTTTCGAATTGTCAGCTGGCTGACAGTTGCCAGTTGCCAATTCGATTTTCTGAAAAAAAATTTTTTTTTCGAATTGTCAGCTGGCTGACAGTTGCCAGTTGCCAATTCGATTTTGAACTAAAAAAATTTTTTTTCGAATTGTCAGCTGGCTGACAGTTGCCAGTTGCCAATTCGACTTTTCACAAAAAAAAAATTTTTTTTTGAATTGTCAGCTAGCTGACAGTTGCCAGTTGCCTATTCGATTTTTCACAAAAAATTTTTTTTTTCGAATTGTCAGCTGGCTGACAGTTGCCAGTTGCCAATTCGATTTTTCACAAAAAAAATTTTTTTTTCGAATTGTCAGCTAGCTGACAGTTGCCAGTTGCCAATTCGATTTTACATTGAAATTTGAATCGTCAGCTGGCTGACAGTTGCCAGTTGCCAATTCGATTTTCCCGAAAGATTTGAATCGTCAGCTGGCTGACAGTTGCCAGTTGCCAATTCGCGTCTACAGTGAAATTTGAATCGTCAGCTGGCTGACAGTTGCCAGTTGCCAATTCGAGTCTACAGTGAAATTTGAATCGTCAGCTGGCTGACAGTTGCCAGTTGCCAATTCGATTTTCCCGAAAGATTTGAATCGTCAGCTGGCTGACAGTTGCCAGTTGCCAATTCGAGTCTACAGTGAAATTTGAATCGTCAGCTGGCTGACAGTTGCCAGTTGCCGATTCAACTTTCGAAATCGACGAATCGGCTGCTGGGTTGTGAAGTTAGCTGACAGTTGCCAGTTGCCGATTCAAAAAGTTGAATTGGCAACTGGCAACTGGCAACTGGCTGCTAACTTCACGCACATCAGTTATACAGGTAAATAATGAGGAGCTTTGCAGCAATACTGTAATACTTTGCTCGATATACTTATTTTACAGGTAGCCTATCGCTGCTTGAATATATTGAAAACTCACTGACGTGTATGATGTAGCAATAGGTGACAAATAGTCTGGTTTGAATATAAGGTGTTAAAATATAAACAAAAGTGTCATTAAACAATGACAGCAACCAATCACATATCAACTTTAAAGTAAAGTGTAGATGTTTAATAAATACAGTTATATGCTTATTACTCAGTATTGCCCAGTTTTGCCCAACGTTGGGTCAACGAAGCGAACATCGTTGGGCCAACGTTGGAAAATTACGCTCTTTGTGATACCTTTTTACAGACATCTGAAAATCACTTCATATTTTTAAGATTATTTCCCAAATTTCAGTAGCAGATGAATGAATTCACAATCAAAGGTTCCACCGTCTTTTCAAGTTTTGAAAGTATATATAAATGGACTTTCGGATTTCCTAGAAACTATGAATTGAAAGAAAAAATTACAAATATTAACTAACATACTGTACTTACTTTTGTTGGTATTGTTATAATCTATTGCTACATACATTCTTACCCTCGGCATGCATTGTAAATCTATTGAATACTAGCATTTGTTTGAAAATAAAAATTGATGAATTTATAATTATTTTTACAACTTTAAAGGTTCCACTTTTTTCTTCCCGCTATATTTGATGACGGGGGTAAGGTATAATGCTTTGCATGTGTCAGTCGATAGGTAAGTTGGTAAACCATGTGGTTTCTGTTCAACAACGCTATCTTACCTGCCACAGATTTAGGGGCTTGTGATCAACTCCGACTCCTACAGGTATCAAACCTGTATCTTTGTGTACCAAATTCTTAGAATTTTTTTTCTTATTTCCAATATGTAAACACAATAGATCAACTTGTCAAAACAAGAAGAGCATTGATTATCCCCCCATCTTTGATGATTGCTTTGCTCATGTCTGTCAGTCGATAATAGACCAAACAGTTTCCAGTCAATAACTCAAGAACGGTTTTCCCTATGATCGTCAAACTTTTCGTGGAGGTTGTGCTGCACCAGTAGATTACCCCTATTAATTTTGAGGTCAGAAGGTCAAAGGTCAAGGTCACTGTAACCGTTTCAACTATTGGATTGCCATGAGGATATTTAAGTTTTACAAACATCTCTTGTTTTTATAGTGTCTTTGAATAACAGAAACAAGTATCAATGAGGATAAAATTGTTAAATGATCTTTTCATATGAACTTGACCTTAGAGTGAAGAACTTAGTTTATATAACTTTCATATCATCGTATCATAGTTTATCATCTTGCCAATGTGAATTGAAATCCATTGAAAAATAAAAAAGTAAATGGCATGATTATTATACGCCCGTTGAAAAACGGGACGTATTATGTGAACACCCTTGGCGGGCGGGCGGGCGGGCGGGCGTGCGGGCGTGCGGGCGGCGGCGTCCAGAAATTTGTCTGTACTCTTACTCAAATAGTTTTTGTCCGATCGTCTTCAAACTTGCTGACAATGCTTTTTGGCATAATATCTAGGCCAAGTTCGATTATAGGCCAAATCGGTTGAGGCCTTCTTGGGTTATGGTCCTTCTTTTACCAAAAAAATGTGAAATTGGCCTTGTCTGTACTCTCACTCAAATAGTTTTTGTCCGATCGTCTTCAAACTTGCTGACAATGCTTATTGACATAATATCTAGGCCAAGTTCAATTATAGGCCAAATCGGTTCAGGCCTTCTTGGGTTATGGTCCTTCTTTTACCAAAAAAATGTGAAATTGGCCTTGTCTGTACTCTTACTCAAATACTTTTTGTCCGATCATCTTTAAACTTGCTGACAATGCTTATTGACATAATATCTAGGCCAAGTTCAATCAAAGGCCAAATCGGTTTAGGCCTTCTTGGGTTATGGTCCTTCTTTTACCAAAAAAATGTGAAATTGGCCTTGTCTGTACTCTTACTCAAATACTTTTTGCCCGATCATCTTTAAACTTGCTTGCAATGCTTATGGGTGTAATATCTAGGCCAAGTTCGATTATAGGCCAAATCGGTTTAGGCCTTCTTGGGTTATGGTCCTTCATTTACCAAGAAAATGTAAAATTGGTCTTGTCTGTACTCTAACTCAAACAGTTTTTGTCTGATCATCTTCAAACCTGGTGACAACACTTATGATCATAACATCTAGGCCAAGTTCGATTATAGGTCAAATCGGTTCAGGCCTTCTTGGGTTATGGTCCTTTTTTTACCAAAAAAATGTGAAATTAGCCTTGTCTGTACTCTCACTCAAATAGTTTTTGTCCGATCGTCTTCAAACTTGCTGACAATGCTTATTGACATAATATCTAGGCCAAGTTCAATTATAGGCCAAATCAGTTTAGGCCTTCTTGGGTTATGGTCCTTCTTTTACCAAAAAAATGTGAAATTGGCCTTGTCTGTACTCTTACTCTAATACGTTTTGTCCGATCATCTTTAAACTTGCTTGCAATGCTTATGGGTGTAATATCTAGGCCAAGTTCGATTATAGGCCAAATCGGTTTAGGCCTTCTTGGGTTATGGTCCTTCTTTTACCAAGAAAATGTAAAATTGGTCTTGTCTGTACTCTAACTCAAACAGTTTTTGTCTGATCATCTTCAAACGTGGTGACAACACTTATGGGCATAACATCTAGGCCAAGTTCGATTATAGGCCAAATCGGTTCAGGCCTTCTTGGGTTATGGTCCTTCTTTTACCAAAAGTGTGAAATTTGGCCTTGTCTGTACTCTTACTCAAATAGTTTTTGTCCGATCGTCTTCAAACTTGCTGACAATGCTTATGGGTGTAATATCTAGGCCAAGTTCGATTATAGGCCAAATCGGTACAGGCCTTCTTGGGTTATGGTCCTTCTTTTACCAAAAAATGTTAAATTGGCCTTGTCAGTACTCTTACTCAAACAGTTTTTATCCGATCGTCTTTAAACTTGCTGACAATGCTTATGGGTGTAATATCTAGGCCAAGTTCGATTATAGGCAAAATTGGTTTAGGCCTTCTTGGGTTATGGTCCTTCATTTACCAAAAAAATGTTAAATTGGTCTTGTCTGTACTCTTACTCAAACAATTTTTGTCTGATCGTCTTCAAACTTGGTGACAACACTTATGGGCATAATATATTGGCCAAGTTCGATTATAGGCCAAATCGGTGCAGGCCTTCTTGGGGTTTGGTCTTCTTTTACCAAAAAAATGTGAAATTGGCCTTGTCTGTACTCTAACTCAGACAGTTTTTGTCCGACCGTCTTCAAACTTGGTGACAACGCTTATTGGCATAATAGCATGGCCAAGTTTGTTTTTAGGCCAAATCGGTGCAGGCCTTCTTGGGTTATGGTCCTTCTTTTACTAAAAAAAGGTTTTGACTTAATAAGGGCTTTTATTTCATAATCAATATTTTTTGTCACTAGCACACCCAAGACGGGCGTATTTTGTGCCATTTTGGCACTCTTGTTGAAGAATAATGTTAAAATAAGTGGGAGGGGTACTGATTAATCCCTGTTCTATCATTATTTTGGTACATTGTATTTAGATAGAAAATTTGTGTCTTATTTTGTTACATTGTCATTAAAATGTAACATTACTATTGTATTTGAAACTTCAATACAAAAAATTGGTAAAATTATATGAAAAAGGCAGAAAATCTGATTTTTCTTTGAAATTGGGGTTATGTTAGCATTTTTAATTTGCAATTTTGAAAAAAATCCCGCATGGAGATTTGATTTTTTTAGGATTTTGTTATCACCTTTGCTTACTCTTAATTATATCAAAATGCAAGAAAAGTTATTGACCCAATTTTTTTTCAATTTGAAATTACCTTTATAAAAATGTGTCATTTTTGTGGATTTTTGATTTCTGCTATCATCACATGCTAAAACGAGGGAATTTTTTTTAATTTTTCTTATTTTCTCTTTCAAATATTGTTTTTGTTAGCCTGAATTATTATGTCAAATAACTTGGCAGTTATTGTGGCAATGTGTATTATATTTTCAAAGAAGTTAACAAATTTTTAAACTGAAACCCCATATACGCTTTGAAAATTGAAAAAAAATGTCGAAACATTTTATAGTATACTGCTTCAAACAGAAATTACGGAACAAAATCCGCATGGGGTTCCAATTTTTTTCGTCAATCAATGTCAGACATGTTTAACTTACGAAAAAACATAATTTAAAAAAAGTTACTGAACAGAAAAAAATGGCATGTGACCAGTCTTATACCTTAAGCAAACAAATAAGGCATATTATTCTTTGAACGGAAGATAAAATCGCTTCGTGGAAACTTGAAATATGTAAATATAAATGCTTTAATTTGCGTGCTAGTACTGCTACTCGGCGTGCTTAGTGTACGCGACCGTATACGTACGGATATGATTAGCGCCAACGCTACGCGGAATACGTCACTTATCGCGCCGTATTTTCTATTCTTCCGAGACGCTTGCGATCTTCTGTTGTCCACCGTCCACATATTCACGACGCCTATAAAAAGGGCTCAGCTCGTAGGACATATTATATAAGTCTGCTCAAGTGTTTAAACCGCCATTGTTTACATTTTTCCGAGATCAGGGTAGATCTTTATCATTCAAAGCACTTCATGCCGGTTTAACGACGTTTTTTAACGACGTTACACAGGTGGTACCGCGCAAAGAATAGTGTGTATGTTCAAATCGCACTGTCCAATGACATAAAATTTTCACAGGATGTCACCTGCACATTCCGTCGTAGGGTTGATAAGTTGAGAGTATTTCTTACTTGCATTTCATTTCAAATAAGTACATTTGTAACTTGAAAGCCGCACACATTTTGTGCGCCGCGTACACGTTACTATGGTTACAAAAACACGCGACGTGCTTGCTATATTGTGTCAATATGAACTATGTTCAAGTTCTAGTATGCAATAATTTACGATGACGTTTGAAGCAATAGCAAAGGTCCACGTTATTTTGGATCACCACTCGTACATTTAAACTTTGCATGCATTTTTTCACATTTAAACGGACAGTTTTTCAAAAACTAGTTTTATATTAATGTTGCAGCCTTTACCCTGGTATTTCTTTATAACGTTCATGTCGCTGGTTAGGAAAGCATCTTACGTCCTTCTTATACAAATGCGCATCTGAAAAAATCGGAACTGAATTTAAAATATTTTATACATGGATGTTTTGTAACTATCTATACTATAGTACGACATTATTTACAATCACTTCATGTTATATTACGCCGTACTGTGTCAGGCACGATTTGTATGGTTATGGGTTTATGACTCTCGAGTGCAGAATTATTAAACAAAACTCTTGAAAAACGAAAGATAAAGCATACCAATATGGGCGGGTATTTATCTTGAGTTTTTTGGTCTATAGTGTACAAATGTATAAACTAATAGTAAATATGAGCTCAGAATGATATCAAAATGTAATATAAAAGTATATTTATATATATTTCTAATATACTGAGCGTCTACAGTTTCGAAAACAGTAGATTGTGCGTCTTATTTACATGTATTAGAATCTTAAATTAATTTATGATGATTCAACTACATAATGTTTAGAGCGATATGTACTTGATATAAGTACATGACAATTATTGATTTTAATATAACTATGTATTTATTCATACTGTTACCACATGTGACACAACCCCACTTTTAGCATTGATAAGGAGGTTACTATTGTCAAAGACCTAAATTACACAGATTGGAAACATTTACCAAGTCTCACGATATCTCATGGCAGGTCATCTGAAATCTCGCGAAATCTTGTCCGTTTTTAAAACCTTATATCTCATGTTTTTATACACTAAATCTAATTATTCTATGCAATAGATTTATTATTCAGCTTTCAAATGACACCTCATTTATTGAAATTACCCAAGGAATAAAACAGTAGACCCCGAAGAGCCAGACCTACTGTCATTTTCATCAAATTGCTGTAAATTCCAAGTTTATCCGAAAATGTCTTGATTTGCTTCATTCGATTCTTAATTTTCTGTATTTTATATGAGGTAGACAAAAATGAGTTACTTTGTGTAGTAGAAGAAACTTAAAACCATTAAAACTGGATGACTAAAACAAGTTTTATGAACAATAACTGAATCTGCTGCCTGTTATTTTGCGTTTTCCCTAAAGTTTTCAGTGGAGTGTCCAACCTGTGTAATTTAGGTCTTTGCTATTGTAAACAATATCACATACAATGATGATTGTTAACAAATATCGGCTATTTAGAAACTGCGTCCATAAGTTTTAATATCCGTTGGACTACAATTGAGCTACAACACTGTCGATTAATTTTGGTGCTAAAATTGAAGCATCGCGTCAATGTCAGCGGCATTAACGATTGACCTGTTGTCACGTGGTACGTCATATACACGGTCCGTCTGTTGGAGACGATACAACATTCTTATAATGATAGCGACATGTCAATATTTTCCAACACAAAGTATTGTAGTGAAGCGCCAGCGTTTAGCCTCTTATATACACTATCATGTTCATCATTATCAATTCTCGTCATGCATTTAAGCTTACGTCGCTAACTAATTCGAACAACTTATTGTGTAATTTGTCTTACAGACATGTTGCAAGTAAAATAACAGTACGCATGTAATGGAAAATTTGCGCGCTTGAATAGACGCTTTACCATTTTTGTGTGGCGATAAGCCACACAATGTAATAACTATCTTTCAGCCTTTTTCAGCTTTATATATGCTATTAAGTTAACGCCTTTATGCCTACACCAATAAATAGGTCTATGATTTGAACAATATTACAAGCATGCTACACAGGTTACACGTATCATTGAACCCGATTTGTTTACATTACCAACATTTATTAATATTAAGACCAACAATTACATCAGTCTTTTATTTTTTGAGGATATTTTAATTTTATAGCAAATCATTCCGCATGGACTATATTCGTACTATCAAAGGCCTGCGAACCGCCAAGGACCGTCAAGAAGGTTGAGAAAGTAATCCCACAGTTTCATGTTTACATATCGGGGCATTCATATGCAAATTGATATACAACGAGCTATTGGTCACTGACTAGTTTGTATTGTTTATTCAGCCAAAAGATTTCTGGTGGAACACGGATGAACTGAAATGTGTCTATTAAAATCACTCCGCCGCTGAACATTTGTAGACGATGACCTAAGTATGTTGTTTACAAACATTGATGCTATAAATAGAAACAACATGTTTCACTGGTGGCGGGAAGCTAAATTAGTTCAAGGACAGTATATACAGTCTATCTAACCGCTAGCAGACGATCGATACATTAACTTGATTAGCTTAGACGAGTTCTGCTATTTCAATAGATCTCTGGTTTAGAACAGTACTGTCACGCAATATTCAATTAATTGCAGTTCCGTCAAATAAATTTTGTCAATACCATGAGATATTTCAATTTATTAATATCAAATTAAATTTAAATTATAAAATAATATGAATTCACATTGGCGAGTTAAATAGCGAGTCCCTAGATTTTCTATTCGCGAATTGCGCAAATTTTCGGAACTACGTGAGGTTTTAAATCGTCAGTAACAATTTTGTTTTCTAATTAGTCCAGTCATTTTAACTTTTAACCTCAAACTAATTGCAAAACAAACAGTTTTCTGTTTATATGGTGCGTAAAGCTATCCTTAGCAATGTACAAAATGTCCTAATTGAATATTCGTGGGACTTTTTGAGATATTTACAAATATATTGAATTGTCACATGTTTTCGCGATATTTGTCACTTTTGATGTAAATAAATCTTGACTTGTACCAGTAACTTATTTTGACATCGTGCTTAGAGGTCGCAATTTTGGTCTGATTTTTATGAAACTTGGCAGCAATGATCATCGGAAGCTAATCTAGGCAAGATAAAATTTTGAGTTAACCGGAGCTAAAATCTAGGTCACTAGGTCAAAACATAAAAAAAAACAAGATATAGTCACCAGGGGTCGCAATTTCGACCTTAAACGTGTGAAGTTTAGTCACAATTATCACCTTACAAAAATCAAGGTCATGTATGAAATTGAATTAACCTGAGTTAAAAACTAGGTCACTAGGCCAAATTAAAGAACAAATCTTTAGAAGGCGCCCTTTTTACCTAATATTTATGAAACCATGTCGCATGGATCATGAAGACAAAATGTAGGTCAAATTCAATATTTACTTATCATGAGTTAAAACTAGGTCATTAGGTCAAATAATAGACAAACCTTCATGCGCCAAAAAGTCGCATCAATTATTTTCACCTATTGACCTAATTTTGAACCAAATTATTCAATAACATACTTGTCTTAGACATTTTGAGATGAGCATTGTGACCAAGTTGCATAAATATTAGACCAAAATTGTGAATTTTGTACCTACACAACGTTTTCCTTTGATTTTAACTAGCGACCCACTTTTTGACCCCGGATAACCCAATTTATATCTTTGACCTAGATTTTGTTGATATTATTATTGTGACCAAGTTTCGTAAATATAAGGTCAACATTATGACCTCTAGCGACTACACAACGTTTTACTACAATTTGACCTAGTGACCTAGTTTTTTACCCTTCGTCATCCATTTTCTACCTTGGCCTAAATTTTGTTCAGATGATCACTCTGACAAAGTTTCATAATCATATAGTCAAAATTGTGAATACAAATGCAATTTTGGACGAACAGACAAAGAGAACAATCACTATTTCTCCCGAATCGAAAGATTCGTGTACATTTTGCATATTGTCATTATTGTATACTGTCCACACACAAATATCTCTTTTCCATTAGACACACATGTATACAACAAATGATATGTGTAAATTTTAAACAAATTGGATTAATATAAAAGAAATGAATACAACTTCTGTTTCCCCTTCCAAGTGCTATTTTGAGTCATTTTGTCGACATTTGAATGGGTAGTATACCAACACGTAGACTGGCATATATATGAAAAGTAAATTGTCTGATAATAAAATCAATTTTTGTATTCGATAGAAGAAGGTTGTATCTTTCAGAAAATATAAGCTTTAAGGTGCAATTAGTAAATATTTAACGACTTACACAGGAATTATTAGAACTTAAAATTCCCCGTGTAGTATGAAATAAGGAAAATGCTGAAATTGCTATCAAAAGTGACCTTAAACATGTCGATTTTTTTGTATTTTCCCCACTGAACTCGCATATTTGACGTTTTGTCTGTAGTTAATAATAGTCTGTAGATGATGAAAATGCAAAGAAACTCTGTTTTGCAATTTGTTTGAGGTTGACCATATTTTTTAGCTTCAATGACTGGACTAAATTTACATAAACAAATAATACCTCACTGAAAAGAGGAAACTTTCATCTTCAAGAAAATGTGCAACATTTATATCGGTCTTAATTAATAAGCACATGACAGCGAGTTAAACGCGCATCGTGCGAACTAATTGTGCTATTCATAGCGGCTATTTTCAACACGTAACGCTATTTAGGATTTGAATTGAGAAATAATAATTAAGCAATAAACGAGAATTCAGTAAAGTATTTTCGGATTAAAAGAAATTGTCAATACTATGACATATTAAAGATCACGTATACCAATTTAATTTGCGGTTATAAAATAAGTGAACTAATGCTGACGAGTTAAACAGCGAGCACTTACATTTTCTATTCATGAATTGCGCGATTTTTAGCAACAACCTGGTGTCGTAAATCACCAATTATATTTTTACTTTCCAAGTAACATTAACAACTAAAAGCTATTTTAAAGACGATACGTTCAGTTTCATTAAGATGTGCGACTTTCATAAAGATATCATTTAATAAACACTCTACGGCGAGTTTAAACGCGCAACATGAGAACTAATATGCCTTTTAAAGCGGTAATATATTTTCACAAGGTTTCGAATTGTAAAGTTAACGGTAATTGGATTAATAGGCCGTTAATTATTATATACACGTTGGGCAAAGCAAATTCTTAACCAAAGACCTAAATTACTGGTCTTTGGGCAAACATACTTCAATAATTATAAATAATTAATAACCTCCTCCCACTTAATGTGCAGTTATAAAGCCCATTAATGCATATCTAATTAGCTCCTCCCACAAGCCACGTTGTGCAATATTATCTATGCATTTTTTAATTAGCCCCTCCTTATTATGTAACATTACATAATCCTAGCTAGATCTATATTTTGACAAGAAATTTGTTATCAATTATTGAAGCTGCATGAGGCAGAAAATTGACCATACAATCTGGTAAACTTCAAGGGGTTGTATATTGGTAGGTCGTTAGTAACTTGTTTTGGGACAGTTGGGGGTCATGTAACACAGGGATCTATGTTTTTACAAGGGATTGAACACACCATGAGACCGTTCTCGTTTAACCAGCGTGTGTTTCCTCCGTAATTGACTATACACTGATTCATGAGAATGTATGAGACAGGAAATAGACCGTTAAAACTATTTTTAATTGAATGGGTTGTATATCGGGTTCTTGTTAGTTGATTTGGAGACAGCTGCAGAAGTAAGGAATTTAGGGTCATAAAATTTACTGGTATAAAAAAGGGTTTACAACTTTGATACTCAGAATTTAGAAGTTAAATACATTCTTCTTGATATGGATTTAATAAGAAATAATGTATTTGAAAACTATCAGCTATCCACTGCCCATCACCTGGGATGGGACCATGGTCGCACACTGACTGGTGCATAAAAATATGCTAAATACAACATAATATAGCTATAATAAATATCACCCACTGATTAGCGCGAGTTCATATTTCGGAACAGAATACGCGATATTTAAATAATAAGGCCGCAGGTAAATAATCGTCAGATTTTCAAAAAATAACTTGTAGTATATTCCAAAATATATAATTGACCTGTTTTAAGGTAATTTAGACCCTTTTCGCTAAATATCGCCTGTAACTCGGATTTTGATGATATTTTGCATAAATATAGTATTAAGTATTGGCTTTCTGATTTTGATGGTTTTATGGAGAAATATCACGTGACGTACGATGAATAGCGCCACCTAGCGGGGGCGTAATTTTTGCGAGCTTTTCGACGATTTTCCCCATTTTTTCGAGTTAATAGTTACGTCATTGAAAATCGAAAAATATAGTTTTGTAGGGAAATAAATGCTGCGTCATATGGTGCAAAATATAGAAAGAAATTTTAATTATTTTTAACGTAACGCTGAAATAACCGCGACACGGCCTCGATTATTACGGCGTTTTAATCGTGACATTCTTTTATTCACACGCATATAGCAAGAACACAGGGTGTTCAAATTTAATTTTATTTATTGCATTAGTTTATTTGAAGTGTCTTTTTTATTTTAGTGAAATAAAAAATGGGGTGTTCTCGGGGCCGTTTTCGCGCTATTTACAATCAAAAGTTTTTAGTCAGGGTAAAATTACGCGACGTAAACGTTAGCTAGCGAGACGTGTGCTCACGACAGGAACATCGGCTCTTTCTTTTCTTTTAATAACGCAATTAGCGACCGAAAAGACGATAAAAGTTTTTTGATAATTCTATGATTTGCTTGAAAGAATAGTTTTGATTTATATCAAATATAATTCGTTCGGTCCGTTTTTGCGAGTTTATTAATCTAAGGTCGGAATAAAAGTTCCTTTAAATTTTGCCGTTAAACGTTTTGGCGAACCATACCGTATCAAATATGAAAAATATTTCGTTTCTGAAGAAACATATGGACTTGCGCAGGTATAAATTCATTTTGGGTTGATTTGTATATTCTGGAGTGCTGTTATTGTGATGTTTGACGCTGAACGTAAAAATACACTTAGTAAAAGTATATTTTATGAAATGCGTCAGTTCAGCAAACTGCACATTTCCTGCGAACCGGTTATAAAGCCACATGTGGACGGTTATATCGTATTTGTCTTTGGCCCTCCCAGGTACCTAATCATACATCTGTATATTAAAGTGAAGCAGTCTGGATTATTCTTGCTTTTAGGAAATAAGCACTGGTACGCACGGAGACCGACCTCGTACTTCTCAATAAGTATGAGTATGCGAAGTTTGAAATATTATGACTGATTGAGATGTATAATTAGAAAAACATACACATATATGAAATGAATGATGAAATCAATATGAAAAGTACTTCAATTCTCACTCCATTTTTCACAGATAATTAATAACGCAACATGTGAAATATGCACTATGATGTTCCAACCGCCTCGATGGCTTTGTGGAAGAACGTCAACTTCGAGTGATGGAGGTCATGGATTCAAATCAGGCTGCATCAATTCCGAGACAAAAACTTTGTATTAGTGATGCCCTCACTGAGCTTAAAAACTCGTTCTGTCACACTCTCTCGAGTCGATATTTACATTCGGGATTAATGCTACGGTCACAATACTCGAACGATGTCCATTCGGATGTTCCAACTCGTCCAAAATATTTCAATGGTATGTGAAGATTCTTAGCTTCTGGTCACAAACCGTACGTACCTTGTACGAATAAAAGAGAATGTCTCCTACGAGGTCCGTACGGACATCATAATCTTCGCACGGAGATCGTACGGGACTCGCTCGGAGACCGTACGGGGCTCACAAGTAACTCGCACGTTGCCCGTAAGGTACTCGCACGGTGACCGTACAAGGTCCGCGCGACAAGAATAAAATTCTTCGGCATATTTCAAAGCTAATTTAACTAAAGCCGAATGTTGTCAGGCTGCAGCTCGGGGTTATTGTGTAAAATCGAGTGACGGCGGCCAGGGTAATTTAATTAAAGTATCTTTAAAAATATACATTGCTATTCATCGGCCGGTGTCTGTGCAATCATCAATTAACAACGGGTACATATCGGATACAAGGGCTTGTGGAAGTGACCGAATGTTAAACGGAATCCGGGAACTCTAGCATTTCCGAATACACTGTATACAACTTGGTAATTTAACGTTTTAGGTGTATACCACCTCTGGGTTTTCCAGCTACTCCATTTATTGTTAGGTGAAAACGGTTAAAAGGATTTTGGAATGACCATGTGTCCCGGTCGAGATTAAAACCTTGGATGGACCTGTCAATCCGTAGTCTAGAGCATTACCCACTCGACCACAGCCTTATTGTCTCCCGAATGGTTGATTATACCACATGTTAAAAGACATGTTGACATACTTATATATTGGGTCTTCTTAAACTCATTCCAATACTTCTTTCAAAAGCAAGTAGCGCCATTATTACGATATAATAGTTATAACTTTATTATAAGAGGCAACCTGGATGGACAAGCCCTGTCTGCTCTGTAGGCCTCTACTCTTATCTGATTCTTTTTAATAAACAACCATACAAACAATGACTCATAAAGTTTCTGTATGCCGAACATGCCATTTTGGGTGAAAAGACGTGTCCCATCACTTCAAGGATAAATCCGGCCACCTAGATTCCTAGACCTACATGCAATAGTAATATGTCGGTACCCTATGTTTCGTTCTGGCTAACACATCGTTCATTCCCCCAACTTCTTAATCAGAATGCCAACCCGGTCGCATCGTCAGCGTTATAATAATGAAAAGTGACACTCATGTCAGTATTTGAAAGTCTGATGTCTTTGATGCATATCATAATGTCGAACTTTTCACAAAATTAATACAGTGCATTTTATTGTCATGTTTTAAGCATGCATATCAAGCATATATTAACTTTTGGGGCTATTCATTTTGTTAATAATTATGTCGCGGCAGATATAAAAATACGTTCAAAATAACGACATTAATTGTTTTTGAACGCTTACAGCATCACCAAAGAACATCGCATTGTTTCACTAACATAAAGCAATATATTTCACCGCAAATCAAAAAAAACTTAAAACAAGTTTTCTTTCGCTAATGGCGTCGAAAACAAAGCAAAGAACATGGATGATTTGAACGACGTCCGCACTAGTTACGTCGCTAGTAACAGTAACGTCGCGTAATTTTACCCTGACTAAAAACTTTTGATTGTAAATAGCGCGAAAACGGCCCCGAGAACACCATATTTTTTATTTCACTAAAATAAAAAAGACACTTCAAATAAACTAATGCAATAAATAAAATTAAATTTGAACTCCCTGTGTTCTTGCTATATGCGTATGAATAAAAGAAATGCCGCGATTAAAACGCCGTTATTATCGAGGCCGCAGCGCGGTTATTTCAGCGTTACGTTAAAAATAATTAAATTTTATTTCTATATTTTGCACCATATGACGCAGCATTTATTTCCCTACAAAACTATATTTTTCGATTTTCAATGACATAAGTATTAACTCGAAAAAATGGTGAAAAACGTCGAAAAGCACGCAAAAATTACGCCCCCGCTAGGTGGCGCTATCCATCGTACGTCAGGTAATATTTCTCCATAAAACCATCAAAATCAGAAAGCCAATACTTGATACTATATTTATGCAAAATATCATCAAAATCCGAGTTACAGGCGATATTTAGCGAAAAGGGTCTAAATTACCTTAAATACGATTTTATTAACATATCGGACAGAATGCTATAGAATTTACGCTGAGTATGGTCCGAAAGTCTGTTCGTAAGTTTAGTTATGTTACTCCGAAAAACATGTCTGCTCTTGATCCGGCGGGAGTACGAACAACCTTCATTATAATCATATCAGTAGTCAATAGCCCTTACCACTGGACCACTTGTCCACCTAAATTCAATTGATCGACTTTAAATATATATGTATATGGCATCTAAGAGAAGTGCTGTGACATGAAACCATAATTCTATCTGGTTCCATTCTTGAATTATTTCATTCAACCAAAAAAAGTAATGATATTACCATTTATATCATTTTCTTATATTTTCCTTCTATTGAAATCTGGTTCTATCTTATTAATGACCTCCCTTTATTTAATTTTCCCAACATATTTCTACCTAGTCCTGTTTCCATAGCGGGGGGGACATCTCGTTTGTTGTGTTTTGATTCCCAGTTCATCAGTTGTATGGAGACTACCCAGTCACTCATCTTGACACCGACGCTTGGTGTCTTGAGAGCAGCACAAACATTCGAGTGAGTCTGGGCTTATCAGAACTCTGACACAGCATGTTGGTGCAGCCTTTATTTGAATGGTCAAAATGACATCAGTTCGCCACACATCAGTACTTTCAGTGCTTTGATTGAAGTTGTAATCATTCCAACGTAACTTAATCCAACGGAAATAGCTACTATGTAAACATTTACGGTACATCAATAGACAGTGTTAGTTAAAAGTTGTTTCAAGCTAACCATTCTTTTTTTAAGTTGTAATTCATATGCAGAACTTTTGGCGCTCAGTATGTGTATACATTGTATGAGCCAGTCTCATTTTGAAAAAACTACTAACTTTGAGAGTGTTTAATGTTTTTAAGAACAATGTTAGTGAGGTAAAATGCAAACCATATTCAATTTGATGTATTTAGCTTAATAAACATGCGGAATATTATTTTGTTTGGTATTATCACATCGGTCTGAATAACCCAGTATTTTGTGCAATCAATAATACATGCGGTGTGTCAGGATTTATAACGTTTATACCAGATAACAAATTGAATATGTCGGGTAAATATCTCCTAATGCCAAACTTTATCATAAATTATGTTTAAAACCCATGTTTAATAAATATATTACCCCGTGTATGGCATGTTTATTATGTTTTATGGGTGTTTACTCCCATTTGCAGATTAAGTAAACACTATATTAAAACCTTGATATAATGTACAGTACAACCTGTCTAACACAACCTGTCGGTAAGTTTAGCGGTATAGATATAGGCAGGTAAAAAATCAAGTTCTAAAAAATTTTTAATCAACCAGCAAGATAACAGATGGAAAGTTATATATTATGAAAGGTATCAGTAAGTGTATTCAAAAACTTCTGTCCGAGGACTTCCAAATGTGTTACGTTGCCATGGAAACGGGTGCCAAGTCGAAGTCTGGAAAACTATAAAACGTCATATCTCGCGAATAAGAAGAGATATGTTGCTGAAACTTTGTAAATTTTATTTATATGTATGTAGAAATATTTATCAAGCAGTTTTATTTTCCTTACTAATGTATTTACTCGAAAACGTGATGCACGTGCATTTATGATAAAATGAGCATACTTAACTTATTATCTAAAATAACAAAAAAAACTATACATTTTGATAAAATATAGTTATTACTTCATCATATGAAAATGTAAAAATAAGTATATGTTTTATATATTTTGAGTAAAAAAACTTTGAGAATGACTAAGGCGCGGAAAATGTTCTATTTTGTATTGTATTAGAGATGTTCGTAATTGTATGAATGTTGTATTTCGTTTGTAGAGCTAAATGCACGATAAAATAATTATTAAAACATGTCCTCCTGAATTTAAGGGGAATCAGTCAAGGATGGGTTAAGTACAGTAATGCTACTTTCGATTTACAAAATAGGCAAAATAAGGTCGCGAAAATATATGACAATAGGAAATAACATAATTCTGGTTGCCAATAACGTCTGAAATATCAAATTATGTTATTTTGGATACTTATGTGAACTTTCTCGTTTAATTACCGCTGCTCATTTTTACTTTAAAGCGGCGGTCGCTACGTTGTAATTGCGTTGTAAGTTGGCAGTAAGTTGGCAGTAAAAGGCACGCACGTTGCACGCGCATCGCACGAACGTGGAAGAACACGTTCACAGAACGCAGGTCGAACGCAGGGAATGTTCTGCATACATGAAAAGGACGGCGTCGTGTCTACGTGCTCCGAAAAACGTACGGCGGTCGTTCTGACCCCGTACGTATTCCTACGTGTCAACTGTTTCTTCATACTGAACAAACGTTTGTCAGAAGAGCTCCGTATTATGGTACGTGTTTTATGTTTATGACAAACACCTATCGGAACATGAAACCATGCCTAATAACACTGGCAATCATGCTATGCTTGAGATTTCTGACACTATCGAAATAGATTTAAGTAGCTCAAGGCCTGGTCGCTACCCGATTTGTGTGTTTTAGCATGTATGAATTTGAGAGGCTACGGCCACTTTGTTTTCTTCAAAAGTACGGAGCAAGTACGTCGACACAAAACACGCGTACGGTTTCCCCTGACCTTGCGTACGTTGCGCATATGGCAAGTCCAACGTACTTACAGCGTACCATACCCGTGCATTTGTCAGATAATCGTACTTGCACGTACTACTCAAAAGCGTTGTCCGTATGTGCTAAATTGACAATAGAAGGTATATATGTTGCACTTACGTGGACGAACACGAATACCGAACGCAGATAGGACGCAGCGGGAGCATTTTATACCAAAAGATTCCGCGTCGTGTCTGCGGACTCACAAAACGTACGGAGTTGGTACTCGCAACGTACGGATTTCTACGTGCCATCTGCGTTTTTCAACACAAACATCACGTACTTGCTCGTGCGTCTAGTTGTGACCACCGCTTTTGTGGATGACATTACAGAAACATTGCACACAGCTGCGGCCTTAACAATGAACGAACTGTAAAATGCAGTTTTATGTGAATGATGGTCATACACTTTTCATACACTTCCAAAATTCTACAAAGAAAGTTGTCTCGATACTGTCTCGGGGATAAGATAGTTATACAATTTCAACATGACCAGGGTATATTAAACATTGTTATTTTACATTGTTATGAATAGAACACTTTCATTCTATGGTGCTATAAGGAATGCTTAAAAATTGATTCCAGGAATTCCAGAATCTACTTACCATCAAAGAGTACAGCCATCCAAATTTCATTGGGTTCCTATTATCAATTATTTTAGCGAAACTGAGTTGTAAAATGCTCTTACATCAAGTCTTTCCAAACCCTATGTGGTATTAATCAAGACAGAATACCCTAAAACCAGCCTGAATTAGTTTTAATAACCACCGAGTACACCTATTTCAGGATCTAAGAACTTGCATACAGTTCATATCTAATATATCCATTAAAACCATTCATATAGGGCTCTAAATACTAGAATACAGCCAATACAGTATTCCCTAATGGTTTCTCAAAACAACCGAATACAGCCGTACCAGGTGTTACGAGTTACCGCCATTATCAATCACAGCCATATTAGCCCCAAATTGGCACTCATAACCACAAGTATGGTACTATCAGACCATAAAGGAGACTATACATCACTACATACAGCCATGCCGGGTACAGAGGGGTACTGCGTGTACTTGTGCTCACAACCACTGAGTTCAGCAATATTAGATCATACAAGGTACTCATCACTATTGGATAGCGAACAATGTGGTTTGGGGTAGTCATGATTCAAAACTTGTTTCCCAATCCACCTTAATAGATTAGTATATACCTTGATATGTGGTTTCATAAAGCTGTGGTTCTCCATTCGTGACTTCTAATTTACTAGTCTCTGTTGGGCTGAAGTGCCCTAACGGACGAAATTCTTAATACAGAAGGTATGTTACGCAAACATCACTGACAAATATGGAAATATTAGCCAAGGCTTTTAAAAGGGAAATGATGAAATTAGACAGGGAAGATCGCACTCAACTTAATCAGCCGAGTACAGAAAACATAAACAACAGCAAATACTAGTAACAAAAATGGCTTTAAATACCAACTTGAATACAAGTTGATCGGCTAACACATGCAAAGAAGAGTGAAATATCCATTTTCCCACTATTTTTCATAATTTGACCTTGACGTGATTTTGACCTTGTGGTTGGTTTCAAGTTCATTAACTGTACATCATAGAGTAGATACGAGCTATGATAATACAAACACATATTTATGCATGTACCATTGGAATGACAACTTTATATTAGAAAAGTTAGAATTTTAAATTATGGATACAGTTACCTAAGAATACCTTCTCGGTTCACATATGCATGCATAATAATATCAGTTTTATTATTTTGAATTGAAAACTGAACTAACCATTTAGGTATATATTCTAACAAACTATTTTATCAGATTTAATGCCAACTTGAATTCAAAACATTTGCTAAAACATAAAAGTTAAAGAGAAAATGTCCATGTTCAGCTATTTTTCAAAATTTGTCCTTGAAATGACATTGACCTTGACCTTTAAGTGGTCAGTACAGCATGTCCAGTTAATGTTCGTCATCAAATGAATAATATATAGGCGAATACCTGTCAGTTAATACATAAATGAAAATCATATTACATTTTGTAGATAATATACTTGCGTAGATCGATGTATTCGCGAATTATAATATATGGCGGCCATCTTGGACGCCATCTTGAATTAAGCAAAACGCAATATTGTTTCGTGAAAGACACCCGACTATTCTTAGTCAGCAGACCTTCCTTCCTAACATCATATTATTTTAGTGAATTAATTTGACCAATTTGGAATACTCCACATAATATTATGTATGTATTATACGGGAAAACATCATTTACGCACGTGTAACGTAATTGACAATGGATGTGAACGTACAAATATGAAAAAAGGGTTGGAATATGTTATAAATATATAGCATTGACAAATATTGCAAGAAAATGATATTAATTTGCTTACGTTTACTTTAAGTGGGTAGTAATTCAAAATTTTCTCACTTCGACGAATAATTTGTTTTTCGAAGAGACCCAATGTAACCTTCGTTACCATGGCAACGAGACATGTTTAGAGTTTCTCGGACAGCAGAATATGAAAGTCTAAACCTTGTAGATTAAAAATATACCGGTCCCATTCTGTAATCTTGCTGGTTGATTAAACTTCTTTTTTAAGGCCGCTACAGATATTTTCTTCCTAGCCTAATATTATTGCTCTGGAATGTTTAGATTAATAGTGAACGGTCACTTCGTGAACAAAATTACTATGGTGATGTACGGATGTTGTTCAATAGAGGGCCGCTCTGGAGAGTTTGCAATTTACATAATTATCTTATGACAATGGAAACTTAATACACATATATAAAATTATGCGCCACAAATATGAAATATTACGTCGATATACTTTATCTAATGCTGATGACTCCAATAGTAAACATTTTGTTGATATTGGCACACTGAATGTTTATCAGTAACCATTACATGTCTCGTAATTTAAAGGAACAGTACAAGTGCTTTGGCTTGGAATGCATTTTTTTTTCAATTCGAACCAAACCGCGTTTATATCGTTTCAAGTATTAGTGCGCCCGCTATTAGGTGCGTACCCGATCCAATGCCATAAAGAACATTGTTTAATTGTTCTTGTATATCTTCTTTGCTTACACTCGATAAGCGTAGTGATTCACTCAATTACAGTTGATAAGTCTTGATGGAATATGATTTAATGTGGCCTTAACTATTACTGGTAGTTGTACAGTGGAAATGAAATTTCCATCAATAAATCCCGAGTTTCTTATTCCTTTAGAAAATTATGTACGAGCTTCGGTTAGATCATGGTTATCTCGAGCATGTGGCTTGTCCCGTGGAGTCATCAAGATAACGAAGTTTTACTGTATATGTCGCTGTCTTAGAACGAGAAAGTCGTAACTACAAAATCGATATATTGAGAAAACAAGAGAAAACTCTCTGTAATTTACTCTATACCTGTAGAACACAGAGGATCGTATAAATTCAATGATAAATTAACATTAACATAATATGTTAAACTATCTGATTACATGTATACCCTAGATATATGTATCGAGTTTTCAAACTCTCTGATTATACCCTAGATATATGTATTGAGTTTTCAAACTCTCTGATTATACCCTAGATATGTATCGAGTTTTCAAACTCTCTGATTATACCCTAGATATGTATCGAGTTTACAAACTATCTGATTATACCCTAGATATGTATCGAGTTTACAAACTATCTGATTATACCTTAGATATGTATCGAGTTTACAAACTATCTGATTATACCCTAGATATCTATCGAGTTTTCAAACTCTCTGAACATATCCAATATGTAGCGAGTTTTTCAATTATCTATTATTAAAGTAAGTAAATGTTGAAACCATGTGCCTTTGACGACTACTTGTGCTCGAAATGGATGTTTGTCTACTAGGCATTCGAAGCATTCTTTATTACAGCTAACTTGTTCAAAGATATAATGAACAGTAATGTATAATGTATAAAATTGTAAGTATAGTTAGCATGGTGTAATAGTCCAAAGACAAATGTGACCATTTCAACCGAGGACCGTCAGCAAATATGTATGTAAAGCTAACATTACAAAGTTGTGTTTAGTATACACAACATGTATAACATGAACATATTGCTTTTATCGCGACCTAATGTCACAATGACATCCTCAATGTCAAACAAGCAGTAGCATCAACACTATTATCGAACATAAGATCAATGAATCAAGAACAACTACCTGAATCTAAATTCAACAATTAAGAAGAGCATGACATATGATTTCCCTTCAGCAGGTTGATACATGCCTAAGAAATTATATCACAAAAATACAGAGCTTAACATTCTAAAATTATCACTCAGTCATTAGATAAAATAACAGGTTTTAAACGTCTCTGCCCGCCCCTTCATGAATATACCACTTGACGCATAAATTGGCCAGAAAATTGTTTTGGTCGGGACAAATTATGTCTCTACCATACAAAATAGTCAAAATATACTAGTCACTTTGTCGTGTTAAAGTTATAATAGCAGGTACTTTCGACGATGAACCGTTCTGGGTTGGAGGCTAATGATTGTCACGTTGTTTTGATATTGACAATGGCCTCCAACCCGCAACGTTGCAAACCTGTCAAAAAATACTATATGGAATAGATGAATAATTGCGGAAGTAAAAACTGTAGTTTGTGATACCGTTTTCTGTGATATATGACTGTCCCATGATGAGGCATGCGTTGTCTAGGCAGATATTGCAAAGCAAATGTGCTTCAGTCCTTTCATAAATGGTCACCTTCAAAATCAATATTTACATTATATACAATTTTTTGGAAATGTGTATTATTAAAGCCAACCACCTGATACTTGGCTTCAATCATAAATATTAACTTCATGAAAGGTTCTTTTGTCGCCTAGCAACTTGAAACCAAAGCAGCTGTGACCCATGATCATAATAAGTTTTCGGATACATGTACGTAGTTGCATACGTATTGCGTATTGCATTTTGAAATATAATACTATTGTGTGTATGTACAGTATTAAACTATTTATAACAGGCAGTATTTCACTAGTTATTTTACATTTTGTAGTTACAAACATGTAACATAGACAGACCAATTCAATACATTGTGCAAGAATATTGAATGCTGTGTTACATTCGTAGGAATATGTTCATGTAGAATCCTGGATAAAACTGAAATGCTTTAACTGTAACGTACAGTTTAGGGTACACAAAAACATTGTATATTTTACCTGTTTATCAATATACTACAGTCATCATTGTTTTTATCACTAACTAAGTATAGTGTATTCAACATGAACTTGTATAACATGCGGAATATAAAATGTATGATAACGACACTTCAGTCTGAATACAATGTAACCCGGTAATAGTACATGTGGTGTGTCAAGATTTATAACGTTTATAACAGATAGCGAACTAAATATGTTAGGTAAATATCTTCAAATACCTAACTGGAACATATCGTTCAAACATTTGTTAAATCAATAATCAATAGATATAACCTCGCGTATTAACACAATCGGAATGTTGCCGATATTGTCCTGTGATCACACAAAAATAGTTTAGTATTTCGCTATTTACTTCATTTTGTTAAACTGATACTGCAATTGGCTTAATTAGACAAATAACGTTCAAATTCGAACATCACGACGTGGTAATTGTGGCACTATTACAAGTATAATGACCTTAGACATCATTTGACTTCCGATAGCGTAGTAATGGAACCAAATACTGTCACTATGGAAATGATTAAAATGTTATTTCGATTGTTACGAGTACTGTAACAGTTGTTATTTTCACTAATAAATATCGATAATGCATTGATAACAAATATTAAACACTGAGTCTCTATCATATTGAAGCGTGAAGTTGACACATTCATTAACAGTATTGTTCTATACAATATTAGGACAAACTAATCCACCAAATATAGAGTTTCCATGGGAGACAACTTCAACTGTAAAATTCCCGTCGTGTATGACAGTTGTTTCCCTTACATTTGCAAGCTATAGAGTCGCATGCCTCGTTTACTTCTTTTCTTGTCCTTCTTTTGTTCATTCTCGTCATCCCGGTCACAGCGATAAAGTAAATGTTTGATGTTTCCCTTTTGGCTATAGAGCTTGTACAATTGTAATAATGTTTGTTCTGGCAATATGTTTTTTTCGTGAATTTCCATGGAGCATGCCTCCAATACAAAACAATGATACACACTGCAATTATCATATACAAATGTTTACACGGTATCACGTCATCATACTTGCAAAACATCTTACATTTTGCAAACAATACTTCATATACATCAAGATCCACCACAAATAGAGATATTTCACATGCAAAGATAAACACAAACTATGGTAAAAAACCTTCCCTCACGTGGCAATGGAATTATGGAACAGCATACCTCTTTCCATTTGAAATGTGAATTCATTATCAGCCTTTAAACAGAAGAATAAAAATCATCTTATGACAAAAATATGTTGTTTATTTGATTTGCCTTTACAATTCTCTTTTTATTACTGTTGATATGGGTGTGTCTGTCTACTGTGTGTAATGTATTGACTAATTGCAGGAATGAATGTAAATTGTATGTACGTAATGTATGATTTAATTGTTTGGTATGTTTTCTTACAGAAGACCACATTGTAAAAAAGATTACAATTTTTTTATAATTTGTATATTCTTAATGTGTCATCTTCTTGAAATAAAGATATTATTATTATAAAGAATAGACTGGACTTGTAATATGCATACAATAAAGATTAATAAATCCCCTGGAATACCTAATCACAAAATGAAAGTTATTTATTTCAATATTTTAAAACCATGACTTTCAGAAGTCAAGAAACATGTGATGTATTCTGATGTGTATAAATGTATTCATGTTTTTGTTATATTCATATTACGTTGGTAGGTGTTGTCAGATATCCATTATAAATCACAGCCATACCATGTATTAATTATTTTGTTACTAAAATGTAACCGTCAATGACTTTCACATTCATACGGAATCCGGTTAGTGCAATATGAATTATTGTGCCTCGCCTAAAGAGAGCGAGGGTCGAGAATTGCGAGAAACGAAGCGACACGCGAGAATCAGGCGACACACGAAGCGAGGCACGTTATTATATCGCCCGATTGTCGCAGTCGCATAAAAATATTTCAAACTGAAAGACACGACACACAAAGCGAGCCACGAGAATCGCCCGACACACAACGCAAGGATCGACATTATGTCGCGCAAATATCGCTGGATTGTCGCTGTTAAACGGTGTTAAAGTAATTTTCACCACTACATTGCCTAGCAAATACCGGATATGTAGATATATGCCAGGCAGATGAGAGTAACAAAAGACCGTCTTTGGGATCTCAGCCCTCTTTCAACCCCAAGATAGGGGCCTATAGCGACGGTCTTTTTCGACTCCCGTCAGCCTGATCTTCATATACATACCGGTCTTCCGGGATCGCAGAGCCTGGTTTGGGCTCTGTTCAGGCCCGAAACCGGACCAAAACGCAAAGTTTAATACACTGCTATTAAAGGCACCAAGGGATCAGGCCCCTAGCGCCTATCAGCCTATAGATAGGAACATGCGACTTGCATGAGCATGCACTACGGCTGTACAAGCGGTATTTTAGGGTCACAAAGCATGTTTGGGCTGTACAAGGGCTCGAACTCATCAAAAGTCGCCTTCTGCATACCGCTTTTGTGGCTATTTGGGGATCTGGTCCATCTTTCAGCCCAAAGGTAGGGGCCTTGTGACGGTCTAGGTCGACTCCCGTTAGCCTGACCTTAACCTACATACCCGGTTTTCAGGTGTCAAAGAGCCTGGTTGCCTCAGTATGCTCCTTTTTATCATACGAAGTCTTATTGTTTGCTAGGAAAGGTAGTGGTGAAAATTACTTTAACATCGTTTGACAGCGACTGCGACAATCGAACGATATTTGCGCGACATAATGTCGCGCCTCGCTTCATGTGTCGTGCGATTCTCGTGCCTCGCTTCGTGTGTTGTGTCTCGCGGTTTGAAAATTTTATGCGACTGCGACAATCGGGCAATATAATATCGTGCCTCCTTCGTGTGTCGCTTCGTGTCTCACTTCGCATCTCGTTCCTCGATCTAGGAACGCGAGACCAACAAAGTGTGGCACGATATTTCAGCGGGAGACACGAAGCGTCATGCGAGAATCGCGCGAAACACGGAGCGAGGCGCGATATTCTACCGCGAAATATCGTGTTTTTATACTACGACTGAGCGAGATCTCGTGTTTGAATAACGTGACTCGCTTCGTGTATCGCTCGAGTGTCGCGTGTGGCTTCGTGTGTCGCGCAATTCTCGTCCCTGGCCCTCTTGATGAGAGGCACGATAATTCATATGGCACTAACCGGATTCCGTACATTCATGGTCATTATACATGTATGTATAGTGGTCAATCTGTTAGATAAAATCATTACATGTGTTAGGTTAAGGTCTTCGTGGATCTAAGACATTTTAATAAATTGAAATTGGTATGCTGAATCCAACGAGAATTACCTTGTATGTGTAAATGTAAGTAAAAATAAACCAGAATGGCCACAATTGTGAATGTCTCCACTCTTACTGGCTATGATTAGGTGGAACCGTAAGGCTAGGACCAACAGAGCAATTTCGACCTCGGTACTGCCGATGGAAATTAGTGAGCATCGGAAGGCAGCGGGAACAGGCAGCAGGGTCTACTTCAGAAAATCCGGAAGAATCGCGATGAATCCCTATGAACCCCGATGTGTTTCTGATATCAAGTGTCGGTTAAACTGCATCAGGATGTACTAACGATGAAAATAGATTCCCTGGTGTGTCATCTATGTATTGGCGAAGCTTCGGGAAGGTTTGAGACATGTTATAACATCGCAAACACATCGGGATATTCCAATACATGTATTGAATTGTTCTCGATGTACTCACGATTTTATGTCGGGAATATCCCGTGAAGGCATCCCCGGTGTTCGGAAATATACTGGGTGTCATCTACGAAGCACCAAGTGCTGTGATAAAATGTAATCACAGTAGTCTAGTTACATGTTTCACTATAGCGTTTCAATAACGCAGTGGTCTAGGGGAGGTAATCAAGACTATGCTTGGCCGATTTCTCAAAAACTGCGACAATTTTTGGCAAAACGTATTACTTAATATAAAAATAGGGGATAGGGCAATTCATGAATGTATTGTCAACAGAAACAATTTACAAATATCAGTTACGGGAAAAAGTGTGCGGCACTTCTTACACAATTAATGATTGCATACAATACATCGCTGGCTTAGAATGAAAAGGTCGTAACTTACTAACTTAAAAGACTAAATTTTAATAATACATATTTAAAATCTTCATCGTTAGACGCTTCTTATGAGCATATTTTCATGAAAATCGAAACCAGTTATGTTGACCAAAATGAAGTTGTTAAAGCCTGTTTTCCATACTGTCTGTAAGAGTAAATTTCAGACAGCTGTTTATTGTTCTTTCAATAAATTGTTTTTGTAGTTACGACTTTCACATTCTCAGCCAGCGATATCAAAGTTGACACAGAAGATATACGATACAATAACAAGTTAAACAACAATTACTTTTATTATTATTATAAATACAACGTATACATGCTTTATAACATAAATCAACACACAGCACAATTATAACATATATAGCATGGCTAATTTAACATGAGCCTGACCTTTTGATAAGCATCATTTAACAGTCGATATATTACCTACGATACAACACCGATTGTATGTTTTCATAATCGGGGAGTATCACGAAGACGCTCGAGATGTTATACAAACACAAATTTGAGATACCGATATAGCACGATTTGCTTGCGGAAATTGATATATACAACGCAAGAACCTTGTAATATATGCTTACATTAAGGTCAGGTTAAGATCAAAATAGCCAAGCTATATCTACGTGAAATATTGTTTGTTTTACGTATCACGTGCTTCTACATTTAAATCTGAATTTTACCAGTATCAAAACTGCTACACGGACAGTCAATACATACAATTATAAAAATCAAGCGTCTCTTGAATGCATACATAAAATGAATGAAGTAATACACAACAATGTCCATTATATTATAAAGTGTCCATCCAGTTAAAACGTTGGAATATTTCGTAACATGACATATCCATATACAAATGTACATGTAGCCACTGTAGCGTCACACTAGAATACTTAAAATAATAAAATTAAAAATCCATATTAAAAAAGTATGAGATATTAAACCACACAGCTTCATAACAACATGATCGCCAATTCATATAACGCAACACATGTTCATAACAGCATAATAGCCAATTCATATATGCAAAACATATTCATTAAAACATAATGACCAGTTCATATAATGCAAGACATGTTCATAACAACACAATGACCAATTCATATAACGCAACACATGCTCACAACAACATAATGACCAATCCAGATATGGCCGAACAGGTTCATGGCAACACTATGGCCCATTCATATACGGCCGCACAGGTTCATGACAACACTTAGGCCCATTCATATACAGCTGCACAGGTTCATGACAACACTTAGGCCCATTCATATACGACCGCACAGGTTCATGACCACACTATGGCCCATTCATATACGACCGCACAGGTTCATGACAACACTATGGCCAATTCATATACGACCGCACAGGTTCATGACAACACTATGTCCCATTCATATACGACCGCACAGGTTCATGACAACACTATGGCCCATTCATATATGACCGCACAGGTTCATGACAACACTCAGGCCCATTCATATACGGCTGCACAGGTTCATGACAACACTATGGCCCATTCATATACGGCTGCACAGGTTCATGACAACACTATGGCCCATTCATATACGGCCGCACAGGTTCATGACAACACTATGGCCCATTCATATACGGCCGCACAGGTTCATGACAACACTATGGCCTATTCATATACGGCCACACAGGTCCAATTCAAATACGGCAGCATAGATTCATGACAACACAATGTCCAATTCCTATACGGCCGCACAGGTTCATGACAACACTATGGCAAATTCATATACGGTCGTTCAGGTTCATCACAACACTATGTCCAATTCATATACGGCCGCACAGGTTCATGACAACACTATAGCCAATTCATATACGGCCGTACAGGTTCATGACAACACTATAGCCAATTCATATACGGCCGTACAGGTTCATGACAACATAATGACCAATACATATTCGACCGCGCAGGTTCATGACAAAATTACGACCAATCCATATAAGGCCGCCCTGGTTCATAATAACACTATGACCAAACCATATTAGGCCGCACCGGTTCATGACAACGTAATGACAAATCCATAAAAAGCCACTAAGGTTCATGACAACATAATGGCAAATCCATATAAGGTCACACTATTGCCTTGATATGTTCAACCATTCATACAGCTCAAGACTAATTCCTGCGAAAAGCACAATGCACCAGGATCTACCAAACCATCACTCTGATGTAACAAAATCTCATCACATTGTAAATCCATTGTTAGTTTTCTGACGATATGATTGTCTCTATCACACACAATGATGCACGGAAGTTTTGGAGAACATACAATACCAGCAGGGCGTGCAAGATCCTTACACTCAGTAATTTTCTTTCCCTTCATATCTATACTCAAACATATTTTACTGTTAAAATCGTTCACATATATCAGCGTCTGATCCGGACTTAAAACAATGTATGCAGGTAATGTACATGATGATGTAACATCATTTACTGGAACAATTTTCTCAAGAACTTTTCCCTTCATATCCAGAATCTGAAACTTCAGTGGCTGTTGAAAGGAAACCAGAAGTTTACCGTTAAAGTAAACAATACCAACACAGCACTCGTCAACACGGATTGTTTTAGCAACATTTAAACCATTTTGTGTTGAGAGAATATTGATACATTGATCGTTAGCGAGAGTAACTGCAAGCTGATCTTGAGGTAAACGTGTCATAGAACGTGGATGATTTCTCAGTTTGACGGTGTCCCTAACTATATCTTTAGGCACATCAATGACCTTCACACTCTGGTTGTAACTATCAGCTACAGCCAACAATTGTCCCGATAAAACAATGATATCTACAATATAACAATCCATTTCGTCACTTCCGGTCTTGACATTCACACTTTTAAGAAAAGTTAAGTTATCAATGTTCTGCATAGAATCAGAAGGGTTATCGTCCGTTATTTGATGTTGACTTTGGTTATGGTGGCTGCCAGTGATATCAGACATGTTGGTCATTCTACTGTCCAAGTGTAAGAGAACGTGTCCTTTCAATAATTTGATTTTAAAATGAGATTGCAGACAAGATACACACAGATACTCAGTACAATCCACACAGTATCCCTTCGCTTCTACATGATCTCCGCCAGTTCTACAAGCATTACACTGATATTCAAAATCATCCGACGAACTCATGTAAACGGACGCATCCGAACTAGCGACTCCAAGACGCCGAAAACGTGTGTCAAGTCCTTCAGCCATTTTACGTATTTAAGAGCAGTTTGAGTTTTACAATAAAATGTATATTCACACTAAGATTTATATGCTGAACTGGTTGAAAACAACATAAATGTATGGTACAATTATCTAGTACACTGTCACCTACTGTATGTCGATCGTCCGTATCAGCTCAACATTTATAAACTGGATTTCCAAAACGAGCGTAGCCATTCCCGAGATGTTCATATCAATTGAGGTTGAATTTATTCATTACATAAGACGAAACAATTGGTTTGTTGAATATATTTCAACAAAAGCTTCATCTAGCACAATCATATTTACAATGTAACATATTAGTATGTATACCGAGCAATGCCTTTATTTTCCAGCGAGTTTTTTTCCTGTTGAAAGGCACCATGCATATGGAGTACATTTTTCCCCATTTGAACCTTGTTTGCCTAATTAAACTACAAGTGGGTTCAGCACGGAGCTACGGAGGCAGACCAACTTATATAATTACAGTATTTCAAACAGCAATGTACATCGTCCGTTACTTTACTTAACTTTTCCCCTATACATGCAAGAGTCCGTTTGTTCTTACTGATCTGAACCCGTCAGAATAATACATTGTTACACGTTATGTACGAACCTATCTATCAACAGAATGACTGCTAGTGGGTACATGTTAGACTAGTAAATTTCTATAAGATGGAATAGTAACTTCAACAATATGCTTTTTTCTTGTTTACACATGGGCTACGCCATTGATTTGAAGCTAATATGCTGAGTTGTGAATGGAAAATTTTAATCATTGATAATTACCCTGTACGACAAACCGAGATATTCTAAAAATAATAATGAAGTCAGTTAATATATCGGTAGACTGTAATCTGTAGTAGTATCAATCATCAATAGTTTGGGTCAATTTCTATGCATGTACATGTATATAATTATTTTAGATATGTCCTCACTTGATGCACATTATATAGCATCTATACAATAATTCACATTATTTTTTATATGTTCGTAGAATGAGCCTGGTCTGTTAAGCACATTTTCTTGAATTGCAATATTGACAATATTATTATTATTATTATACTATATTTCGATGGCTTAAAACAAGAAGGTCGTAACTACCAAATCGATATTTTGAGAAAACACGGAAAACTGTCTGACATTTACTCTTTACTTATGGTAAAACAAACGTTTACAACTTCATTTTGGTCAACATGACAAGTTCAGGTTTTTATAAAAATGGGCTCATAAGAAGCGCCTTGTGATGCTTATTTTAATATGTATGAATCTTAAAAGGTCGTCGTAAGTGGCACTTACGACCTTCTAGTTCTAAGCCATCGATTTATATAACCCTTTTACAATGTAAATTACACGTACATAAGTGTTGCCCAATCATCAAGAATCAGACATGGTTAGAACAATATGCAACGTATACAAACATACTATTAAACATTTATGTGTTAAACATAACCAATACAACTGTAATTGACAGTTTAACATTCATCGCATTCATCACAATTTAGGTAAAGGAGTAGAATGCACAATTTAAAATAGTTAAATTCCATTTGGTTTCGTAAGATGTATGGCATGTCAAACCATGCATTACACCACCAACCGTTTCTTACTATTCACTATGTGACCTTACTTCAATGTATCGTTACCTAGTAAGATATTCGTGTTTTAAGAACTGCGTCTCATACTTACGAGCACTATGAGGAACTGTCTCCAAAGGTATAACTGAAACTACATTTAACGAGGCCCTATACGAGTCGATGTGCACTAGAATTCAATGTTTACGGTCATAAAGGACGTTCCAGCTGTAGTGTATACACAAACCTGTCTGACAAAACAACAATTGGAAACAATTAACAAGCGTTATTTCTTGATAGATTGTAATAAAAAGGTGAATCATCCTTTAAAATGTTCTTATGTTATTTGAGAAAAAAGCGTTTGAAGTTATCGTGCGTTGGTAAATGCGCATTATAGTTTAATTATCCATTTAATATTACTTGTTTTCGAATATAGTATTAACGACAACAAAGTGTATCGTTGTCATTTGTTTGACAGCCACATTTGCGGTCACAATGTAAGATTGACTGTCATGGCCATACGTATAACGCTTATATATTAGTATAAATTCCAAGTCATACCATACCAATTTCCGTTACAAAAACTACTATATTGTTTTCTCAATTCAGAGAAAAAATACCCAGCATTTCCCCGGCAGTGCAGCTGGATGCAGCTGTCTCGTACATTTTTAATGCATTGTATTGTTTAGTTGTAGAAACTTACCCAAGGGCCAGTGCTAAGCTGAGTGGCTCATGTCCCGAGGGTAGTTTGTGTATTTTTGACGAGTACAATTTTTTCTATGGATTGGCTAATACATTTGTACATTCAGTTGGTAAAACGTGGCACCTTCACAGAGAGTCCCCGTACAACATGCCTTTGGTATTATGAAAAGCATATCAACGATTCCGATATATCATACGTTAAGATACATTGACTTTGGATGGTACGATGCATTTTCCCAACAATCCATGTTAAAAATAATGAATTGATAGTCGAACCGCTAAAAATAGTAACAACTATAGACTTGTCGGCTGGTCGCGTCTTGGCATTTCTGCACTTGTATGTGCAATAATTATAGCTCACAGAGACAGTCATGATTACATGGTCATCTGGTTAATCCCTGCCTAATAGGCCAAAATTAGCTCATGTCAATCAATCATCATACACTATGTGTAACATTATGTATTGCTCGGCTCATGTTAAGCGTGATCATTCCACGTTTGTGAGCCGTCCTGCCTTTATACAATTAGTACTTAATTGTAACATTATGTATTGCACGGCTCATGTTCAGCAGTCTAAATGGTTATTCCACGTTTGAGAGCCATCCTGCTTTTATACAATTAGTACTTAACATCTACGTGAGCGTAGAGACGATCTTACAGAGGTTGCACACTATTGACAATGTTTTTCCCGTGTAGTAGGTTGTCCCTTTGACTGGTCTTTGTTGTCTGGCGCTTGCTTCTCGTTTACAGCGGGGACTCGGGGAACTGGTTCGGGTATTAGCTGTGTTTCAGTCGGTCAGTTTGAGCCACTGTTTATTTTGGTATTTCTTAGTGAAACTTATTCTCATGAATCAGTGTATAGTCAAGTCCCTAGACTATACTCTGATACAAGACCCCTTATATCGTTCGCAAATCTAAAAATAGCTCGTATTTCGTCACAAGTGTATTCCCGCTATTGTCCAATCAGAACGTGCGTTACGACAGCCGCGGGAATATTTCTATAAACAAACACAATTGTGAACATGGATTATGTAATTTGCGAACGGTGATTGAAATTAAATGCTGAGTTGTTTGTTGAAACATATTGAATCGAATTCGGCGTATAAAAAGTGTGAAGAATAAGAGAATAACCTGATATCGGTTCTCAAATGGAAATGTAGATCTACCGCTAATTTCAATTCAAATAACAAGTTATGTTGTGCAATGATAGTAAAATCTTCTTTTGATCATCAATGCAAAAATATCACAATATTTTTTTTTCATACGTCGATTTAATACTAGTAGCCGGAAATAAAATTCAAACTCTGTCGGTTTATATTCTGTATGTAACGTCGATTTTGATTGGACTATTGACGAGGGATCTTTGGAAAACACACGTGACGGAATTTATTCAATTGCCTTATAAGGAAATGAACGAAATGGATTTGATTGGCTGAGACGTTCGTTCACCACGCTAAGATTGGTTAGTTTTATACCAAAGTGTATTACGGAGGAAAAACACGCTGGTTAAACGAGAATGAGTGAAACAAGGCTTTAGTTGTGCCTGTCCTTTCCGACTTCCTCATATCTAATTTACTTCACAGTGGCGGCAGTCTGTTATAGCAAGCTGTTATTGAAGGTTCTCGTATTTTGTGCCTGTTTCAAACTGTATTTATTCTGTTGAGTAATGCATTCACTGTCCAATTATTATTATGCTTATTTGAAAAGAAAACATACATTTAAATTGCACTCGTATATCGAAATGTACATGTATTGTTTCAATCTCGAGTCCGTAACTCATATACACGTATACTCTTAATAGGGTATCAAGGATGACCGTTGTCAAAAGTGTCAAAGTAACATCATTGGCGATTAATTTGTGTTCGTATTCATATGACTAAGGTTAAAAGTAAGTTCATTTTAAGTGAACGACATAATTGATAACACCAAGTCATATGAGGTACAATAGTATCTACTTTAGAACAATCGGTATTGACATACCACGTGGTTTATGACCTACATGTACGTTTAGGCTACTGTTGATTCAATATGTAATATTAATGCGGGAACTATCATATTTGAAAGCAATAGCAGTGATTGCACTTAACTCGGGTTTAACGAACTAAACCGAGATAAACATAGTTTACCTGGCATGCGAGCTAATGATTACAACCGTTTTCAATTAACTTTGAACGGAGTGCAGAATGCAAGTAAAAATAGTTCAAACCCAAACCGAATATTGATAATGCAATAGAATCTGACTTAGTGGTATGCTGTTTTGCATCCTATAAAATTCGTGCGAGCGAATTGGACTATTTCAAAAAGTTTTCTCCCCTTGAAATTAAATGGGTTTACAGTATTTTCAGAAAGTATTGGTTATTCATATTTGATGTAAGTGACCTGATTGGAATAGTGAAAGGTCAGACTCATGTGAACTTAAATGTAAGACAACTTGTTGAATCACCGTTCGAAGTTAAATGAGAACGGTAATAGACATAAGCTCATCCGCCAGGTAAACTATGTGTATCTAATATATACGATTAATTAGGAGTGACTGACAACAAAATCAAAAGGTCAGACACATGTACACTTTATGCAAGACAACTCGTTGAATCACAATCTTTGCTATTAAATAGGTTGTATCTTAAACTTGTTAGCATACATGTATGTTAAAATAAAATCTGAAAGTTTGTATCAGTTTTAGTGCAGATACTGATTATTACGGGTATATATTGATACACTGAACCAATATATGAAGGAACACAAGTCTCATTCGAAGTCTAATGTCATTGTCCTATTGAGATCACGCCAGAGCAGAGATCACTCCGCCAGCTTGTTTGTCGAAGGCTGCTTGGTGGAGGTTTTCGGTTGAATCCATTGTACCATGTTATTATATTGTTCCCTTAACATTTAAATACAGGCTATTGATTAAAAACTGGTGTAATTTTAATTCGGTAAGGATAAAACCGGAAAGCCACACCAAAGGAAACGTCAATCTCCATCGAATGCAAACAAACGCACATAATATCAAATGTTATTTACAGGTTGGCTATTTCAAACAGTAAAACAGTAGCTCATTCTTCATTAAAGTACACACAATGACAAATATGTAGAAGTCACATAAAGACTGTGCACCCAACAAAGTTATAGTTTAAGCAATATATAAGTACAGTCTTAATAGTCCAGTCATTTTAACTTTTAACCTCAAACTAATTGCAAAACAAACAGTTTTGTGTTTATATGGTGCGTAAAGCTATCCTAAGCAATCTACCAAATGTCCTAATTGAATATTCGTGGGACTTTTTGAGATATTTACAAATATATTGAATTGTCACATGTTTTCGCGATATTTGTCACTTTTGATGTAAATAAATCTTGACTTGTACCAATAACTTATTTTTACATCGTGCTAAGAGGTCGCAATTTCGGTCTGATTTTTATGAAACTTGGCAGCAATGATCATCGGAAGCTAATCTAGGTAAAATAAAATATTGAGTTAAGCGGAGCTAAAATCTAGGTCACTAGGTCAAAACATAGAAAAAACAAGATATAGTCACCAGGGGTCGCAATTTCGATCTTACACTTGTGAAGTTTAGTCACGATGATCACCTAACAAAAATCAAGGTCATGTATGAAATTGGATTAACTTGATTTAAAAACTAGGTCACTAGGCCAAATTATAGAACAAATCTTTAGAAGGAGCCCTTTTTATTTAATATTTATGAAACCATGTCACATGGATCATGAAGACAAAATGTAGGTCAAATTCAATATTTATTTATCATGAGTTAAAACTAGGTCACTAGGTCAAATAATAGACAAACCTTCATGCGCCAAAAAGTCGCATCGATTATTTTCAGCTTTTGACATAATTTTGACCCAAATTGTTCAATAACATACTTGTCTTAGATGTTTTGAGATGAGCATTGTGACCAAATTGCATAAATATTAGACCAAAATTGTGAATTTTGTACATGCACAACGTTTTGCTTTGATTTTAGCTAGGCGACCTACTTTTTGACCCCGGATGACCCGGTTTATAACTTTGACCTAGATTTTGTTGATATTATTATTGTGACCAAGTTTCATAAATATAAGGTCAACATTATTACCTCTAGCGACTTCACAAGGTTTTGCTACGATTTGACCTAGTGACCTAGTTTTTACCCTTGATCATCCATTTTCTACCTTGGCCTAAATTTTATTCAGATAATCACTCTGATCAAGTTTCAGAATCATAAAGTCAAAATTGTGAATACAAATGCAATTGTGGACAAACAGACAAAGAGAACAATCACTATTTCTCCCGAATCGATAGATTCGTGTACATTTTGTACATTGTCATTATTCTATACTGTCCAAACATAAATATCCTTTTTCCATTAGACACACATGTATACAACACATGATATGTGTAAATTTTAAACAAATTGGATTAATATTAAAGAAATGAATAAAACTTTTGTTTCCCCTTCCAAGTGCTATTTTGAGTCATTTTGTCGACATTTGAATGGGTAGTATACCAACACGTAGACTGGCATATATATGAAAAGTAAATTGTCTGATGATAAAATCAATATTTGTATTCGATAGAAGAAGGTTGTATCTTTCAGAAAATATAAGCTTTAAGGTGCAATTAGTAAATATTTAACGACTTACACGGGAATCATTAGAACTTAAATTCCCCATGTAGTATGAAATAAGAAAAATGCTGTAATTGCTACCAAAAGTGACCTTAAACACGTCGATTTTTTTGTATTTTCCCCACTGAACTCGCATGTTTGACGTTTTGTCTGTAGTTGATAATAGTCTGTTGATGATGAAAATGCAAAGAAACTCTGTTTTGCAATTTGTTTGAGGTTGACCATATTTTTTAGCTTCAATGACTGGACTATAATCCCCGTGGCCATGAATGGTAAAACAAACGCGTTTTCGGCGCGTATTTATTCGGCACGTATTACGGGCCGAAAAATTGTAATTCGCTTCAGTCTACATTGCATGTTTTCGTTTCCATTGACGCGTTTTTCGGCGTGTAAAATATTTTACGCATGACAGTGCGTAAAAAAATCGCTTCGGGTAGCGTATTTTTTACGATAGGACGCGCGTAAAATGATATTTTAGGTATAAAAGGACGTGATCTCCTCGATTTTATCCACGACACTTATATCAAATTACCTGAATTTAGGTTTACAGTATTAGGAGAAGCTGTTAGAAGAATCCCTGTCTTTTTCGGGAAAATCATTTTTTGGTCAGACCAAAAAACACAAGCACCTTGTTCTCCACCTCCTGATCTTTAAAATGAGGTACAGTAGTCGGAACGTCCGAGTTGTCACACGAAGCGCACGATGGACGAACGATGCACGCACGATATACGGACGATACACGCACGGTTCCCGTTACAAAAATACACGATGGGCGATACGATAGGATACACGATCCGTACGTTATACACGGTATACACGGTCTGCACGATGGGCGATACGATATGACACACGATCCGTACGTAATACACGGTATACACGATACATACACGATAGAGATACGGAACGTGCGTTAGATACACGATATGTACGATTCGCAAGAAGATTCCGAGTGTGAGAAAATTCACCTTAAAATTTCGTCCACTCAGACTCAAAATTGTGTATAATCGAAGCAGAAATTAATACGACTAACAATCTTGTTGTATCGTCGTCGAGACGTCGAGTCCGACCAAATACTGTTGCATTAAATAAGTCGAGTAACGTACTTGCGACTGAGGGTTTAGCCGATATTTATCAGTATTTGTAAAAAATTTACAGGGTTGCCGAAGGCCACTTATTTGGACCATTATTATTAAAGCCTGGCCTTTAACCGACTAGTTTTACTCACTAGAAGTATAGGCCTTCATAAGGCGTGTCTGTAGGAAGGAAAAGGGAAGTAACCGTTGGCGTTACTGATCATCGGTATCTTTCCGGCGGCACGAAATACAAGCGTTTGTTGATCCAGATTTTTATGAAAAAACAGAAAGATGGATTTTCGATTTATTTTAAGGTTTTTCAACTTATTTAAGTACTCGTTACTATAAACGAGGAATTAACGTGGTTATACAATGCACCCCGATGACAGAAATCTTATGTAAGTATCCTGTCATTCTCGATTCCATTTGTTCGACCCCATTTTTTAGCCAAATTTGGAATGACCCTGAACACTTTTTACACTGTGACTTTTTTGTCAGTGGCTCAATTGCTCTTGTAATAGCCTTGTTTATGAGATTATGCACCCATGACCCCCACCAACCAGATGGGCTAGATTTTTACTTTCGTGTTGTCGAAACCCCTGTAGTGATTGTAGGTATATGCATGGCCACTTCTAACAGCCTTGCTGTCGGGTTAACTCTTTAGTGATGAGGTTGAGTGTCCGCCTACAACGCTAGAGGTCGTGGGTTCGATCCTTGGTGGAGACCCGATTTTTATAGCCCCCCTATATTACTACAATGGTGGCAGCGGTGTTTGACGGACTCATGCGAGGCATGGAGTGACAAATTGAAGAGCTGGTGAGCTCTTGTAAGTAAAAGGGGGAGGAGTGTAGTGATTGTAGGTATATGGCCACTTCCAACAGCATTGCTGTCGGGTTAACTCTTTAGTGATGAGGTTGAGTGTCCGCCTACAACGCTAGAGGTCGTGGGTTCGATCCTTGGCGGAGACCCGGTTTTTATAGCTCCCCTAAATCACTACACCCCCGCCTTTCCCTGTTCGATGGGCCGGCCAAGTGGAACAGCTAATGGTAAAATTACCATAAACCCTCTGGTAATTCCTCGGCCTTTGGCAACTAAATATTGTCCCCGTGGTATTGGTTCGCAGAAAAAATTCCCAACATTTCCCGGCATTGCGGAGTAAGGCTGGCTCATAAAATTGAAGGTCAAAATCTAAAACATAACAGTTACTGTTTCCCCTGGCTATTCCACCACCAATCCACAGGGGTGGGGTTGTGGATGCAACTTACTGGTGCGTCATTATTGCATTGTGCTACTTAGTTGGAGAAGCTTACCGAAGGGCCAGCGCTAAGCTTAGTGTATCATGTCCCTTGGGTAGTTTGTGTAATTTCTGACAAGTAATAATTTTAATTAATGCATAGCTACTGGAGCCCTTTCCATGTTAAAGCAATGCGTTATCAATTGCTTTTTGGTAGTGCTTTACCATGTATATATAGAACAACATGCAACCAGCGAGCATATACCATTTATCCGCACTGCTAGGCAAGCGCTAAAAAGTGCTTTCGTATGAAACGGGCGCCTTGCAAGAACTTAAAAAATTCAGCGCTATGTATCAGTCTGCTAGTCACGAGCGCTCACCGAAATAATATATATGTTCCATTTTGTCTGATATGTAGCGCTTATTTTAAGCAAGCTGTTTCTAAGCATATCCCTCAATAGCGGCCGGACTACTGTAAAGCTCGGCTGCTCTGCAATGTTTCCCTAAAATCACACATTTCTGCGATCATCATCAGGGTCAAAATAAAATATCACTTGCATCTCTGTGTTGCCCGAATGTTTACCCAGCCGCAAAGCCTGTAGTGAAATAATTTCACTCGCATTATTATCAGGCTTACTTGCGGAAATGAGTGACAATAAATCGCCACGATTACATCGCCATGTCTACTCATGTCGAATATTTACTCTATCTGCTTGGGTCAGTTTGTCAAAACCCTAATTGTCACATTGTCACATTGTGTAGTCAATAGGTCACTTTAATCAGATGGATTATCTCTACAAAATCTAGTTCAATCTGGGGTAAAAAATTGTGTCACTTAATATGTAGGTCAAATCCTGGAAATTTCTTGTATAGACAATAGAGATGAAAAAAATTGGTCTTATCTTGATGAAAATTCTCCAGAATGAATTATTTCATTATAATTTAGGTCAATTTCAATAAATTAGTTCATCCTGGCCCTGGGTCAAAATATAGGTCACTTGGTGAAAGTGTCCGAGATGTTTTGGGCTACCAGACTAACCGATAGTCACTTACGGTCTGACAGACTTGGATAAACTGTCAGACCGGAAGGAAATCTGTCAGACTGATTTTTGTTTCGCTAAAAGACAGACAGATACTGGAATTGTCGGATTCGTCCAACAGCTATTGAGAAGTCTGGCTACCCTAAGTACCCTTTTGATACAGAAAAATATGCCCTCTGACAAATGTGTCACATGTGTGCGGTGAACATGTATCAAATTTGAAATGAATATACGGTGAATACAGTCTTAACACATTCATTTCATTTTAAAATATTCACTTTTCAAATGCCAGTTATAGGTCTGCAACAAATAAGTGTGACGAATAGGCGGCGTACACTCGGTAAAAGATGGCTTTGAGCTTTTCTTTGTTTCCAAGTAATTTCATTGTGAAATCAGTTTTAGACTTTTTGTTTGACGGCCATCCGCATTTTTATGCATACATTTTTTTCGGGGAATGATAAGGAGACTCTTCAGAAAAAGAGTACAAGAGCGAGGAGATAATAAGATTGTTTTCCTACTTTGCGACTGGCTTACAAATTTATAATTGACCAATCAAGACATGTCTTACAAAAGACATGCGGTCATGTACAAAGGAATAAAAGCGAACCATGACGGTTAAGAGTCATCGGACAGGCAGTCCGGACGGAAACCAAATGCACCTGATAGAGACCATAATTGTTGGATTTGTCTGACGACTATTGTGAAGTCTAATCATGTAATGTCATATAATTTATAGCTAATTGTCAATAATATGTAATATTTATTAGGGATTTATTGACAAAAACATAGCCTGGTGACATTGCAACATATATATCCTACTCATCCAAATGGTAAAATGTACGGAATCCGGTTAGCGCCATATGAATTATCGTGCCTCGCAAGACAGGGGCCTAGCGACGGTCTAGTTCGACTACCGTCAGCCTAACCTACATCTACATACCTGGTCATCCGGGGCCACAGAAACTGGTTGCCTCAGTACGCTCCTTTTTATCATACCATGTGTCGTGACTCACGGTTTGTAAATTTTATGCAACAATCGGGCGATATAATTTTGTGTGTCGCCTAATTGACGCTTCTTGACTCGCTTCGCATCTCGACCTTGGAATGCCAGGCGCGAGAATCGCGCAACATGCGTAACGAGGCATGATATTTCAGCCCGAGAAACGAAGCGACATTCGAGAATCTCGCGACACAGGAGGCGAGGCACAATATTCTACTGCGAAATCTCATGGTATTTTATACTGCTTTAGAGCGAGATCTCGTGTTTGAAAATTGTGCCTTGCTTCTTGTATCAACCGATTGTCGCGCGTCGCTTCATGTGTTGCGCAATTCTCGCCCTCTTAATTGATAATTCATATGGCACTAATCAGATTCTGTACAAATGTGAGAGAACTGGTTGAGTACCAATCATTATGGGTTCAAGTGAGTACTAAATCCCCATTTAGGCGGTGCTTTAGTTCATATTATTGAACAACTTAGGCCAAAAGATATATGAATTAAATACCCCAATATCCATGTTGAAATAAAAAGTAAATACTGCAGTTACATGCAGTGATTAGAAATGCTGGTCGGCCGTCTTAAATTAAGTCGTGAACTTTGATATTATAAATTATTATAATTTATCATTATGCATAACACATCTACACCTCAATATTACCATTTAAATGTTCGATTCATGAAACCAGAAATAGATCATAAAAAAGTTGGATTCTGCTTTTCAATAATAGCGGATAACTACTAGCATAATTACACGTACAGAATGTGCATCGATTTATAATAAGTCGGCATTTCAAAGACATATGGGGATAGTTGGTCGGAAAAAAAACCATTTAAGACATTTTCATTACATAAATTATGAATTATCGATGTGCAATCAATTCTTTTCATGACGGTGTACATAATTTTGGATGTCAATTTCGGACATCCTTCCGTTGCGTCCCGGAAGTTATGGTCACCGATACGATACTAAACTGATGAATGATTTGATTTGGCATTAGTTTAAAAGGTCCTCGTATCGTCCCATACCTTTCGGTAATTTGGATTTTTTATAGGACCCCCGACATGTACCCCTTCATGTCGGAAAAAAGTGTGTGTGTTTTTATAATGTACATGGACGATTCACACGATACGATGCACGATTAAGCTCTCGCTATCGTGTTTCATATACTTATACTGTACCATACACGTTTCACACGTTAATACACGTTGTACACGATGTACACGATACGATGTACACGATATGCACGATGGGCGATACGATACGATAGACGATGCACGTTACTAAAATCACACGATGCACGCACGCATACGATACGCACGTTACACGCACGATACACACACGATACACGCATATTTTGACAACTCGGACGTTCCGACTCGTACTGTAGCTAAACATGCTAGAGCGTCATTTTTACGGAAGCATTTTGAACCTATGCGTTTTTGTCCAGAATACGTGTCTGTTTTCAGCTTCATGGAAACAGTTTTTTCAGTGCGTAATCGGCACGTAAATATGCGCCGAAAAAATACGCTCCATGGAAACCCGGCTTAAGATGGCCATGATGGGAAACATTGCACGTATATGTAAGCTGTACCTACATATTTGAATATGCAGTCCGTTCAAAGTTAAATGAAAACGGTTATAAAACTTAAGCCCGTCCGCCAGGTAAACTATGTTTATCTTGGTATGAGGAGTTGGTGAGTTAACTGTAATTCCTGCTATTCTTTCCTATAGTTTCCTTATTAGCAAATTGAATACTTATTGAATAGACAGAAGGGTTTTAATAACTCCAGTTTTAAATATCGTCAGAATACAAGTCATGTACTTGTTTATTATCTGTGTATTATCTTAGACCAACTAAATTGTTGACACATAATTATTGAAATATCATATGATAGAGTGTAATCAGTACAAACGACGGACAGAAATTCAAGGTCATTCAACTATACGATATTATTAAGTTACGTAAGCTATGCAGCTATAAGAGTCCAACATGGCAATTCAATATACCATACCGATAAACCTGTAACTTAATGGACTCAACACTGAATATACTTACTACAGTTCAACCTTTGTTGAATAATAGCATAAAATAAAACATATGTGGTATATATATGTGTGGTATAATTGTGTGGTATATATATGTGGTATCAATATGTGGTATAATTATATGGTGTAAATTTGTGGTATAAATGATTGAAATAAATATGAGGTGTACATATATGCAATGCATATGTGGTATGCAAATGTGGTATAATTATATGGTGTAAATATGTGATAAAGAGATGTGGTTTGCATATATGTAATGAATAATGTTGTATGCATATGTGGTAGGTATAGGTGGTATAAATAGGTGGCAGAGTATGACCATGCTGACAGAACTATCAGATATTGGATTATCCTTGGTGAAGCACAGAGAATGGCCACAGACACCTAGGTGGAGAGAAACTATTGCAGCATTATGTCTCACTGGGACGAGGAGGGTTAAACCTACAAAATATGTGGTATAGATATTTGGTATAGATATGTGGTACAGATATGTGGTATAAATATGTGGCATAAATATGTGACATAAATATGTGGCATAAATATGTGGTGTAGATATGAGGTATAGATATGAGGTATAGATATGTGGTATAAGTATGTTGCATAGATATGTGGTATAAATACACTTAAACGAATTTCTAATTGGCCACCCAATGATATATTATATTATGCGATATATTCAGTCAATATTTCTAAAATTCTGGTTATTTTCATTCCATGCACTTATCTATCGATTTCAAGAAATAAATTACGCATGCATGTATGAAATCATCCATGCGGAACAGTTAGTGCAAAATGGCTTACGTGCACGTGGTTCACGTGCCCGACATGTTTGATGTTTGAAATCAGCAAAATTGTATTCTCTGTGGATTGACTTAATGAAAGATGTTAAAACTGGCGAGAATAAGTAATACGGGGCGCGCTGAGGCCGTTAGAATGACGAGTACCAGCACCAAAATCCAGACATGTACGTGAAAACGTCTTTTTGTAAAAAGCGATATTTATAATAACGTGGGGTTTAGCTCGAATAACTGCGAGAAACATATTTTCTATCAATACAATTGGACAATATCGGGGTTTCGATTATTTATATTCTTCTAAAAGCATTGTTTTAAACAAATTTATAAAAACACGTGGCAAATCAGAAATTCGTTCAATGTATGCATGCATCTGACGTCATGAGCGCGTTCCACATGGCTCATTTTCACAAATTATAGTGTTTAAAGAAAAGTCGATCTACAGGGAACAAATGTTTACCAAATACGATACTATTCCAAGCTGCGCACGAGGCCAACGTGCAAAAAGGCAGTTTCGCACCAACCGTTACGCATGGATGATTTTGTATATGAATACGCCATTTCTTTCCAGAAATAGATAAGTAAGTGCGTGTAATGAACAAATAACACAGCCTAAGATTTATTGATATAATTTATCAGATGATATAATATTTTTTAGGGTGGCCAATTAGAAATTCGTTTAAGTGTATGTTATTAATTTAAATGATTCAATATTCAACATCTTGGTCCGCTTACCGAAAATTAAACAAATCCAATCTACCCAAAGGAAAATATGTAGCGAAAATTGTTAATGTGTTTCTAAGAAACCGTAGATACACGTAATTCTTGGAATATTTTTCGACCAATACGTGGCTGGGTATAGAGAACTCGAACTAAAACCATGGTTATGCAGGTGAAATACAATGTTTGTTTTTGCATTTGTAAATGAACCACGTGACATGAAAGTACTGTCAAACAGTACTATCACCCTGGTGACCGTGAGTAAAATAATGTTTAATCACGTGCTGAATTGATCCGCTTGATTGTAATAGTAAGAATACGATATGTTTGTCTATGGGAAATTAATATTACCATGAAAGTGAGGGGCAATAAATTTGAATGTGTTATGGAGGTAGTGAATCAAATATTTAGATTCTCGTTTCTTAAGGTATTCACATTCCGTGCTTCAACCCAGATTACACAATTGTTTCTTTGTTTAAACATTTAAATTTAATACCCCTGGCATATATAAACATTTATGTGATAGATGTTTACATAATGGATGAAAATATACGGGAAATGGACTGACGTGTATGTATAATACACACGGACAAAACAGCAGTCATTCATTGAAAATAAAACAATGTCTATAGACAAAACATGAAGCCAAGCTCGTTGTTATAACCCATCCTTGAAAAAAGACCACCTGTCAAATAAAACTTAACTTAACTATGTATTAGATACTTTGATGTTTCATATGCAGTGTTTATATACAGTATAACTTGATACTTTCGGTCAAAGTGTGATTCAACAGACATGTACCATTTCGCGATACTGTACAGTGCCAACGTCTCTACACATAAAGTCGCTCTTCGGTTGTCGCAAAATGAAATGTCTAGTTGTTAATGTTTAGAGGAATCTAAAATGAGCGTTCTCGGTGTTCACGTTTTCACGTGTGCGAGTTGTTCATATTAAAGGTGCGTACACACAGTAAGTTTAGATGTAGACATCTTGATCTATAAGTCAACATGTACTGTGTAGTTACGTATAGTATGCCTCTACCGCACATGTTCTCGAGATGTACATCTTCGTTGTTACATTTTGTACCAAGTGGTATGAGGGGAATGTATGGGCATGACGTACACGTGGCAAAGCGTACATCCTCCACTTATACACCAAAACTTACAGCTTAGTTTACATTAGACTGATTGGAGAATGAAATGTTGACATCTGGAGACAGACACTGTAATATTGTGATGTGTGCATTTTATGCATTGACAACATGCTAGATTGTTTTCTTAATTCAGCAAAGTGGCACTTATCATACTAGTATAATCATTTTTAAATTTAATTTAATTCATGCTGATAAATCATCATAAAAATGTGTAACAGTATGTATGCTCGGCATTCTACATTGCCATTCCACATTTGAGAGCCATCCTGCTTTTATACACGTGCTATATATACGTATTATCTTAATGGTACATCAAGGTTGAACGTTAATACATTGTATATAGAAGTATCACCAATGTAGACGATTTATTAACATGTATAGATCTACAACGACCTTTGAAATATGACCCCTGGACCAGTCCATTCCATATACCAAGGTTGAAACGATATTTACCGTTATTTTATGAAAAAAATGCGGATAGGTTTGAGAAAATCTCACTTTACTTCTAGTTGGCAACGTGGCTTAGTGGATAAACTGTTCTCTTGTTAGAAACATACTTATATAGACTGTGAGTTCGCGTCCGCTGCTACAGTTTTTGTATACTCGTTTTCAATAATTAAATTTCTATTTCAATATTTTTTTTATCGTTTTACGTTTATATTTTAATTCTTAATATTTGATTAATTTTACGTTAAAACTCTTTGTTTCCTTTACATAACTTTAGTCTGGATTAGTAGTTATTGCGTCATTGGCTTCGTTGATTTCAGTAGAAACGCCAGAATTAGCCAATGGTGTTTTTTTGTCAGTTGTCTGTGTGGTGCAGCGGTCATAGTACATCGCTATCAATCGTCTATTTTGTTCTTTCCAGTGTGAGTTCGGACCCACTTAGGATCAGTTTTTTATTTAATAAACTAATACTTACATGTTATGCTATATGTATCCATTGTATTACCTGATTATGATCACATATCATTATATTTTTTCTATTCATAGTTTGTGTTATTCTTTTTTCAAATATTCATCATAGCAATAATACAATGTGTCAGAATCAGTGTAAGTACCAATTAAATTAAAAGTTACGACGCTTAGACAACCTTATATGCAGTCTATATGTTAGCTCTTGTCAGTCTGACAACCCCCTCCCACAAAATGGCTAGCGAAAACTTCAGTACTATTTCCTTCTCATCCATACAAATCCTATGTACGTTCTCGATGAGATCTTTCGCGTCGTTGCTATATCTATGTACCAGCTATGACATATTTTTAATGTGTTTTTTTACGCACTAAAACTTTTATAATTATGCATCTCTTTGTAAATAGATAAGTACGAAAAATGTTTGCCGAGCAAAATGTAAAAAAATATTATAGTGGAATGGGATTCGAACTCATTCGTTCAGTTTTGAAGATTACGTATTCTCAGTAGCTTAGCCTACTGCGCTATGCGATCTACTTGAAAGGTCAATTCTTAATGTATCCTTTATTAGTTAATACACCCCTATAACCTGGATTACTCGAAAGTTAAAAGTACATTTACGCCCGAGTGATTGTTGTAGATCTATAGTAGGTTGTTCTTGAGCTGTATGGTTGTTGGCCTTTTGACTAGCCTGGGTTGTCTGACGCTTGCTTTTCGTTTACAGCGGGGACTCGGGGATCTGGCTCGGGTCTTAGCTGCGTTTGTGCCGGTCAGTTTGAGCCACTGTTTTTTGGTATTTCTTTGGTCATCTAGGTCATCGCGAGTGCTTTGGCTTCTATTTTTTGTTAGGATATGTGAAGGCATTGCTCCATGACATTGTGCTATGCTGTGCTATTGTTATTATCCTAATATCTTATTTGCTTGACGAAAGTCTGTTATCGCAGGCTCGCGTGTTTTGTGGCTGTTTCGTACTTTATTAATTCTCTCGAGTAATGCATTCACTGTCCAATTATTATTATGTTTATTTGAAAAGACAAACATACATTTAAATTTTAATCGTATATCGAAATGTACATGATTGTATTATTTCAATACGGAGTACGCACCTCATATATAGATCTCCGGTGATAACTCTAGCTTTGTATAACGTTACAAACAAATAATGTCTAAAAACCACCCTACATGGTCGAATTTCCGCTTGTTTACAGTGTAAAATGACAGAGTATATATATTTAAAGTAATTGAGCACAAGAGTGAACAAAAATGTGCACCGAAAGTTCATTTTATTTCAATTTTCTATTGTAAAGAAAGGCTAGCGTTATCACCGGCGGACTTTACATGTATACTTATTATCTTAATAGGGTATCAACGTAACATCATTGAAGATGATATCTGCACGTAAACATTTGACAAAGTTTAAAAGTAAGTTCATTTGATGTGATCGACATAATTTATAACACCACGTCATATGAGGTACAATATTATCTACTGAAGAACAATGTATTGACATACCACGTGACATACCATGTGATACAGAATGTGACCAACATGTACGTATAGGCGTCTGTTGATTCACTATTCACATGTTCGTACTCTGTAATCTGTGAAATGTATACAAATAAAGTTATTATTCTGTTCTGTTCTGTTCAAAATAAAAGTAATAGCAATTTGGGAACTATCCCATTCGAAAGAATAGGGGAGGTTACAGTTAACTCGGGTATACACAGTTAAACCTAAATTAACATAGTTTACATGACAGTCGAGTTAATGTCTACCACTGTTATCAATTAGTTTTGAACGGAATGTAGAATTTAAGTTCAAGTATGTCAACAAAAACTGTATACAGCCATTAGTATTAAATTTCTTAGGCGATTTTAAGGCAACATCTTTGACAATCTATCCAGACATAAGCAACTTCCGTTCACCCCAATAGTAAGTGCGGTCGATAAGTGTCGCATGCTGTTAATTGAACGTGCCTGCTGTCGGTTTGAAAAGAACAACCATGTGATCCTTTTGCTAGCTGGTAATACATCGCTGGCTTAGAATGAAAAGGTCGTAACTACTTCTTACGACTTTATAAGACTCTAACATATTTTAAATCTGCTTCACAAGGTGCTTCTTATGAGACCATTTTCATGAAAATCGGAAATTGTCATGTTGACCAAAATAAAGTTTTAAAAACTTGTTTTTCCATAGGTAAAGATTAAATTTCAGACAGTTTTCTCTTCTTTCCTCAATATATCGATTTTGTAGTTACGACCTTCTCATTCTAAGCCATTGATATGACATTTGATTGCAAGATTCGAAATCAAGCACGTGCATATACTGCAAAATAATTAACATTCGATTGGGATTTTATTTCGTGGATTATGTGGATGACATTTAATAACTGAATTCCCCCCACCACCGAGTATTAATGGTGCAAAAATATCTAATATGGATTATGTATCATTGAAAGATTAAACCTTGTGAAAAAGTCTTGTTCACAAAAAATACACTCAAAATTTGTTCCGTTGAAATTAAATGAGTTTACAGTATTTTCTGAAAGTACTGGTTGTTCATATTAGTGTAAGTCACCTGATTGCAATAGTAAAATGTCAGACACGTGTTAACTTAATGTAAGATAACTCGCTGAATCACAGTTCAAAGTTAAATCAGAACAGTTATAAACATAAGCTTGTCCGTCAGGTAAACTATGTTTATCTAATATCTAAGTTTAATTGTGAGTGACTGACGGCAATATTAAAAGGTCAGACTCGTGTAAACTTAATGTAAAGCCCCATTCTCATTGTTCCCGTTCAGGTTCCGGTACGTACCTGTTCCTCGCAGGTTCCGGTACGTCCCTGTTCCTCGCGAAGGAGGAAAGCCGGTATTCCGGGATGATCAAGTACGTGTAACAAAAATCAATAACATTCTCACATTCCCGCTGTTACCCCAGTGTATTGCCGGTGTGAAAGGATATTCAATCAGTATGAGGCTTCGGTTGCTACGGTTATTTCCAGTTTCAAGACGGTGTTGTTACGGTGAATGGCGTTAGCGCTCCGAAAAAGCCCAGTTTGGTACCGATCGATACCTGTGGTATTCCGGAGACCGCTGGTGGTAGCCCGGTGTTCGCCGGTGTTGCCCGTTATACCATAGTTGTGTCCCAGTGACACGTCGGTGTTACCCGATAGTCACTGGAGATTATACATATAGTAGTACTACATGTAATATATAAACTAGGGGAACAGGTGCAAAAAGCATCAGTTCTCAGGAAATAAGAAGTCCGTGACGGAACCGGAACTCTGCCTGTCATAATCATGAAAACACATACAGTTTCCGCTAACTTCGGGGACTTAATCAGTCCATACCGTTGCGCTCTCTGACTTTACCGGGACGTATTTAGGCTACATCGTTCATTACAAGGACACAGCTTGCTTTCTCGTAGGCTATATTACACCCGATAAGTCACGATTGATCACAGTAGACATACAGTAGAGATAGCTATATCGTTGTTATCTGATGTTGTCGCTCATCAGTTGGTACACGACAAGTACTTAAATATGATATGATAGAGAACAATCAGTATACACGGTGGACAGTAACTGAAGGTCATACAACTGAACGATAATAGTAATTATGTGAGACATATCAGTGTCCAGCATGGGGTATCTCAGGTATCTATCTGTTTTACCGACAAACCTGTCACTCCATGGAATCAACTCTGAATATACATATACAGTTTAATCACTGAATAGGAACATCCTTTAGCAGCTGTAATAATTGACCGCTGTTTAGAGGCTGTTGCTATACAGAGGTATAGATACGATATTTAGTAAATATTGGCTGACAGAAATGGTGAAGGCGGATTTTTAGGGTTCGAAGACTATAGAGGACAGCAATGGAGGAATAATATTGTATAAAAAATGGACAGACATGTGACTATGAATATGTATATATGAGTTCAAACACACTGTATGTTTTTATACTGAAAATATTTCCCAATTAAACAAAATAGCCGGGACCAATTATACATGTACAATGAATTTGGGATTCTTTTCAGAAAAAATGAAGACAACCTATACCTAACATCTTTTACTGCGTGCTCTGCGCTTCTTGGTGTTTATGGATATCACAAAGTAGGTTCTACAGAGAACCCAATATTTTCCTCGTCGAAACTGAAAAACAGCCGTCCCAAGTAACGAGTTTACCAGTGCTTCTCCAAGCTGTCATCTGATTGTAAAATAAAAAATCTACTAGTAGCTAGATCTGTAAAAAATAAATATTTGTTCGGGATATAATTTGGTGGATTTGGTGGATGACATCGAACATTAAAATTAAATCCCCACCGAATATTAATGATTCAATAAAATCTGACTTAGTGGATAATGGATATCCTAGAAATGTTGTCCCAGCGAAATAGTCTAGTTCACAAAAATTACAGATACTTTTGTTCCGTTGAAATTAAATAAGTTTACAGTATTTTCTGAAAGTACTGGTTGTTCATATTGATGTAAGTCACCTGATTACAATAGTAAAATGTCAGTCACGTGTTAACTTAATGTAGGACAACTCGTTCAATCACTGTTCAAAGATAAATGAGAACGGTGGTAATAGACATAAGCTCATCCGTCAGGTAAATTATGTTTATCTAATATCTAAGTTTAAGTGGTAGTGACTGACAGCAAAATCAAAATGTCTGACACGTGTGAACTTAGTTGAAGACAACTCGTTGAATCACAATCTGTGTTAATAGTTAGTACCTTAAACTTTGTAGTACACATGTATGGTATAATAAAATCTGAAAGTTTGTATCAGTTTTAGTGCAGTAACTGATTATTACAGGTATATATTGATACACTGTACTAATAGATGAAGGAACACAAGTCTCATTCTAAGCCTAATGTCATTGTCCTATTGACATTACGTCAGAGGAGAGATCGTTCCACCTGACTGTTTGTCGAAGGATGCTTGACGAAGGTTTTCAAGTAAATCCACTGGACCATGTAAATATGATGTACCGTTCAAATTTATCTAAAGGGTATTGATTGACAACTGGCGTAGTGACACTTGGTTAAGGTTAAACATGGATAGCCACGCCAAAGTAAACGTCAATCTCCATTGAATGCAAACAATGCTTAGAACAAGAAGGTCGTAACTACCAAATCGATATTTTGTGAAAACACGGAAAAACTGTCTAACATTTACTCTTTACTTATAGTATAAAAAACTTTTACAACTGTATTTTGGTCAACATGACAAGTTAAGATTTTTATGACATTGGGCTCATAAGAAGCGCCTTGTGGTGCTTATTCTAATTATGTATGAATCTTAAAAGGTCGTAAGTGGCACTTACGACCTTCTAATTCTAAGCCATCGATATGAAAATGCTAATTACCTGTTTGTAATTTCATACAGTATAACAGTTGTTCATTCTACATTACGGTACACATATTGACACAGATTTTAAAGTTCATTCTTCATGGTACACATATTGACACAGATTTTAAAGTCACATACAGACAGTGCCCTCAACAAAGTTTTACGTCAAGGAATATATAAATGCAGACTAACATGGCAATAATCAGAAACATTGCATGTTAATGTAAACATGTTGGACATGCCACGTGACTTTTAGGCTAAGTCGACAAGTAAAAAATACGTTAACCAAAAGTTAAAACAACCGGAAGTATCATATGCCTTGACCGATGTCAACGTGATAGATTTGAAATACAATTGGAAAATGAGCAATATCAACGAAACCAAATGTGTTTCAACAGCAGTTCACAGTTATTGCCCGCAACTGGATCATTGGTTTTAACAGAACCATTAAACAGCTTGAGAATCGAACTTATCTAGTGAGAATTGGTCAAACAATAAGATACTGATGGTTGTTTTAAACTTCCTGTTTGCAGATTTTTATTTGCCGACTTTGCCAAAATATCACGTGGTATGTCCACCCTGTATAAAGCTATACATACATATACCTACATATATCAACGTACATTTTATTCATAGTTAAATAAAAACGGTTATAAACATCAACTTGTCCGCCAGGTAAACTATGTACATATAGGTATAACTGGGAGTTGCTTAGTAAACTGTAGTCCCGGCTATTCTTTAAAGTGGGATAGGTTTCCTCATTAGCAAATTGAATGAATCGACATAAGGGATTTAATATATTTGGCTTTAAATATCGTCAGTATTCAAGTCATTTACGTATTGACTATCTGTGTTTTATCTTGGACTTGTTGACGCATAAATATTGCAAAAAAAAAAGTTGATTCAAAGATCTCTGTCACAACCGCGTAAACAAACATTCACCCCGGTCGATTATTAAAGGTGTTTCGGGATTAAATTATACCATCAATAATACACTGAAATGATTAAAAAGCTATTTGTCCTATAGCGTTGTGGTTATACTTTCTGCAAATAGCTATTCAGAAATGGAACATTATGCCGGTTTTGACAGACATCTTTGAATCGACAATATATGGTATGATAGAGGGTAATCAGTAAACACGACTGACATAAATTCAAGGTCATTCAACTGAACGATATTACTAAACTATGTCAGACATATAAGCGTCCAACATGGGGTATCAATATACCATACCGACATACCTGCCACTTCATGGACTCAAACTGAATATGCTTATACAGTTAAACCTCTATAGTCAGAGGCACATCCTTTGATAGGTGTTAATATTGGCTGGTGTTACTATACAGAGGTGCGATATACAGTAGAACTTCGAAGCCTCGAACTACCTTTGGACCTGGGAAATAGTTCGAGCCATCTACCGGCTCGAGGCATCGGGGGTACGAGTATATATGCATATACCGAGAAGCGTTATACATATATGTTTACAGTGCTACGTCACGCGTGAAAATATTACACCAGCCGCTCACTCGGTGAATTACCAAGTGATCATTCACCGAATAAAACAAATATCCTCTATGTCTTTTCTGGCTATAGAGCTTGTACACTTGTTCTGGTCATATGCCTTTTCAAAAACAATACTATGTACAAGCTCAATAACAACACTAATCCAAAATCCATGTGGACTAAGTTGAAACTTCTTTCTGGTAGATCTCTTTCCGCGAGGTCTAGAATCATGGCATAATCTTCTAACTATAACGTACATATACGTTAGCAGACGTTGTGTTTATAAATATCTTATATTATATGAAAGTATTTTGTATATTAAGATATATATACGTTTAGTGGAAATGTGGAAATTGTGGTAGTAACATTCAGCATACTTATTCAGAGGGGGGGGGAGAGTCACGTGATTTTGTCGGTTTTCAAAATGCTTCACTCATGAGTTTGTACCCCCGCTTTTAAAAAGCACGAATTTTCGGAATTAGCAATACCATATACTTTCATCTACATCGTGTATCTGTATACTGAAGAAAGAAAGTGTGCTCCCTGACACGCGAAGGAAACGCCTTCTGGTGTAATTCGTGAAGGATTATTGTCTGTAAAATCGTTTACTCCATATTTTGTAACAGAAAATATTTCCTTTATTGTTGACATACTGTGTGTACGCGCTATAAATGGTATGCTGTATATTATAGATTCTATTATCCAACATAATGGAAGCCATTACACCCTGTTTTTATAGCGCTATCAGCGCTGTGATTTTGTATTTCAACACGGATGTATAGTAATAATGCAATTTTAAATTTACATTTATACATGTAGATTACATTTATAACATTGCACTGCAGAATTAGTATGAATCTTGACTTTCTTATTATATTAATAATGATAAATTCCCAACTTGAATATATCAAATTGCTACATAATTATGTATTGTACGTGCAATAAGGTAGATAACTTGTAGCGGCGTCAGTGATGTAGATACCTAATAGTCTCCCTTCATTCATGTGGCGCTATAAGTTAAGTTATGTTACCAATTTTCTAGGATTTTTTTTCAGCTGGTAAGTCACCCAAGCACCCTTTGACATTTCAACTTCCCCTTGTCATTGGGCTACCTATAGTAAGTCACGTTCTTGTCACCCTTGATATACTATTTCTCTCCTATGAGTGTATAAGCCAACATCGATTTGTGGCTTATATTTGCTCAAAGAAATTAACCACTGGTCCATACGGGGATTGAACCAGGGACCTCTTGATCCCGATGCGCGCGTCCTGTCTCTAGGTACCGCTCTCCAAACTATAATTGTCAGTGACGTACAAACGTAATTGTCTCCCATCCATTGTGTGACCCTATAATGTTTTGTGTGATGACTTTTTCCCGCCATGCGCGCGGTGAGTCGACATTAAGTAGTTCTTCTGCAATGGCTTCAATTGCGTCCATTTATTAACATTCATGTACTGGGAGTGTTCTGTTATTTAATGATTATTTAAATGAAAATGCTACATTTTTATGCGGAGATTTGTTTAAAATGTAGTCCGTTTGAGTGATATTATCGCTGGTGAAATTATCGACTGTGAAATTGTCGGGGAGTAATCCACCTTTACTCCGCCGTAAAACACCGATAATCATGAAATAAGAATACCCTATTGTAGCCCATCCTTAATGTGGAGTTATAAATATCAGTGAAGTACACACTTGTCTCCACCCCCTTCTTGTGCATATAATTGACAGTGTAGTACAAACATTTGTAGTAAACAAATCAAACATGGATATATAACTTATACAAAAAATGTAAATCTAAGACTTCTAGTAGATTTTATTTCCAGATAAGTACAGACAGTATATAGAATCAAATAGAATATTTAGAATATAAAAGCAATATATAAATACGTGTAGCCTAGAATGTAGAATATAATACATAGAATACATCAACATTAAAGTAAATACTTGTAGCTCATCAACCTCGCATATCCGTTACAACAAAATAATAATGTGCAAACTAAACAAATAACCAAACTATTAACTCAGTTCATCAGGACAAGCCTACAGTAACAAGTTATACCTACAAACATGTAAACAACACCAACTACAGTACTTTCAAAGTTAAACAAGAACGGGAGTCAATATACTGTCGTCCGGCAGGTAAACTATGTTTACACAGGTTTGACTGGGTATAAGCTATATACATGAGTTAACGGTATTCACCGCTATTCTTTCGAATGGGATAGTTCCCTCATTAGTATTACTTATTGAATGAACTTAAAACACTGTGTCCAATAGATAAAAATATCCACATATTACTTTCGTATGTTCATTTATACATAGTATAATTCATATTTCATGTCCTTAATGTATTTCTTTTTATTGTACATGTATATATCAATTTTTGGTTTTGACCAACAATTGTACGAGTACTTGTACCATACCACTCAACGTGTCACTGATGGGGTGTCCTCATTAATACTGATATATCCGTATCTTATTACCGTGTTCAGCATTATCAGAGCCACTGCTGACAATCAGCCACCTCTGTTGATTAAAACAACACAATGCTCTAGGATATACCAAACCATCACTCTTGTTCAATAAAATCTCACCACACTGTAAATCCATTGTTAGTTTTCTGACCACATGATTGTCTTCATCACACGCAATGATGTACGGAATGTTTGGAGAACATACAATACCTTTAGGGTATATATCTTTACACTCACCAATTTTCTTTCCATTCATATCTATACTCAAACATATTTTACTAATCAAGTCTGTAATGTATATCATCTTATGATCTAGACTTAAAGCAATGTATCTTGGTGACATGCACGATGACGTCACATCGTTTCCTGGAACAATTTTCTCAAGAACTTTACCGTTCATATCAAGAACCTGGAACATCAGTGTAGCCCGGAAGGAAACCAGAAGTTTACCATTAAAGTAAACAATACCAACACATAACCCGTCCACACGGATTGTTTTAGAAACATTTAAACCGTTTTGTGTTGAGATAATATTGATACATTGATCGTTAGCGAGAGTAACTGCAAGTTGATCTTGAGGTAAATGTGTCATAGATAATGGAAGATTTCTCAGTTTAAGAGTATCCCTGACAGTGTCCATACTACTATCTAACACCTTCACACACTTGTTGTTATAATCAGCTACAGCCAACAATTGTCCCGATAAAACAACGATATCTACAATTAAACAATCCTCTTCGTCACTTCCGGTCTTGACATTCACACTTTTGAGAAAAGATAAGTTATCAATGTTCTGCATAGAATTAGATGAGTTATCTCCCGTTGTTTGATGTTGACTTTGGTTGTTGTTGTCCTTATTAACATCCGACACGTCGGTTATTCTGTATCTTAAGTTCAGTAGAACGTGTTCCTTTAATGTTTTGTTTTGAAGATGATATTTAATACAAGATACACATAGACATTCCGTACATTCCATACAATATCCAACAGCTTCCACGTGACCTCCGCGTGTTTTACAAGAATCGCAACAATGTTCAAAGTCATCCGAGGAGCTCATGTAAACGGAAGCGTCCGAACTAGCGACTGCGAGACGCCGTATCCGACCATTAAGTCCATCAGCCATTGTATTCGAGAATATAAAACTTTCTTACATACAGAAGTATAATTTTAATAGAAAGAAATTCGACGTATACTTGTTTATTTCTATCTGATTATCAAACGTATGGTCCAATACATCAACAACTTGCTCAGAAGACGATAGAATACATAATACTGCGCACTGACTTTGTTGAGGGTATTGTTTGAGTTTCCACTTGACATACTAAATGCTATTCAAGCAGGGTATGACGTATGCGTAGATTATAAAACTTTTGTACATTAAACCATGACACTTGATCGATTTAACAATATCACGTGACTTTGTACTACAAACCCAAGATGAAATTGCAATCACGTCGAAAACAAAATATACGTTGGTATTTATGTACTTTACTGAATTCTATGAAACATAGAACACGCTATAGGATTATGTGTAAGCTTTCAACGAAATGCAGGATTCCTGTCAGCAGTGAAAATTATGCACAGTGATAACTAATAAGAAATAATAGTTCACAAATACAAGTTTATTGAAAATCTAATGAATGCTCTCATTTGCGCTCATAGGGTCGGTAAATCACTGATGCAGGAGGTTATACATCTATCCATGTGCATGTACTTTGCACAGTCACGTGATTTCGATAATCAATGTGTTCATAAAGGTAACTACACAAATTATATTACATATGTGCCTCCGCAGCTCAGTGGTTAGTGCACTTGCCGTCTTATCTGTCGGCCTGAGTTCAAATCGGGGTGGAGGTACATATATATGCCTGCCATGTTTCAGTAGATATAAAGGAAATAAAGGCTATGCTCGGCATAATTTATTAAAACATATAAGCAAAGTGCATGATCTAGTGGGACAACCTCCGTATTTCATAGAAATTGATTAAAACAAATAAAACTTACTGCTGTTTTTGTTTTCGATGTAAAGCAAATTTCTACTTGGTGTTGTAGTCTAAAGTCACGTGGTAATTCTACAGTGTTCATACCCTTACTAAAATATCAACTTTATATTGTTCTACAATCATTTTATTACAATTAACTTGGCATGTATTGTATAATTATTTATCTCAAACCCATCTCTTACGTCTTCTTATTATTAATGTACATAAAAAGTATAATCTTAAAGTGTATAGAGCTATTATCTAACGGTCATTTAATGTCAAATCGTTTTTAGTATGATATCAGACTATTGAGTAACTTAATTACAAATTAAAGCTTTGGATGGGTTCCGAGTACTTTGATTCAATCGTCGAAAAAATAGATGATTCTTATAATGTCATAGGGTAATCTAGGACACTTTAGCATGTCCAATAATTCACAGAGAGAGCTTCTGTTAAAGCTGAAGCGAAAATGATCTAGTTGATATAAAAGCATAACTGATTTTTAGTTTTTTTTAGTTTTTTTTTTAAATAAAAATATCGTCAATTTAGCTCTATACACTTTAATTGTAGTGGCAAAGCAAAAATGCCGTTGTGTTTGTGGTCAATATTACTTTATACATAAATTATTACTGAATATGAGTTTACGATCATATTCGTAGTTGACGTTCGTTATGTTATTTTAGCATACCCGTGTAAAGTTTCATGAGTATTCAATATTATCTGAAGAAACAATCTGATGATTTGGGTAACAATATAGACCATGGTATATTTGATTACCGTAACGCTATAATTATATGCACAAGTTAAATTGGATTTTAACAATAGTGATTTTTTATTAATATGATGTTATAGAATGATAACCATGTGACATTCCCAATACATTGTACTACTTAACTGTTCAATATGTCTATTAACAATTTGAAGGACATAACATGACAAAGTTTATTACGGTTGCAAATTTGTGTAACGTTCCTTGGATCGGAGTATGAAACGCTATCATCACTTGAGACGACATTTAAGTCTTAAGTTACTTTAATTTTGTACGAGTCAAATTGTCGATCAAAAGTCCACAATTCATCGTATCGACATCTGAGTTTAAAATCCGTTTCCCGGAATTCCGGATTTATGTTGGGCGACAATGCGCGAGATATCGCGAATATGTCAGGGGTAGATTCGTATAGCGTAAGGAGCAACCAGCTATATAAATCGCGTTTATATTTGCCAAACTAGAATAATTTATTTAGAGCCTAGCTGTAAAAATATAAGAACACTAGTTTACGACCTCGCCGACTATGTTTGTTTTTGGAAAAACATGTTTAACTTGAAAATAAGTAGATTGTCTCATCGACAGTGTCGAGTTCTGTATAAAGTGATTTTAGAATATAATTATTATGTGTTTGCTGTAGCTTTACAGCAAATCAGTTTAATGATAAAATTACATACTTCTTCATGCGTTTTGCCTTTTTTAACATTGAAAAAAGCGGATTTCATTCTGTAATGTCGATATCGAGAATAGACGAAGCATGGATGTAGACAATATGAAAGTGTGATATTTAGAGTGTAAGGAAAGAAAACGAGTATTTGTGTACGAAGTATAAGGTAGATTCAAACACGCATTCAAATGTGTTACAAATAAAGAGAAGTAAATATTTAAAACCGTATACTTGTAATGTACATGATTTTGCATGGTATTACCATAGTAACGCGCTACCACCCCGACCGACGTGACGTACCATTTTCACTAGTTCAACTAATTCTAAATTCCGAATTAATTGGTTTACATTTCCACATTTTCGCTAGATTATTGCAAGATATTATCATCAAAGTTTTTGAAATTATTGAGTTGTTTGGAAGTTTTTATTGAAAAGTATTTGATCTATACATGTCAAGTTTTAATTTACGTTAAAATTCGATGCATTTACGCAAGGAAATTCATTCAACTATTAATTTGTGCACTTGTCTTTGAAATACACAACAAACACACATACAGTAAGCTGCCAATGAAAGCAAACGGAGAACACGCAGTATTCATTGTGCCTGTGTTTTAGTGGACAAATCAAATTTCCGAAGAACAGCATAGTATTAAACATGATACAGGGATCGAACGAAATTTGGAAACATAGGGACGGTTGAGGAAACACCAGTCAAAATATGCGAGGCGTTTCGATTATATTTAGCTTAATCCTTAACTTTGAATACATAAAATGTTGCGGTAGATCTATTTAATAATATACAACTTATTAATAAATATTTATGTTTAATTTCACATGAATGACAAAATTTAATTTTGGGTTTACCATTTGAGAAATAGCAAAACGTAAATAATGTCGCTTACGTCAGAATATATTTACGTTGTGTGGTGGTTGCGGTAAGATGATAGTTTTTTTAACCACTTTTTCTTAAAGAAATGCGTTTCGTGCAAGATTTTCTGGACTTGTGTCAGAAAGACTGCCGTTTAGTGTGACATACTTTGAAGTTAGTTATTCTCTGTGTCAATGTGTTTTCAAATGACGAGTCCAGCTAGTCCACGATTATATTGATTGACACTCGTACTAATTACTTTTCTATAATAGTATGATATTTGCGGATACTTGAAGTCAACGCTCATAACTAAAACTGGTATATGAAGCAACGCTTGCTAAGCAAAGTCGCGGATATTTTCCCAGCATCGCACCAAATTTTCCGCCAAACTTTTGAAAACATTCTTATCAAGTGTTTTTATGCTATAATAGTGTTTACGCAAGCCTATTCGCGTTAATTCATTTGCAGAGTCCTTGGGCTTGGGTTTGGACACCAACCGTCCCTTAGGTCTCTGCAGATGTACAGTACAAAAAGGCATGCGTTAACCCTACATCGGCAACTATTCGGCTATCTATCGGCATCGATTCGTAAACACTTCGGCATATTTCGCAATGTAACCGCAATCTTTCCACACGACCTAGAAATATACCGGACTAACCCTTGAAATGTCGGCATTCAGTCACGATGCACTCGGCGATTTTGGATATGTTACAGCATGCATACTAGGGCTGTAACGGTGTATCGTGGTATACGAAACATCGCGGACTTCAGTCCCACACGGTTCACGGTATAAAACATCTAAATTTCGGTACGGTTCGGTATAAGCTTTTTCATCAGCAAAATAATATTAGGCAACAAAAACACCTGACAGTCTACTGATTATGTATAATTATCATGCATCACTCGTTTTTACTGTACTGAGACATGCTTCATATTTTTAAAATTCATTTAAAATAGTTGATAGGTACTCGTACATACTAATTGCTGTTTGAGAAGCAACACATTTATATTCGCTTAAAAATTAAAGTATTTAAGCAGCTGTTAGAGAATATTGTATCATACCGAAATATACCGAACCGTTAGAAAAATTAACGGTACGTATCATATCGTGCGATGACCGTACCGTTACACCCCTATATTCATACGGCGTGTATACCGCGGGTCCGAAAATACTTCCCGAACAACCACAATAACAAAGTTCCGTCTATGTTTATTGATAAATGATCCCGAAGGCTTCCCGAAACGAGCAGATTCTAATAAGCATCCCTTCCGCATGGCATCGGGGTCTAGTGGACGGAAGGTCTGAAAGATTATTACATCTACACTTTAATTATGTTCCAATATGTTCATACTGTACATATATTATAACTTAATAAAACAGTTTACCCTTCAACTCACCCATAAAATATTCCACTAGATTACCCCATACAATACAGGATATACCGGTACATGTATAAACTCGCATCAATTGATCATCAATATAATCTGTATCGATTTATTATGGAAAATAACGAACTGTCTCCGGAACGACCCCTCGCCTTCAGATTGTAAACAAAGCAATAGTTTGTGTGATGGACAAAATACTCCTTTGTTTACAATTTGACGACTTGCGGAGATGATTACTCTTAGGATGAAAGTCAACATAGATCAAATATATGCTGATTCTATGCCATTTATATCGCTCTATAACTTGTTAATGTTTCACGGTCTTATTTGTTAGTATAATAGTGTTATTTCTGAGACTTTATTGGGCTTTAAGTATACAGATAATATTTGTACGACCTCCTCTGACAAATGACATAGATGACGTGTTGGAATATTTAATGTACATGTACACATATACTGATATATATGTTTTCATGACATGGCGGTAAACTCAACATGCTTAGATGTATTCATGCAATTTGGCTAAATTCAAGATACTTAGATGTATTCATGCAATTTGGCAAAAGTCAAGATCATTAGATTTATTCGTGCCATGTGGCTATATTCAAGATCATTAGATTTATTCGTGCCATGTGGCTAAATTCAAGATCCATAGATGTACTCATGCCGTTTGGCTAAATGTAATATACTTAGATGTATTCATGCAATTTGGCTAAATTTAAGATACTTAGATGTATTCATGCAATTTGGCAAAATTCAAGATCCTTAGATGTATTCATGCAATTTGGCAAAAGTCAAGATCATTAGATTTATTCGTGCCATGTGGCTTAATTCAAGATCATTAGATTTATTCGTGCCATGTGGCTAAATTCAAGATCCATAGATGTATGCATGCCGTTTGTTTAAATTTAAGCCCATTAGATGTAGTGATGGAAGGTGGTTATGTTAAGGGTTTTATTTAAAAAAAAATTCGTAAACTCGCGTTAGTTTGTTTATGATTTATATATATACAATAATATTATATATCATACATGTGTGTGGTAAATAGAGCTGCAATAGCCATACTGATTCAGCTAACAAACTCGATTCTTTGAGCCATATCTATTCAAAATATGCGTTTTTTTAAACTTTAATATGTTGTTTTATCGAAGTTTTATTTATTTTTTGTAAATGATATGATAAAACATTACCCTTGACACTCGTATAAATACTATGTCTTAATGTGTATTGCGCAGTTTCTTTCTTTAACCCGGTTAATCTGTAACAAAATATTTTATTTGAATAACGTTTATAAGAGTAATTATGAATTTCAATATTGCTATCTATTGACAGTGGATGAGATCTTAATTTGGATAGGCACCAAAATGTTTCAAGTGACCAGACCTCGTGATAGTTATATAAACTGTTTGCTCGGTGATTTAGCTTTCAGATAAACATTCAATACAACATCCAAAATAATATCTTGGCTTAGATTCAGGTTTTATAAAAGCATACTTTAAACAAACAATGTAAATACATTTAATTTAACATTGCACTTATTGCCGAATTGTATAATATACCATGATTTACAAATTATTCTGAAAGGAATCCGATACTAAAGTTCGGGTGAACAATATATGGTGTATTAGGTTTAGGATTTATAACGAAGTTTCCGATAGGACAAAAAAACTGGTAATAAGATTAGCGACGATAAAATGTGGTATTGTAATCTATTGGCATATGTTACAGATAATTAAACCTTTTATATATGGTATAAAGTGATCAAATGATCAGACAACATACAAAGTATATCAATCGATTGCTTTGTGTTCAGCTAGATATGAAAAGAATAGCAAGAAGTTTTTCAAGTTTAACATAATATATTTCATAAAGACATTGGACTAGATTAAACGTTTGATTAAGCATCAAATTGTATAACACACGAGATGCTATTCAAATAAATTTTGATACGTATTTTAAGCCATAGTTTGTGTGAACATTAGTTACATTTAAACGGTTTAATATGAAAATTTCGTGACACAAACTTTGCATTATATTTCGTATAACATGACATTGCATTTTAAAGTATTAAGCATACCTTAACATTAGGGATGTAACTAGTCGGTCAAATTGCTAACTGGTTAACCGTTTAATCTACCGAATGGTTAACCGGTTAACCGAATCGCATCGTATATTTGCTCGACGGTATTCTGGCGTGCAACACCCCCCCCCTCCAATACCGGTAGTATATATGACACACTTATGCAAACGTTCATAGCTAGAAAAAGTCGATAGTACGATTATAGTGAAAAGTCAATAGCACGATAGTGAAAAATCGATAGTACGATCATAGTGAAAAGTCAATAGCACGATAGTGAAAAGTCGATAGCACGATAGTGAAAAGTCGATAGTACGATAGTGAATAGTCGATAGTACGATAGTGAATAGTCGATAGTACGATAGTAAAAAGTCGATGGTAAGATAGTGAAATGTTGATAGTACGATAGTAAAAAGTCGATAGTACGATTGTAAAATTTTGATAGTACGATAGTGAAAAGTCGATAGTAAGATTGTAAAAAGTCGATAGTACGAAAGTGAACAGTCGATAGTACAAAAGTGAACAATCGATAGTACTATAGTGAACTGTCGATAATACGATAGTGAACCGTCGATAGTACGATAATGAACAGTCGATGGTACGATAGTGAACAGTCGATGGTACGATAGTGAACAGTCGATAGTACGATAATGTGAACAGTCGACAGTACGATAGTGAACAGTCGATAGTACGATAGTGAAAAGTCGATAGTACGATAGTGAACAGTCGATAGTACGATAATGTGAACAGTCGATAGTACGATAGTGAAAGGTTGATAGTACGGTAGTGAACAGTCGATAGTACGATAGTGAACAGTCGATAGTACGATAGTGACATGTCGATAATACGATAGTGAACAGTCGATAGTACGATAATGAACAGTCGATAGTACGATAGTAAACTGTCGATAGTACGATAGTGAACAGTCGATAGTACGATAGAGAAAAGTCGATAGTACGATAGTGAACACTCGATAGTACGATAATGTGAACAGTCGATAGTACGATAGTGAACAGTCGATAGTACGATAGTGAACAGTCGATAGTACGATAGTGAACAGTTGATAGTACAATAATGTGATCTCGATATAACGATAGTGAAATGTTGATAGTATGATAATCAAAAGTCGATAGTACGATCGTGAAAAGTCCATAGTGCGATGATGAAAACTCAGATGGTGAAATATTGTTTAAGGTGGCCAATTAGAAATTCGGTTAAGTTTACTAATTCATAAGTTACCACATATACGCAGACGATTAATTCTTGAAGTATCACTATTTAACTGCATCGTGTGCGTAAAGGGAAGTAATGGCCTAGAAAGCATGCATAGTTGATCTGAAGATTACCTCCCCTTTTTCAATGATGACAAATATAAATACAAATAAATACAAATTCATGTCATTTATATAGCGCAATAATTATAAAAACATATTCTATTGCGCTTGACAATTATATACATGTACAATAACTATTAAAACAGGATTCAAAAACTTTGATGTAGTCATATGATCAAGAGCACTCGCAATGTCCATGCAACTGCCTATACAAATGAGTTTTCGAATAAGCTCTGAAGCTGGTCTCACATTAAATGTCTTTCAGATAATTTGGTAAATCGTTCCAGCATTTGCGACCAGTTACAACATGTACGGCCATAGATAGGTCTGCTAATCTTATTTGCCGTCTAGGATGGATAAATTTAGTGTCATTTTGTGATCGTAGTCTGTACCCTTGCCGAATAGGATAAAATATTGTCTTTAGATACGATGGAGCTGTACCCATGATGACTTTGAACAATACCATAGCCTTAACTGGAAGCCAGTGCAATTCTTACAGTATATCTACACTGGATTTGTCATAAGAAACATTCATGACATCTCTGGCGGCATAATTTTGGACTCGCTGTAAATTTGTTTATCTGATAGGCTTGACTTTCAGTGAATAAGGCGTTGCAGAAGTCAATATGGGAATGATCAATTCATGCACTAATGTTTCAGTAGACTTGTGTGTGAGATGTTTTCGTATAGCTTTAAGATTCCGTAGCTGCACATGAGCTATCTGTCATTTTTTCTAAATATAGCGGTCAAATTGGAGTGTATTTGTCATGATTTCATATCATTAACCTGAATCACACATGTTTACGTCACATCCACCGACATTAACACTTGAGCCGTTAAATTTAGCTAACTGTCGTATGGTTCCATACAAGATTTTTATAGTTTTAGACTGATTTATGTTTACTTTGAATGTTGTCATCCATTGAATGATATCATTGAGGCAGCTGTTAAGTTGTTGAATAACAGTTGTCTCATCCTGAAAATTTCCTGTGTGTAATTTGAAAGCAATCCTATTGTCATCTGCATATCCATAGACATATTTTACACTGCTTCAAATAATTGCTTTCCTTTTACGCGTTCTGTTTGGTTTATAAATAGTTAACCTAAAATCATAATTTTCTGCTAAAACAGATCATGTACTAGATTACAATACTGTATTGTATATAAAGTTAGATATTTTAGTTTGTTTTGGCAGTTGATTGAATTGCGTTTAAGAACAAATAAGGGGAACTGTGACAAATTTACTAATTTATTTATATCTTAGCAACAATGATGAATAATTTGATTCTCTTCATATGTCGATGGCTTAGATCAAGATGGACGTAACTACCAAATCGATATTTTGAGAAAACACGGAAAAACTGTCTGACATTTACTCTTTACTTATGGTAAAACAAACTTTTACAACTTCATTTTGGTCAACATGACAAGTTCAGATTTTTATAAAAATGGGCTCATAAGAAGCGCCTTGTGATGCTTATTCTAAATATGTATGAAGCTTCAAAGGTCGTAAGTGGCACTTACGACCTTCTAATTATAAGCCATCGATTTTTTCCGTAGGGAAAAAAATTCAAACACTTCCGTTTTCTCACAGTGTTTATATATCGGCCTTTGGCCTTCTTCAGAACAACTGAAAACATGTACTAAACAAATTGTTAAAAACATGCATACACAAATAATCTAATTACCTAAAACAAACATACATAGTAAAATTAATATGAAACATCAATAATTATTGTAAAATCTAGATCTGCTTTCCCCCCGTCAAATTAAAAAAAGTTTATTTCTTTTGATTTCATCTTCCAACTTACTTTTTTCTGCCCGTGTATGTTATAGATGACATTTGTATTTTACCGTGTATGATCGTCTTATACTTCACCGAGGAAGCAGTTGACGTAATATTTTCACGAGTGGCGTAGCCACGAGTGATAATATAAGTCAGCTGCTCACGAGGTGAATTATCAGACGATCATACACGGTCAAATACTAATATTCTATTTATTCCATGCTTCAAATAGCTGAAATTATGGAAATACGTCACTATATACCTCAAATGTTTTGCGTGACGTCTTTTGTCCGCCATGCGCGCGCCGAGTTGACATCAAGTAGTTCTTCTGCAATGGCTTCATTGTTACTATTAATTGTATAAACATCGTTAATGTCCATGTCATTGAATGTTGTACTGTAGTTTCTAGGTTTACAGTAATAAGACCAACTAAGCAATTTCTCACAAAACTTGTCAGAGAACAAGTATGCATGTCATTGAATACTAAAAATAACAGTGGATATGTTTAATATGAACTAAGGCATTGTCTATATGGGTATTTAATGTAGGGTTAACGCATGCTTTTTGTGCTATTACATCTGCAGAGTCCTGAGGGACGGTTGGTGCCCAAGCCCGCCAAAGGCCGATATATAAACACTGCTATTACATCTGGAGAGTCTTGAGGGACGGTTGGTGCCCAAGCCCGTCAGGGCGAGGGCACCAACACTCCCGAGGGACTTTGCAGATGTAATAGCACGAAAAAGCTTGCGTTAACGCTATTATAGATGAGTGTGTTTTTTAAAATTATGACACTTTGGCGGGAAATTTTGGGCGACGTCGGGAAAACAAACGCGACGTCGCTTAGCAAACGTTACGTCACTCATAAGTTTTTGTTATGAGCGTCGACTTCCGGTATCGCGAAATAACAAGAAAACAGTGATATTGGGGGTTTGTTTACGTTTTGTTTTACTATACTAGAAAATTGATTAGTAGTTACAATTAGAATGTGAATTACAGTTCGTATAACGCTGTAAATCATTTATTTTCGTCGGCTGGGTCCTAAAATGAGCATACTTAAAACTGAACACCAACAGCGCGTGCGCGCGAGAATCTTTACGATAACGTACCGTTTTCCCCGTTTAAGTATGAGCAAAATCACCGTTTTTATGCTATAATAAATATTAGATAACCGCTAGGCTATATTTGTAGATATAGAGACGGGCACCAGTTGCTATGCATTATCCAAGGGAGATAACAAATGCATGCAATCATTGTGAATTGTAACCTTTATACAGCACACAAGTCAGTCAATCAAATTGTCATAATTTGATTCCAATTCAATAAAATTAAAGACGTACCTTGTTGTACTGTACTGTAGTATTGTACGCCTACTATAAAATGGTTTATTTATATTCCGAATATAGATAATTTACAGCCTCCGATGTTTGTCTTTCGTCCTTATCTGCTTGGAAAATCGAAGATATTACATAAGCGACAACGTATGGACCCTCCAACAAGTTTGTCACCACAAATAATTAATGCACCAGTCAGTTGCATCCCCAGTTCCCCCGACCAAAGGGATCCATGGCGGATAGCCAAGGAGACAGCCATGTTTTTACCATCCAGCTTCCCCCGCTTAGGATTTATTGTGCGAAAACCAATAGCCTAAAGACAATATTTACCGGTAGATGTCAGGGAAAATGCGGGAGATTTTACCATCAGCTTCCCCCGCTGGCCATAGAAGACAGTAACAAAATAATCTCATAAACATTGCTTTGACAAGCTATATATTGAGACATAGAATTGTTTATTTACATTGTTCAGTTGTTGACATGGAACGAATTGTAGCCTAATTACGTTCAAGCGTCTGGTATGATCTGAGTGTTGATATCATTGTAAAACTACGTTAAAATGTCTATTAAAGACCAATGTCCTCGGAGATCGAGTACTATCATGATAAATCGGCTATTTAAATGAAAATTTCACCTGATGATTCTTAAAACATCTTCCATGTGCAATGGGCGCATGGCAGTCTCACAAACGCTTGCAATGAATTGGCTAGTGACACGGTCCACGGTCATGGGGAGTATAGCGTATTTCTTACTTCCCTATGTTTTTTAAAAATAGTTTGTTTTATTTATTACACATTTTTTTAAAAATGAAATTAATTGAAACAGAACGATAGGCTCAACCGTTTACAGCTTAGTATTTTTTTATATTCCAAGGACCATTCACCTCGGAAAACTGCCTGAAATTTTAGACCGGAAATAACTTTTTTTGAAAACATTATTAGTACCTGCTGAGACTCAACGAAGATACGCACGTTACCCGTATTACCGGTCTGGGTATTTTCAATAGCCTGCGCACAGGCTATTAAATCCCCTATTAGCAGACATTTAATATTTGCAACAAATATTTTATTGTCTGTTTTTTTTTTCGAATTAAGTTGTTGCTCGAATGCTGTAGATGTTCATTTCATAACATCAAAATTTAGTAATAAAAGTGTGCTTGGTACCGGATATTACTAGGAATTATATCGCATATATCGCGATTATGATTCAGAGAATAAAAATAATAATAATAAAAGTTGACTTCCGGGTTCGGTACTTTTATCGCTAGGTTTGATAAACCTATAACAAGATACTAAATGTATTCTATATGACACGATATGACGAGTTTAGATCATGTCCGTATAATAGTCCTATAAATAGTCCCATTGTTCCATTGGAAAGAGTTGACAATGGCATTGTATTTTCTTCTGAACACTTGAATACATGCATTGATTATGAAAAGACGTTTATTTCAAAAACAATAATCCGCACAGCCCATAAGATTATGAATAGTGTAATACAATTTACAGTACATGTACAATTATTATCGGAAAAATGCAACGCAAGTTGTTGAAGTAAGGGGAAATCAATGACGAACTTCCATCAACAATTTTCAGCTAAAAAATGCGTTTATTCACTGCAAAATGGTTCAACTAAAAAACGAAAGAGGAACAACTTAAGCAATCACTGAATGTGTATAAAACCCGAAATAAATAGGGTATATCGATACACAACACCATACTATGGCGCAGTATAATAATTTACGAGAAAGTGCAGTATAATACATTTTGGAAATGGATTTATAATTATTTTGGTCTATTCAGTATAATAATGCATATAACAGTAACCTGATTTCTTTATAATATTCAGTAGACCGACTTAATAATATCGAGATAACAATAGTTAAGAGTAAAATAATGTTAGAAATAACATACAACTGTATTATTAGTACCCTGCCGGTTTTATTTTCAACCGGAAGGGACAAAAAGTTTGCACTCCGTCCGTCCGCCAAGTGTCACAGCTCGAACAGTTTTCAAGCTAGGTTAATTTTATGAAAATTGGCATGTGGATAGGGAACAATATGGATATTATGCGCATCAATTTTCCTTTGATTCAGTCAAAATTATAATTACCATGGCAACAGAAACATTTGACAACCTGAAAGGGGACTTCCGTATTTCTGACAAATCCGAATTGGAATTTACGAAATGATAAGTATTTATACAATTTTATCGATGTATGGAGTTATATTATTATTTAAACAACATGATCTGTATCGACGATGTTGTCAGTGAATAAGAAGCATGTCGATACAGACACCTATTATTAAAAAAATAGGCGTCGAAATATATTTAACACAATTGAATGTATGCTAGTACATGTATGCTCAACAGGAATCTGTATCGTTGAAAACTCTGCAGATGTAATAGCACGAACAAACATGCGTTAACCCTACATTCTCTATCAGTAGTTCGAAGTAATTGTATTTCCCAACGCCTCGAGTGTGTACGTTCGATTGACTGTGTATCCCCTGGGTGCGAATCATTGAGGTGCAGGTCCAGAGACTGTTGCCTTCGTAGCTCAGTGATTACCGAGCTTACCGCCTAATATCTGCGCAGCCAGGGCACTGTTTTACTAACAATGCGTAAATGTCGCGTAAATTTACAAACAAAAAGTTTGCACTCCGTCTGTCCGCCAAATGTCACAGCTCGAACAGTTTTCAAGCTAGGTTAATTTTATGAAAATTGGCATGTGGATAGGGAACAATATGGATATTATGCGCCTCAATTTTCCTTTGATTCGGACAAAATTATAATTACCATGGCAACAGAAACATTTGACAACCTGAAAGGGGACTTCCGTTATTCTGACAATTCCTAATTACTAGTTTATTATTGAGGTGGTCTTATTGGGGTGTTTGACTAAATGTACCTAACGCACAATTTCCTTCACCTTTATTTCAGCAAGCTTCAACGCAATAATAAGTCCTTACCGGGGTTTAACGGTCACTGGTGCCATTTTTGGTATGTTGGCATTGATACTCCTGATTGTGAGCCGACGGGCTTCTCAACCTATACCGGCTAGACGTAACGTAGCAACTTTCTTCATGCTTGTTTCAGGTAATTCCATTTTGTAAATTGGAATTTACGAAATGATAAGTATTTATACAATTTTATCGATGTATGGAGTTATATTATTATTTAAACAACATGATCTGTATCGACGATGTTGTCAGTGAATAAGAAGCATGTCGATACAGACACCTATTATTAAAAAAATAGGCGACGAAATATATTTAACACAATTGAATGTACATGTATGCTAGTACATGTATGCTCCACAGGAATCTGTATCGTTGAAAACTCTGCAGATGTAATAGCACGAACAAATATACGTTAACCCTACATTCTCTATCAGTAGTTCGAAGTAATTGTATTTCCCAACGCCTCGAGTGTGTACGTTCAATTGACTGTGCATCCCCTGGGTGCGAATCATTGAGATGCAGGTCCAGAGACTGTTGCCTCCGCAGCTCAATGATTACCGAGCTTACCGCCTAATATCTGCGCAGCCAGTGCACTGTTTTACTAACAATGCGTAAATGTCGCGTAGATTTACGCATCGATATTTACCTTACGCAAATCCGTAAGTGTGTTTACGCATTGTTAGTAAAACAGTGCCCAGGTTCTCACCCTGGTGGAGGAACTCACATGCCACAAAAGGCTGACTGGCTAATAAAGACTATGTTCGGCATTGGTGCACACGTTATACAAATACCTGGATCAAGTGTGGCATTTTGGCTTATTCGTAATCTGATATAATAAACAGTAGTGCAGACGAATATTGAGCCTGTGTCATCATGACCCAAAACCACGTGTCCTATATCTAGGCCACTATTCCCACACATGCGATGTTTACGTAAAATATTTATCAGATTATTACGGTTTAAATATTTTTAGAAGAGTTGTACTATGATAGTAGTGTTAAATTGGCACGTAAATCTCAGGTCTGTAGTCTGCACTTAGGTCTGCAAATGAAATATTTTGCTGACCAAAGTCTGTAGTCTGCACTTAGTATTGCGATTTATGTACTCAGTACTACGATGTACACACACAGTATAGCGATGTCTGTATGTACAGACTCATTATAGCGATGTCTGGACTCAGTATAATGATGTACCCACTCAGTATTGTGATGACTGTACTCAGTGTTAAGATGTACACACTCAGTATAACGATGTCTGTACTAAGTGTACTGATGTACACACTCAGTATTGTGATGTCTATACTCAATACTACGATGTATACACTCAGTATTGTGATGTCTGTGCTCAGTTTATTGATGTATATACTCAGTATTGCGATGTCTGTACTCAGTGTAATGATGTACAAACTCAGTATTGCGATGTCTGTATTCAGTATATTGATGTACACACTCAGTATTGCGATGTCTGTACTCAGTGTAATGCTGTACAAACTCAGTATTGCGATGTCTGTACTCAGTATAATGATGTACAAACTCAGTATTGTGATGTCTATACTCAATACTACGATGTATACACTCAGTATTGCGATGTCTGTACTCAGTGTAATGATGTACAAACTCAGTATTGCGATGTTTGTATTTAGTGTATTGATGTACCCACTCAGTATTGCGATGTCTGTACTCAGTATAATGTGATGCACTCTCAGTATTGCGATGTATGTACTCAGTATAATAAGATGCACACTCAGTATAGCGATGTCTGTACTCACTATAATGATGTACACACACACTCAGTATTGCGATGTCTGTACTCAGTATAATGATGTACACACTCAGTATTGTGATGTCTGTATTCAGTATTATGATGTACACACTCAGTATTGCGATGTCTGTACTCAGTATAATGATGTACACACTCAGTATTGCGATGTCTATACTCAGTATAATGATGTACACACTCAGTATTGTGATGTCTGTATTCAGTATTATGATGTACACACTCAGTATTGTGATGTCTGTACTCAGTGTAATGCTGTACACACTCAGTATTGTGATGTCTGTACTCAGTATAATGATGTACACACTCAGTATTGTGATGTCTGTACTCAGTATAATGATGTACACACTCAGTATTGTGATGTCTGTACTCAGTATAATGATGTACACACTCAGTATTGTGATGTCTGTATTCAGTGTAATGATGTACAAACTCAGTATTGTGATGTCTGTACTCAGTATTATGATGTACACACTCAGTATTGTGATGTCTGTATTCAGTATAATAATGTACATACTCAGTATTGCTATGTATGTACTCAGTATAATGATGTACACACTCGGTATTGTGAATTCTGTACTCACTATAATGATGTACACACTCGGTATTGCTGTGTCTGTACTCAGTATAATAAGGTACGCACTCAGTATTGCGATGTCTGTACTCAGTATTATAATGTACGCACTCAGTATTATGATGTCTGTACTCAGTATAATGATGTACACACTCAGTATTGCGATGTCTGAACTCAGTATAATGATGTACACACTCGGTATTGCTGTGTCTGTACTCAGTATAATGATGTACAAACTCGGTATTGCTGTGTCTGTACTCAGTATAATGATGTACGCACTCAGTATTATGATGTCTGAACTCAGTATAATGATGTACACACTCAGTTCTGCGATGTCTGAACTCAGTATAATGATGTACACACTCAGTATTGCGATGGCTGGACTCAGTATAGTGATGTACACACTCAGTATAGCGATGTCTGTACATGTACTCAGTATAATGATGTATACACTCTGTATTGCGATGTCTGGACTCTCTATAATGATGTACACACTCAGTATTGTGATGTCTGTACTCAGTATAATGATGTACAAACTCGGTATTGTAGTGTCTGCACTCAGTATAATGATGTACACACTCAGTATAGCGATGTCTGTACTCATTATAATGATGTACATACTCAGTATTGCTATGTCTGTACTCTGTATAATAATGTACACACTCAGTATTGCGATGTCTTTACTCAGTATATTGATGTACAAACTCAGTATTGCGATGTTTGTACTCAGTATAATGATGTACACACTCAGTATTGCGATGTCTGTACTCAGTATAATGATGTACACACTCAGTATTGCGATGTTTGTACTCAGTATGATGATGTACACACTCAGTTTTGCGATGTCTTTACTCAGTATAATGATGTACACACTCAGTATTGCGATGTCTTTACTCAGTTTATTGATGTACACACTCAGTATAGCGATGTCTGTACTCAGTATAATGATGTATACACTCAGTATTGTGATGTCTGTACTCAGTGTATTGATGTACCCACTCAGTATTGCGATGTCTGTACTCAGTATAATGATTTACACACTCAGTATTGTGATGTCTGTACTCAGTATAATGATGTACACACTCAGTATTGCGATGTCTGTACTCAGTATATTGATGTACCCACTCAGTATTGTGATGTCTGTACTCTGTATAATGATGTACACACTCAGTATTGCGATGTCTGTACTCTGTATAATGATGTACACACTCAGTATAGCGATGTCTGTACTCAGTATAATGATGTATACACTCAGTATTGTGATGTCTGTACTCAGTGTATTGATGTACCCACTCAGTATTGCGATGTCTGTACTCAGTATAATGATGTACACACTCAGTATTGTGATGTCTGTACTCAGTATATTGATGTACACACTCAGTATTGTAATGTCTGTACTCAGTATAATGATGTACCCACTCAGTATTGTGATGTCTGTACTCTGTATAATGATGTATGCACTCAGTATTGCGATGTCTGTACTCAGTATATTGATGTAAACACTCAGTATTGCGATGTCTGTACTCAGTATAATGATGTACACACTCAGTATTGTGATGTCTTTACTCAGTATATTGATGTACCCACTCAGTATTGTGATGTCTGTACTCTGTATAATGATGTACACACTCATTATAGCGGTGTCTGGACTCACTATAATAATGTACCCACTCAGTATTGTGATATCTGTACTCAGTATAATGATGTATACACTCTGTATTGCGATGTCTGTACTCAGCATAATGATGTACACACTCAGTATTACGATGTCTGTATTGAGTATAATGATGCACACACTCAGTAGTGCGATGTATGTACTCAGTACTAAGAGGGCGAGGGGCGAGAATTGCGCGACACACGATGCGACAAGCGACAATCGGGTGATACACGAAGCGAGGCGCGATATTCAAACACGAGATCTCGATTTGTCGCAGTATCAAAAACTACGAGAATTCGCGTTAGAATATCGCGCCTCGCTTCGTGTGTCGCGCGATTCTCGCATGTCGCTTCGCGTCTGCTGAATCCAACGTGATTTAACTTGTTTTTGAAAATGTAAGTTAAACTATACCAAATTGACACACAATTGTGAATGTCTTCACTCTTACTGGCTATGCTTATAGGGAATTATAAGGCTAAGACCAACAGAGCAATTTCGACCTCAGTACTGCCGATGGAAATTAGTGAGCATCGGAAGGCAGCGGGAGCAGGGTCTACTTCAGGAAATCCAGAAGAATCGCGATAAATCCCTATGAACCCCGATGTGTTTCTGATATCAAGTGTCGGTTAAACTGCATCAGGATGTACTAGCGATGAAAATAGATTCCCTGGTGTGTCATCTATGTATTGGCGAAGCTTCGGGAAGGTTTGAGACATGTTATAACATCGCAAACACATCGAGATATTCCAATACATGTATTGAATTGTTCCCGATGTACTCACGATTTTATGTCGGGAATATCTCGTGAAGGCATCCCCGGTGTTCGGAAATATACTATGTGTCATCTCCAAAGAACCAAGAGCTGTGATAAAATGTAATCACAGTAGTCTGGTTACATGTTGTACTATAGCGTTTCAATAACGCAGTGGTCTAGGGGAGGTAATCAAGACTATGCTTGGCCGATTCCTCAAAAACTGCGACAATGTTTCGCAAAACGTATTACTAAATATAAAATAGGGAATACGGCAATTCATGAATGTATTGTCAACAGAAACAATTTACAAATATCAGTTACGGGAAAAAGTGTGCGGCCCTTTCAACACAATTAATGATTGCATACAATACATCGCTGGCTTAGAATGAAAAGGTCGTAACTTACGACCTTAAAAGACTAATACATATTTAAAATCTTCATCGTTAGACGCTTCTTATGAGCATATTTTCATGAAAATCGAAACCTGTCATGTTGACCAAAATGAAGTTGTTAAAACCTGATTTCCATACTGTCTGAAAGAGTAAATTTCAGACAGTTGTTTATTGTTCTTTCAATAATTGTTTTTGTAGTTACGACTTTCACATTCTCAGCCAGCGATATCAATGCATAAAGTTGACACAGAAGATATACGATACAATAACAAGTTAAACAACAATTAATTTTATTATTATTATTAATACGACGTATACATGCTTTATAACATAAATCAACACACAGCACAATTATAACATATATAGCTTGGCTAATTTAACACGAGCCTGACCTTTTGATAAGCATAATTTTACAGTCAATATATTACCTACGATACCACACTGATTGTATGTTTTCATAATCGGGGAGTATCACGAAGACGCTCGAGATGTTATACAAACACAAATTTCAAATACCGATATCGCACGATTTGCTTGCGGAAATTGATATATACAACGTAAGAACCTTGTAATATATTTTTACATTAAGGTCAGGTTCAGGTCAAAATAGCCAAGCTATATCTACCTGAAATATTGTTTGTTTTACGTATCACGTGCTTCTTCGCAGATTTAGCATAACCTTAATAATCATTATAGATAATAACATAACATTTAAATCTGAATTTTACCTGTATCAAAACTGCTACACGGACATTCAATACATACAATTATAAAAATCAAGCGTCTCTTGAATACATACATAAATGAATGAAGTAATACACAACAATGTCCATTATATTATAAAGTGTCTATCCAGTTAAAACGTTGCTATATTTCGTAACATGACATATCCATATACAAATATACATGTAGCCACTGTAGCGTCACACTAGAATACTTAAAATCATAAAATCAAAAATCCATATTAAAAAAGTATGAGATATCAAACCACACTGCTTCATAACAGCATGAACGCCAATTCGTATAACGCAACAGATGTTCACAAAAACATAATGACCAATTCATATGACAAAAAACATTTTCATAACAACATAATGACCAATTCACATTACGCAACACATGTTCACAACAACACAATGACCAATCCATATGAGGCCGCACTAGTTCATAACGACATTATGGGCAATTCATATACGGCCACACAGGCTCATGACAACACTATGACCACAAAGGTGGTACAGTGGTCGAGCGGATAGCCTGATTGACTGCTGATCGAGAGGTCCCGGGTTCGATCCTCGGCCGGGGCACTTGATCATTTCTGAAACGCTTTTCTGTGTTTCCCACCTAACTAGAGATGAACTGGTTAGCAACCCAGAGGTAGTCTCGCGTGTATCGGAACTATACACCGGGTACGTTAAAGAACCAAGGTGTCTCTTCGGAAAGAGCTAGGGCATCGCGCCCGGATACCTTGTATCACACCACTGTCTCTTCCACCTGCTGTCTCTTCAGCAAAAACACAGGACCCCATTGGAAATAAGTGCTTGCACTTTCATGGGTTATCCTTGACCGGGAGGTTTAAATAATTACATACATGACCAATTCATATACGACCGCACAGGTTCATAACAACACTATGACCCATTCATATACGGCCGCCCAGGTTCATGACAACACTATGGCCAATCCATATAAGGCCGCACAGGTTCATGACAAAATTACGACCAATCCATATAAGGCCGCACTGGTTCATGACAAAATTACAACAAATCCATACAAGGCCGCACACGCTCATGACAACATAATGACCACCAATATAAGGCCACAATAGTTCATAACAACAAAGTGACCAATCCATATCAGGCCACACTATTTCATAGCAACAAGCCATGCTAGGATGCACTATTTCATTTATGTACTGATCCATCCATACATCTCAAGATTAATTCATAGAAAACAACGATCCTCTGTATTTTTACACATTTCTTTTCACCGAAAACCGTTTCTGAACATTTGTAAAATACTCTAGCCTAGATTCAAATCCATTGTCATCCGGAATAGTAGGCGAGAACGTTTACCATTCGGTCACTGTGTAAAATATATATCATATACGTTATTATTACAGAAAACCTTTGTCACGATGTAGAACATCAATGTTTTCCAATAACGAAATGGCGGTAATACAGTATTACAGGTAGCTGTAACATGTTGGTGTAACAGGTAGGTGTAACAGGTACGTGGTGTAACAGGTAGGTGTAACAGATAGGTGTAACATGTAGGTGTAACAGGTAGGTGTAACAGGTATGTGGTGTAACAGGTAGGTGTAACAGGTAGGTTTAACAGATAGGTGTAACAGATAGGTGTAACAGGTAGGTGTAACAGATAAGTGTAACAGGTAGGTGTAACCGGTACGTGGAGTAACAGGTAGGTGTAACAGGTAGGTGTAACAGGTAGGTGTAACAGATAGGTGTAACAGGTAGGTGTAACAGGTAGGTGTAACAGATAAGTGTAACAGGTAGGTGTAACCGGTGCGTGGTGTAACAGGTAGGTGTAACAGGTATGTGTAATAGGTAGGTGTAACAGGTAGGTGTAACAGATAGGTGTAACAGGTAGGTGTATCAGGTAGGTGTAACAGGTAGGTGTAACAGATAGGTGTAACAGGTAGGTGTAACAGGTAGGTGTAACAGGTAGGTGTGACAGGTAGGTGTAACAGGTAGGTGTAACAGGTAGATGTAACAGATAGGTGTAACAGATAGGTGTAACAGGTAGATGTACAGTAGTCGGAACGTCCGAGTTGTCAGAATTTGCGTGTATCGTGCGTGTATGGTTCGTGTCACGTGCGTATCGTATGCGTGCGTGTATCGTGTGATTTTAGTAACGTGCATCGTCTATCGTATCGTATCGCCCATCGTGCACATCGTGTGTATCGTGTACATCGTATAGTGTACATCGTGTACAACGTGTATAACGTGTGAAACGTGTATGGTACAGTATAAGTATACGAAACACGATAGCGAGAGATTAATCGTGCATCGTATCGTGTGAATCGTCCATGAACATTATAAAAACACAACACACTTTTTTCCGACATGAAGGGGTACATGTCGGGGGTCCTATAATAAATCCAAATTACCGAAAGGTATGGGACGATACGAGGACCTTTTAAACTAATGCCAAATCAAATCATTCATCAAATCATTCATCTGCAGTTTAGTATCGTATCGGTGACAATAACTTCCGGGACGCAACGGAATTATGTCCGAAATTGACATCCGAAATTATTTACACCGTTATGAAAAGAATTCTTTGCACATCGATAATTCATAATTCATGTAATGAAAATGTCTTAAATGTTTTTTTTCCCGACCAACTATCCCCATGTCTTTGAAATGCCGACTTTTCATGAATTGGTGTACATACTGTACGTGTAATTATGCTAGTAGCTATCCGCTATTATTGAAAAGCAGAATCCAACTTTTTTCATGATCTAATTCTGGTTTCATGAATCGAACAATTAAATGGGAATATTGAGGTGTAGATGTGTTATGCATAATGATAAATTATAATATTTATAACATCAAAGTTCACGACTTCGTTCAAGACAGCCGACAGGCATTTCTAATCACTGCATGTAACTGCAGTATTTACTTTTTATCTCAACATGGATATTTGGGTATTTAATTCATATATCTTTTGGCCTAAGTTATTCAATAATATGAACTAAGGCACCGCCTAAATGGGGTTTTAGTACTCACTTGAACCCAAAATTAATGGTACTCAACCAGTTGTCTCACATTTGTACAGAATCCGATTAGTGCCGTATGAATTTTCAATTAAGAGGGCGAGAATTGCGCGACACATGAAGCAATGCGCGACAATCGGTCGATACAAGAAGCGAAGCACAATTTTCAAACACGAGATCTCGCTCTAACGCAGTATAAAAAACCATGAGATTTCGCATTAGAATATCTTACCTCGCCTCCTGTGTCGCGAGATTCTCCAATGTCGCTTTGTGTCTCACTTCGCATGTCACGCCATTCTCGTGCCTCGTGTTCCAAGGTCGAGGCACGAGATAAGAAGCGAGTCAAGAAGCGACAATTAGGAGACACACGAAATTATATCGCCTGATTGTCGCAGTCGCATAAAATTTAAAAACCGTGAGACACGACACAAGGTATGATAAAAAGGAGCGTACTGAGGCAACCAGTTTCTGTGACCCCGGAAGACCAGGTATGTAGATGTAAGTTAGGCTGACGTTAGTCGAACTGAACCGCCGTCGCTAGGCCCCTATCTTGCGAGGCACTAACCGGATTCCGTACATTTTACCATTTGGATGAGTAGTATATGTTTTGTTAATAAATGCCTAATAAATATTACATATTAATGACAATTAGCTATAAATTAAATGACATTACATGATTAGACTTCACAATAGTCGTCAGACAAATCCGACAATTTTGGTCTCTATCAGGTGCATTTGGTTTCCGTCCAGACTACCTGTCCGATGACTCTTAACCATGGTTCACTTTTATTCCTTTGTACATGACCGCATGTCTTTTGTAAGACATGTCTTGATGGGTCAATTATCAATTTGTAAGCCAGTCGCAAAGTAGGAAAACAATCTAATTATCTCCTCGCTCTTGTACTCTTTTTCTGAAGTCTCCTTATAATTCCCAGAGGAAAAAGTATGCATAAAAATGCGGATGGCCGTCAAACAACAAGTCTAAAACTGATTTCACAATGAAACAAAAAAAGGCTCAAAGCCATCTTTTACCGAGTGTACGCCGCCTATTCGTCACACTTATTTGTTGCAGACCTATAACTGGCATTCGAAAAGTGAATATATTAAAATGAAATGAATGTGTTAAGACTGTATTCACTGTATATTCATTTCACATTTGATACATGTTCACCGCACATATGTGACACATTTGTCAGAGTGCATATTTTTCTGTATTAAAAGGGTACTTAGGGTAGCCAGACTTCTCAATAGCTGTTGGATGAATCCGACAATTCCAGTATCCGTCCGCCTTTTAGCATAACAATAATCAGTCTGACAGATTTCCTTCCGGTCTGACAGTTTCTCCAAGTCTGTCAGACGGTAAGCGACTATCGGTAAGTCTGGAAGCCCAAAATGTCTCGGACACTTTCACCAAGTGACCTATATTTTTTAACCAGGATGACCTAATTTATTGAAATTGACCTAGATTATAATGAAATAATTCATTCTGGAGAATTTTCATCAAGATAAGACCAATTTTTTTATATCTCTATTGTCTATACAAGAAATTTCTAGGATTTGACCTATATATTAAGTAACACAATTTTCTACCCCAGATTGAACTAGATTTTGTAGAAATTATCCATCTGATTAAAGTGACCTAGTGACTACACAACGTGACAATGTCACAATTAAGGTTTTGACCAACTCACCCAAGCGGATAGAGTAAATAATCGACATGAGTAGACATGTTGATGTAATCATGGCGATTTAATGTCACTCATTTCCCCAAGTAAGCCTGATAATAATGGGAGTGAAATTATTTCACTACAGGCTTTGTGGCTGGGTAAACATTCGGGCAACACAGTGATAAAAGTGAAATTTTATTTTGACCCTGATGATGATCGCAGAAATGTGTGATTTCAGGGAAACATTGCGGAGCAGCTCCGAGCTGTACAGAAGTCCTCCAGTCTTCACGAAAGTGAGAAAAAAAGGCCAGACATCCGGCCTGGCATAAAATAAATTTGGCCGCAGCGAATCAATTTTGGCCGGACCGAACAATATTAATAGGAAACAGTTAAAAAACCAGATGTTTTAACAATTTATCATTAAAAATGGACAAGAAACAATAAAACAACATTTTGGAAACCATAAAACAACACTTAACAGTAACTGCTGTAGACTTAATTAATTGCCGCCGCAGATTGAAAATTTAGCGACTGTCCTTGAAAAGTTAATCGTCTGAAGTTAATGTCTTTAATTGATGATACACACGTTTTCAGACAGACGTTTATATTGACACTCATCGGCAATTATAAACGGATTATCTCGCAAACTGTGACATACACAGGTGAGGATGTCATCATATTGTTTGTTTGTTTAACATGGCCATTTATTGACCAAATAGTGTGACACGTGGACAGTGTCTATCAGTTTTCGGTCACTTAGCGCTGAGCACAACCGTTCGTCAGAAAACCAGTCTAGGTAAATCCTCGGGCGGTCTCAATCGTACTATTTTTAGCAACAGGGTTTTCCAAATTTCTGTAACTTGTTTCTCAAAATCTTTTTTTGTTGTGATTTGTATTCACAAAATGTGTTTCGGAAAATAACATACTAAAGATAGAGTACAGTATAAGTATTCGTCAAATCATCGCTTTTTGCAAATTAGTTCTCTTTCCGTCCTTTAAACAACCAACCTGCACATGCGCATCGTGAAATAACTGGCAATAATGCTTCGTACTGACAAATTTCGTACCAGACGATACGAAAATTTTGACGGACATTCGGACCGGCGAGCTATAATTTTTGTCGGACCGAACTGATTTTCACCGGTCATGTCCGGCGGTCCGGAGACTTTCGCGAAGACTGGTCCTCTATTGAGCGCTAGGCTTCGAAACAGCTTGCTTAAAATAAGCGCTACATTTCAAACAAAATGGAACAAATATATTATTTCGGTGAGCGCTCGTGGCTAGCAGATTGTTACGTAGCGGTTAATTTTTTAAGTTCTAGCAAGGCGCCCGTTTCATACGAAAGCACTTTGTAGCGCTTGCCTAGCAGTGCGGATAAATGGTATGCTCGCTGGTTGCATGTTGTTCTATATATACATGGTAAAGCACTACCAAAAAGCAATTGATAACGCATTGCTTTAAAATGGAAAGGGCTCCAGTAGCTATGCATTAATGTACTGTATTAAAATTATTATTTGTCAGAAATTACACAAACTACCCAAGGGACATGATACACTAAGCTTAGCGCTGGCCCTTCGGTAAGCTTCTCCAACTAAGTAACACAATGCAATAATGACGCACCAGTAAGTTGCATCCACAACCCCACCCCTGTGGATGGGCGGTGGAATAGCGAGGGGAAACAGTTATGTTTTAGATTTTGACCTTCAATTTTATGAGCCAGCCTTCCTCCGCAATGCCGGGAAAATGTTGGGAATTTTTTCTCCGAACCAATACCACGGGGACAATATTTAGTTGCCAGAGGCCGAGGAATTACCAGAGGGTTTATTGTAATTTTACCATTAGCTGTTCCACTTGGCCGGCCCATGGAACAGGAAAGGCGGGGGTTTCGACAACAGGAAAGTAAAAATCTAGCCCATCTGGTTGGTGGGTGTCGTGGGTGCATAATCTCATAAACAAGGCTATTACAAGAGCAATTGAGCCACTGACAAAAAAGTCACAGTGTAAAATGTGTTCAGGGTCATTCCAAAATTTGGCTAACAAATGGGGTCGAACAAATGGAATCGAGAATGACAGGATACTTACATAAGATTTCTGTCATCGGGGTGCATTGTTTAACTACGTTAATTCCTCGTTTATAGTAACGAGTACTTAAATATGTTGAAAAACCTTAAAATAAATCGAAAATCCATCTTTCTGTGTTTTCATAAAAATCTGGATCAACAAAGGCTTGAAAGGTATTTTGTGCCGCCGGAAAGATACCGATTATAGGTATTGCCAACGGTTACTTCCCTTTTCCTTCCTACAGACACGCCTAATGAAGGCCTATACTTCTAGTGAGTAAAACTAGTCGGTTAAAGGCCAGGCTTTAATAATAATGGTCCAAATAAGCGGCCTTCGGCCACCCTGTAACAATACTTGACAAATACTGATAAATATCGGCTAAACGTTCAGTCGCAAGTACGTTACTCGACTTATTTAATGCAACAGTATTTGGTCGGACTCGACGTCTTGACGACGACACAACAACATTTTTAGTCGTACTTCGATTACACACAATTTTGATTCTGATAGTGGACGAAATGTTAAGGTGAATTTTCTCACACTCGGAATCTTCTTGCGAGTCGTGCATATCGTGTAGAACGCACGTTCCATATCTCTATCGTGTATACCGTGTATTACGTACGGATCGTGTATCATATCGTATCGCCCATCGTGCAGACCGTGTATACCGTGTATAACGTACGGATCGTGTATCCTATCGTATCGCCCATCGTGTATTTTTGTAACGTGAATCGTGCGTGTATCGTCCGTATATCGTGCGTGCATCGTTCGTCCATCGTGCGCATCGTGTGACAACTCGGACGTTCCGACTACTGTAACAGGTAGGTGTAACAGATAGGTGTAACACATAGGTGTAACACATAGGTGTAACACATAGGTGTAACAGGTTGGTGTAACAGGTTGGTGTAACAGGTAGGTGTAACAGGTAGGTGTAACAGGTAGGTGTAACAGGTAGGTGTAACAGGTAGGTGTAACAGGTTGGTGTAACAGGTAGGTGTAACAGGTAGGTGTAACAGGTAGGTGTAACAGATAGGTGTAACAGGTAGGTGAAACAGGTACGGAAACCCCACCATTGAAAAATGACATTTATTGAATGTTAATACTGATATATCCGTATATTATCACAGTGTTCAGCTTTATTCGAGTTACTGCTGACAATCAACCATCTTTGTTCCTGCCAATAGCACAATGCATAAGGAAACAATAAACCATCACTCCTGTTCAGCAAAATCTCTCCACATTGTAAATCCATTGTTAGCTTTCTGACGATATGATTGTCTCTATCACAGACAATGATGTACGGAAGTTTTGGAGAACATACAATACCTTTAGGGTATGCAAGATCCTTACACTCAGCAGTTTTCTTTCCATTCATATCTACACTCAAACATATTTTACTCTTAAAATCACTGATATACAATCTCTTCTGATCAGGACTGAAAGCTATGTATGCAGGTAACGAACATGATGACGTCACATCATGTTCAGGAACTATTTTCTCAAGAACTATACCGTTCATATCAAGAACCTGGAACTTGAGTGGTCGTTCAAAGGAAACCAGAAGCTTACCGTTAAAGTAAACAATACCAAGACAGTACCCGTCTACACGGATTTTTTTAGCAACATTTAAACCATTTTGTGTTGAGAGAATATTGATACATTGATCGTCAGCGAGAGTAACTGCAAGTTGATCTTGAGGTAAACGTGTCATAGATACTGGACGATTTCTCAGTTTAAGAATATCCCTGACAGTGTTTGTACTACTATCTAACACCTTCACACATTTGTTGTTAAAATCAGCTACAGCCAACAATTGTCCCGATAAAACAACGATATCTACAATATAACAATCCTTTTCGTCACATCCGGTCTTGACGTTCACACTTTTATTAAGAAAAATTAAATTATCAATGTCCTGCAAAGAATCAGATGAGTTATCTTCCGTTGTTTGATGTTGACTTTGGTTATGGTGGCTGCCAGTGATATCAGACATTTTGGTCATTCTATAGTTCAAGCGGAAGAGAACGTGTCCTTTCCATGCTTTGATTTTAAAATGGGATTGCAGACAGGATACACACAAATACTCAGTACAATCCACACAGTATCCCTTGGCTTCTACGTGATCTCCGCCAGTTTTACATGCGTTACACTGATATTCAAAATCATCCGACGAACTTATGTAAACGGATGCGTCCGAACTAGCGACTCCGAGACGCCGAAAACGTGTGTCAAGTCCTTCAGCCATTTTACGTATTTTAGAGCAGTTTGAGTTTTACAATAAAATTTATATCCACACTAAGATTTATATGCTGAACTGGTTGAAAACAACATAAATGTATGGTACAATTATCTAGTACACTGTCACCTACTGTATGTCGATCGTCCGTATCAGCTCAACATTTATAAACTGAATTTCCAAAACGAGCGTAGCCATTCCCGAGATGTTCATATCAATTGAGGTTGAATTTATTCATTACATAAGACGAAACAATTGGTTTGTTGAATATATTTCAACAAAAGCTTCATCTAGCACAATCATATTTACAATGTAATATATTAGTATGTATACCGAGCAATGCCTTTATTTTCCAGCGAGTTTTTTTCCTGTTGAAAGGCACCATGCATATGGAGTACATTTTTCCGCATTTGAACCTTGTTTGCCTAATTAAACTACAAGTGGGTTCAGCACGGAGCTACGGAGGCACATCAACTTATATAAATACAGTATTTCAAACAGCAATGTACATCGTCCGTTACTTTACTTAACGTTTCCGGAATGCATGGGTCCGTTTGTTCTTACTGATCTGATCCCGTCAGAATAATACATTGATGCACGTTATTTACGAACCTATCTATGGACAGAATTACTGCTAGTGGGTACATGTTATTCTAGTAAAGTTCTATAAGATGGAATAGTAACTTCAACAATATGCTTTTTTATTGTTCACACATGGGCTACGCCATTGATTTGAAGCTGATATGCCGAGTTGATGATGGAAAATTTTAATCATTGATAATTACCCGTACGACAAACCGAGATATTCTAAAAATAATAATGAAGTCAGTTAATATATCGGTAGACTGTAATCTGTAGTAGTATCAGTCATCAATAGTTTGGGTCAATTTCTATGCATGTACATGTATATAATTATTTTAGATATGTCCTTACTAGATGCGCATTATATAGCATCTATACAATAATTCACATTTTATATGTTCGTAAGGCCTGGTCTGTTAAGCACATTTTCTTGAATTGCAATATTGGCAATATTATTATTATCATAACATATTTCGATGGCTTAGAACAAGAAGGTCGTAACTAACAAATCGATATTTTGAGAAAACACGGAAAAGCTGTCTGACATTTACTCTTTACTTATGGTAAAACAAAGTTCAGGTTTTTATAAAAATGGGCTCATAAGAAGCGCCTTGTGATGCTTATTTAAATATGTATGAATCTTAAAAGGTCGTCGTAAGTGGTACTTACGACCTTCTAATTCTAAGCCATCGATTTATATAACCCTTTTACAATGTAAATTACACGTTCATAAGTGTTGCCCAATCATCAAGAATCAGACATGGTTAGAACAATATGCAACGTATACAAACATACTATTAAACATTTATGTGTTAAACATAACACAATACAACTGTAATTGGCAGTTTATCATTCATCGCATTCATCACAAATTTAGGTAAAGGAGTAGAATGCACAATTTAAATTAGTTCAATTCTAGTTGGTTTCGTAAGATGTATGGCATGTCAAAATTTATGTATGTATTGTCCATTTTATAGTAAAAATAGAAAACCCCAAAACAATTTTTGGCTTAGGGCCTTCCTTTTTGTAACTGTATTATTATTGTACATGTTCTGCTGCAAGTTTGCTGTCCAGCATAAAGCTGCCTTGTATCTTTCAATAGTACATGTATATTGTGTCATTTAGATGTGTGTTGTCCCTTGTTCTAGTCTTGTCGCTTTGTTCTTGCCCCGCGTAGTTGGACTGACTGAGGCGGCAAACGCACGGGGGGATTTCGGTTTTCTGTTGTCTTCAAGTTGTACTCTGTTATACCAATGTATATGGTCCCCTCCCTTATACAGCACTGTGCAGTGTCGATGTAATTTTGTTTCCACTTGTCCTTGGAAGTTATTTCCTTGCCCTCCCTTTAAGGTACATCGCCTTTTCCCCCTTTCTTCATCAGTTGTATCTTGCGGAGATGCTGGATGATATACTTTTTAATTAGGCCTCTGTGCTGTTTGGTCGCCATAATAAACGTTTTTTGGCATGTATATTTTCGCCCTATTTGTGCCCGTTATTGTAAACTAGGTTAAATCCCATAATGCCTCTTTAACACGTATTAACGTTATGTCACTGTCCATGGTGTTTTCAACTGGATAGGGGGTGGTTGTGCCTCATTTAGTCGCCGTTTTGGCACGGGTTTGTAAGGTTGGTTCGCCGTGCAGTGGGGCCTTGGGGAACTTGGTCGAGTATTTGCTTCGTTTCATTCGGCAATAACCGCTATTATATAATTTCCTTGTAAATGTGGGTCTTCCTGCATTTTATCGGCGGAGACTTGGATCTTTAATTGTTTCTTCGGCTTATGTGTGGGCATTGCTCATTGTAGTTGCTAGGATCATGTTATATTATTTGACACCCCATTCCTACCTTGCCCATATTTTAACTAGGTCAAGTCGTAGTTGTGCCTCCTCAGGTCGCATAACGTTAGGTCACTGCCTTTTGTGTTTTAACCTAGGCCACGCCCCGGGGTTGTTGTGCCTCATTTGGTCGCCGTTTTGGCATGGGTTTCTGTGGGCACTGCTCAGGGTAGTTTTGTCGTGGTGTTTCTGATTTCTGTGCTCGGCTGGTTGGGTTGGGTGTTACCTTCCCTGTCAGATTTTCACATACCTTTATTACATTGTTTCACCAGCCGTTTCTTACTATTCACTATGCGACCTTACTTCAATGTATGTTTACCTGTTTGTATTTCAAGAACAGCATCAGATACAAAAGAGCACTATGAGGAACTGTCTCCAAAGGTATAACTGAAACTACATTTAACGAGGCCCTATACGAGTCGATGTGCGCTAGAATTCAATGTTTACGGTCATAAAGGAGGTTCCAGCTGTAGTGTATACACAAACCTGTCTGACAAAACAACAATTGGAAACAATTAACAAGCGTTATTTCTTGATAGATTGGCGTAATAAAAAGGTGAAACATCCTTTAAATTGTTCTTATGTTATTTTGAGAAAAAAGCGTTTGAAGTTATCGTGCGTTGGTAAATGCACATTATAGTTTAATTATCCATTTAATATTACTTGTTTTCGAATATAGTATTAACGACAACAAAGACTATCGTTGTCATTTGTTTGACAGCCGAATCTGCGGCCACAATGTAAGATTGACTGTCATGGCTATACGTATAACGCTTATATATTAGTATAAATTCCAAGCCATACCATACCAATTTCCGTTACAAAAACTACTATATTGTTTTCTCAATTCAAGATAATGTGGCGCTTATCATACTAGTATTATTGCAAATTTCGAGCTGGACGAAGCTTTGCGAAAGCGCAAAAGGTAACGTGTGTGAGAACATTCACCTCAAAATTCCATCCACTGTCATACTCAAAATTATGTGTGAAATCATTAAATTATTTACTATTATTACCCTCACTTTTTTCGTAATGTTAATTTCCCATAGACAAACAGGTAGTATTCTTACTGTTACGGTTAACCGGATCTATACACCACGTGATTGAACATTTTTTTTACTGTCAGCAGGGTGATAGTACTTTTTTGACAGTACTTTTCATTTCATGTCACGTGGTATATTAATAAATGCAAAAACAAACATGGCGGCGTATTTCACCCGCCTAACGATGGCTTTAGTTCGAGTTCTCTATACCCAGCCACGTATTGGGTTTCGAAAAATATTGCAAGAATTAGGCGTATCTACGCTATCTTAGTAGGACATTAATACTTTTTGCTACATATTTTCCTTTGGGTATATTGGAGTTGTTTATTTTACGGTCAGCAGCCGGAGTTGAATCCTTTAAATAATCAGGTAATTAACTAATTACACACGATTTGAGTACTTGGGGAAACAAGGAACGGAGTCTTTAACTTTAATTATTCATACATTATGCCAGCCATGAAATCCACTCCTGTAAAGTTCACTGTAAATTACACCTTGCGAAATTGAAAAGTCAGTTCATTCGTACCCGTAACGATTCGTACCTTTATCTACCAAAAACTAGATTGTGGACGAAAAAAGTTCGGGGTAACAGTACTTTCCTCAGGCTGACATTTTTACTGTCACCCTCAAAGCTATGTGTTATTTATATACTAACAATGTCGTTGTACCGTTGTCGACAAGACGTACTTAAAACCCACAAAGTCAAACCAAACACTGCGACACTTAATAGGTTGACTAACGTACTTGCAACCGAATGTTCAACCGTTATGTATCAACATTTTGGCAAATATTGTTACTGCGTGGCCGAAGACCACTTATTTGGACCATTGTTGCTAAAGCATGACCTTTAACCGACTATTTTACTCACTAAAGTAGGCCTTCATTAGGCGAATCTGTACGAAAGAAAATACAATGCGTCCCTGAAGACTGAAATCTAATGTAAGTTCCCTGTCGTTCTCGATTCGCACTGTACAGTCACATAAATGTCAGGGATGGAAGCCTAATTTTGAAATTACCCTGGACACTTTTTTTCAGTGTCTTAATTGCTCTTGCTATTCATGATGTCCATGCGATTATTCACCAGTCAGTTTCCTCCACGCCTCCTTTCCTGTTCCACGGGCCGGCCCTGGGGGACAGCTAATGGTAAACTTACCATAAACTCTCCGGTATTTCCTCGGCCCCTGACAATTTAATATTGACCCCGTGGTATTTGTTTGAGAAAAAATACCCAATATTTCCCCGGCATTGCGGAGGAAGGCTACGAGACCGTTTTTCCGAGCTATCCACCGCCCATCCAGAGGAATGCGGTCGTTGATGCAACTGACTTGTACATTATTAATGCATTGTAATTTTTATTTGGAGAAACCTTTCTAAGGGTCAGTGCCAAGCTGAGTGTCTCATGTCCCGAGGGTAGTTTGTGTATTTTTTGACGAGTAATATTTTTTCTATGGATTGGCTAATACATACAGTTGGTAAAACGTGGCACCTTCACAGAGAGTCCCCGCACAACATGCATTTGATATTATGAAAAGCATATCAACGATTCCGATATATCATACGTTAAGATACATTGACTTTGGATGGTACGATACATTTTCTCAATAATCCATGTTAAAAATAATGAATTGATAGTTGGCAGGTCGCGTCCTGGCATTTTTGCACTTGTATGTGCAATAAATATAGCTCACAGAGACAGTCATATTACATGGTCATCTGGTTAATCCCTGCCTAATAGGCCAAAATTAGCTCATGTCAATCAATCATCATACACTATGTGTAACATTATGTATTGCTCGGCTCATGTTCAGCGTGATCATTCCACGTTTAAGAGCCATCCTGCTGTTATACAATTAGTACTTAATTGTAACATTATGTATTGCACGGCTCATGTTCAGCAGTCTAAATGGTCATTCCACGTTGAGAGCCATCCTGCTTTTATACAATTAGTACTTAACATCTGCGTGAGCGTTGAGACGATCTTACAGGGGTTGCAGACTATTGACAATGTTTTTCCCGTGTAGTAGGTTGTCCCTTCGACTGGTCTTTGTTGTCTGGCGCTTGCTTCTCGGTTACAGCGGGGACTCGGGGAACTGGCTCGGGTATTAGCTGTGTTTCAGTCGGTCAGTTTGAGCCACTGTTTATTTTGGTATTCTTAGTGAAACTAGGCCTTAGTTGTGCCTGTCCTTTCGACTTCCTCATATCTAATTTACTTTACAGTGGCGGTAGTCTGTTATAGCAAGCTGTTGTTGCAGGTTCTCGTATTTTGTGGCTGTTTCAAACTGTATTTATTCTGTTGAGTAATGCATTCACTGTCCAATTAGTATTATCCTTATTTGAAAAGAAACATACATTCACATTACACTCGTTTATCAAAATGTACATGTATTGTTTCAATCTGGAGTCCGTTACTCATATAAACGTATACTCTTAATAGGGTATCAAGGTGGACCGTTGTGAAAAGTGTCAAAGTAACATCATTGACGATTAATTTGTGTTCGTATTCATATGACTAAGGTTAAAAGTAAGTGAACGACATAATTTATAACACCCAGTCATATGAGGTACAATAGTATCTACTTTAGAACAATCGGTATTGACATACAACGTGGTTTATGACCTACATGTACGTTTAAGCTACTGTTGATTCAATATGTAATAATAATGTGAAAATGCAATAGAATCCGACTTAGTGGTATGCTGTTTTGCATCCTATAAAATTCTTGCGAGCGAATTGGGCTATTTCGAAAAAAAATACAAAAAAATTTCTTCCCTTGAAATTAAATGAGTTTACAGTATTTTGAGAAAGTATTGGTTGTTCATATTTGATGTAAGTGACCTGATTGCAATAGTAAAAGGTCAGACACGTGTTAACTTATTGTTAGACAACTAGTTGAATCACCGACTGTCACAATGTCATTGAATTGGTTGAACCTTAAACTTTCTAGTACACATGTATGGTATAATGAAATCTGAAAGTTTGTATCAGTTTTAGTGGAGTAACTGATTATTACGGGTATATATTTACACTGTACCAATATATGAAGGAACATAGTTATCATTCGAAGTCTAATGCCATTGTCCTATTGAGATCACGCTAGAGCAGAAATCACTCCGCCAGCTTGTTTGTCGAAGGCTGCTTGGTGGAGGTTTTCGGTTGAATCCATTGGACCATGTTATTATAATGTTCCCCTAACATTTAGCTAAAGGCTATTGATTGAAAACTGGTGTAATTTTAATTCGGTAAGGATAAAACCGGAAAGCCACACCAAAGGAAACGTCAATCTCCATCGAATGCAAACAAACGCACATAATATCAAATGTTATTTACAGGTTGGCTATTTCAAACAGTTAAACAGTAGCTCATTCTTCATTAAAGTACACACAATGACAAATATGTAGAAGTCACATAAAGACTGTGCCCTCAACAAAGTTTTACGTCAAGGAATATATTAGTACAAACTAACATGGCAATGGTTGGAAACATTGAACGTATATGTTAAGCTGTACCTACATATTTAAATGTACATAAAAGTGAAATGAAAACGGTCATAAACATAAGCCCGTACGCCAGGTAAACTATTTTTATCTTCGTTTGAGGAGTTGGTTAATTAACTGTAGTTCCTGCTATTCTTTAGAACTAGATAGTTTCCTTATTAGCAAACTATATACTTATTGAATCGACAGAAGGGTTTTAATAACTCCAGTTTTAAATATCGTCAGAATACAAGTCATGTACTTGTTTATTATCTGTGTTTTATCTTAGACCAACTAAATTGTTGACACATAATTATTGAAATATCATATGACAGAGTGTAATTAGTATAAACGACGGACAGAAATTCAAGGTCATTCAACTATACGATATTATTAAGTTACGTAAGCTATACAGCTATAAGAGTCCGACATGGCGTATCAATATATCATACCGATAAACCTGTGACTTAATGGACTCAACACTGAATATACTTACTACAGTTCAACCTTTGTTGAACAAGAGCATAAAATAAAACATATGTGGTATATATATGTGGTATAATTATATGGTGTAAATATGTGGTATAAGTGTGTGAAATAAATATGTTGTGTACATATATACAATGCATATGTGGTATGCATATGCGGTATAATTATATGGTGTAAATATGTGATATAAATATGTGGTGTAAAAATATATCATAAATATGTGGTTTTAATATGTAGTGTAAATATGTGGCATAAATATATGGCATAAATATGTGGCATAAATATGTGGCATAAATATGTGGCATAAATATGTGGTATAGATATGTGGTATAGCTATGTTGTATTAATATGTGGTAAAAATATATGGTATAAATATGTGGTATAAATATGTGGTATAAATATGTTGCATACATATGTGGTATAAATATGTTGTTAATTTAAAGGATTCAACATCCAACATCTTGGTCCGCTTACCGGAAATTAAACAACTCCAATCTACCCAAAGGAAAATATGTAGCGAAAAGTATTAATGTGTTTCTAAGATACCGTAGATACACGTAATTCTTTGAATATTTTTCGACACCCAATACGAGGCTGGGTATAGAGAACTCGAACTAAAACCATGGTTATGCGGGTGGAATACAATGTTTGTTTTTGCATTTGTAAATGAACCACGTGACATGAAAGTACTGTCAAACAGTACTATCACCCTGGTGACCGTGAGTAAAAAAATGTTTAATCACGTGGTGTATTGATCCGCTTGATTGTAATAGTAAGAATAAGACCTGTTTGTCTATGGGAAATTAATATTACGATGAAAGTGAGGGGCAATAAATGTGAATGTGTTATGGAGGTAGTGAATCAAATATTTAGATTCTCGTTTCTTAAGGTATTCATATTCCGTGCTTCAACCCAGATTACACAATTGTTTCTTTGTTTTAACATTTAAATTTAATACCCCTGGCATATATAAACATTTATGTGATAGATGTTTACATAATGGATATAAATTTACGGGAAATGGACTGACATGTATGTATAATACACACTGTCAAAACAGCAGTCATTCATTGAAAATAAAACGATGTCTATAGACAAAACATAAAGCCATGTTCGTTGTTATAACCCATCCTTGAAAAAGACCACCTGTCAATAAAAACTTAACTAAACTATGTATAAAATACTTTGATGTTTCATATGTAGTGTTTATATACAGTTTAACTTGATACTTGCGGTCAAAGTATGATTCCACAGACATGTACCATTTCGCGATACTGTACAGTGCCAACGTCTCTACACATAAAGTCGCTCTTCGGTTGTCGCAAAATTAAATATATAGTTGTTTATGTTCAGAGGAATCTAAAATGAGCGTTTTCGGTGTTCACGTTTTCACGTGTGCAAGTTGTTCATACTAAAGGTGCGTACACACAGTAAGTTTTGATGTAGACATCTTGACCTATGTAGTTACGTATAGTATGCCTCTACCGCACATGTTCTCGAGATGTACACCTTCGTTGTTACCAAGTGGTATGAGGGGAATGTATGGGCATGATGTACACGTGGCAAAGCGTACATCCTCGACTTATACACCAAAACTTACAGCTTAGTTTACATTAGACTGTTTGGAGAATGAAATGTTGACATTTGAAGACAGACACTGTAATATTGTGGCGTGGGCATTTTATGCATTGAAAACATGCTAGATTGTTTTCTTAATTCAGCAAAGTAGCACTTATCATACTAGTATAATCATTTTTAAATTTACTTTAATTCATGCTGATAAATCATCATAAAAATGTGTAATATTATGTATGTTCGGCATTCTACATTGCCATTCCACATTTGAGAGCCATCCTGCTTTTAAACACGTGCTATATATACGTATTATCTTAATAGTACATCAAGGTTGAACGCTAATACATTGTGTATAGAAGTAACACCAATGTAGACGATTTATTAACATTGTAGATGATTCATGTAGTAGGTTGTTCTTGAGCTGTGTGGTTGTTGTCCTTTTGACTAGCCTGTGTTGTCTGACGATTGCTTCTCGTTTACAGCGGGGACTCGGGGATCTGGCTCGGGGGTCTTAGCTGCGTTTGTCCCGATCAGTTTGAGCCACTGTTTTTTGGTATTTCTTTGGTCATCTAGGTCATCGCGAGTGCTTTGGCTTCTATTTTTTTGTTAGGATATGTGAAGGCATTGCTCCATGACATTGTGCTATGCTGTGCTATTGTTATTATCCTAATATCTTATTTGCTTGACGAAAATCTGTTATCGCAGGCTCGCGTGTTTTGTGGCTGTTTCGTACTTTATTAATTCTCTCGAGTAATGCATTCACTGTTCAATTATTATTATGTTTATTTGAAAAGAAAAACATACATTTAAATTTTAATCGTATATCGAAATGTACATGATTGTATTTATTTCAATACGGAGTACGCACCTCATATATAGATCTCCTATGATAACTCTAGCTTTGTATAACGTTACAAACAAATAATGTCTAAAAACCACCCTCCATGGTCGAATTTCCGCTTGTTTTCAGTGTAAATTGACAGAGTATATTATATATTTAAAGTAATTGAGCACAAGAGTGAACAAAAATGTGCACCGAAAGTTCATTTTATTTCAATTTTCTATTGTAAAGAAAGGCTAGCGTTATCACCGGCGGACTATACATGTATACTTATTATCTTATAGGGTATCAAAGTAACATATTTGACGATAATATCTGTACCTATACATTTGACAAAAGTTTAAAAGTAAGTTCATTTGAAGTGATCGACATAATTTTTAACATCAAGTCATATGAGGTACAATATTATCTACTGAAGAACAATCTTTATTGACATACCACGTGACATACCATGTGATACAGAATGTGACCAACATGTTCGTTTAGGCTACTGTTGATTTAATATGTAATATTAATGTGGGAACTATCCTTTTTGAAAAGATGACGGGGATTACCGTTAACTCGGTATACCCAGTTAAACCTAAATAAACATAGTTTAAATGACAGTCGAGTTAATGTTTACAACTGTTATCAATTGGTTTTGAGCGGAATGTAGAATGCAAGTTCAAATATGTAAGCACAAACTGTAAACAACCAGAAGTATTAAATTTCTTGGGCGATTTTAAGGCAACATATTGGACAATCTATCCAAACATAAGCAACTTCCGGTCACCCTAATAGTAAGTGCGGTCGATAAGTTTCGCTTGCTGTTAATTGAACGTACCTGCTGTCGGTTTGAAAAGAACAACCATGTGATCCTTTTGCTAGCTGGTAATATATCACTGGCTTAGAATGAGAAGGTTCGTAACTACTACTTACGACCTTATAAGACTCAAACATATTTTAAATCTTCTTATGAGCCCATTTTCGTGAAAATCGGAAATTGTCATGTTGACCAAAATAAAGTTTTAAAAACTTGGTTTTCCATAGGTAAAGACTAAATTGCGGACAGTTTTCTCTAGTTTTCTCAATATATCGATTTTGTAGTTACGACCTTCTCATTCTAAGCCATCGATATGACATTTGATTGCAAGATTAGAAAGCAAGCACGTGCATATACTTCAAAATAATGAACATTCGATTAAGATTTTATTTCCTGGATTTCGTGGATGACATTTATCAACTTAATCCCCACCACTGAGTATTAATGGTGCAAAAATATCTGACTGAGTGGATTATGTATCCTTGAAATATTTAATCTTGTGAAAAATCTTGTTCATAAACAATACTCACGAAATTTGTTCCGTTGAAATTAAATGAGTTTACAGTATTTTCTGAAAGTACTGGTTGTTCATATTCATGTAAGTCACCTGATTACAATAGTAAAATGTCAGACACGTGTTAACTTAATGTAAGATAACTCGTTCAATCACCGTTCAAAGTTGAATGATAACGGTTATAAACATAAGCTCGTCCGTCAGGTAAACTATGTTTATCTAATATCTAAGTTTAATTGAGAGTGACTGACTGCAAAATTAAAAGGTCAGACTCGTGTAAACTGAATGTAAAGCCCCGTTTTCATTGTTCCGGTTCAGGTTCCGGTATGCTTCGGATCCTCGCGAAGGATGAAAGCCGGTTTTCCGGGATGATCAAGTACGTGTTTGTAACAAAAATAAATTGCATAATCACAGTCCCACTGTTACCCCAGTGTACCGCCGGTGGGAAAGGATATTCGATCAGTTGGATGGCCGAGTTGCTACGGTTATTCCCAGTTTCAGTATGGTGTCGAAACGGTAAATGGCGGTAGCTACCCTAAAAAGCCCTGTTTGATTCCGATTGATATCAGTGGTATTCCGGTGGTGGTCCGATGTTCGCCGGTGTTGCCCACTCATACCATAGTTGTGTCCCAGTGGCACGCCGATGTTACCATGTAGTCACAGGAGATGATATATTTACCAGGGGAAAAGGTACATAAAGCATCAGTTCTCACGAAATAAAAAGCCAGTTAAAAATGCGTGTCGGTAGGGCTAGAGAAGGCAGAATCTCACATGAACTTCGCCGTCCTTAACCGTGACTCTGCCTGTCATAATCATGAAAACACCTACAGTTTCCGCTAACTTCGGGGACTTAATCAGTCCATACCGTTGCGTTCTCTGACTTTACCGGGACGTATTTAGACTACACCGTTGCGCTCTCTGACTTTACCGGGACGTATTTAGACTATAGCGTTGCGCTCTCTGACTTAACCGGGACGTATTTAGACTATACCGTTGCGCTCGCTGACTTTACCGGGACGTATTTAGACTATACCGTTGCGCTCTCTGACTTTACCGGGACGTATTTAGACTATACCGTTGGACTCTCTGACTTTACCGGGACGTATTTAGACTATACCGTTGCGCTCTCGGACTTTACCGGGACGTATTTAGACTATACCGTTGCGCTCTCTGACTTTACCGGGACGTATTTAGACTATACCGTTGCGCTCTCTGACTTTACCGGGACGTATTTAGGCTACACCGTTCATTACAAGGACACAGCTTGCTTTCTCGTAGGCTATATCACACCCGATAAGTCACGATTGATCACAGTGGACATACAGTAGAGATAGCTATAATGTTGTTATCTGATGTTGTCGTTCATCAGTTGGTACACGACAAGTACTAATATGATATGATAGAGAACAATCAGTAAACACGGCGGACAGTAACTGAAGGTCATACAACTGAACGATAATAGTATTTATGTGAGACATATCAGAGTCCAGCATCGGGTATCTATCTGTTTTACCGACAAACCTGCCACTTCATGGAATCAACACTGAATATACAATGTACAGTTTAACCACTGTATAGGAACATCCTTTAGCAGCTGTAATAATTGACCGCTGTTTAGAGGCTGCTGCTATACAGAGGTATAGATACGATATTTAGTAAATATTGGCTGACAGAAATGGTGAAGGCGGATTTTTAGGGTTCGTAGACTATAGAGGACAGCACTGGAGGAATAATATTGTATAAAAAATGGACAGCCAAGCGGTTTAGGAGGAGAAGTCGTTTGAAGAAATTGTTGACGGACGCACGACGCACGCCGCACGCCGCACGACGGACGACGGACGACGGACATCTCGGTATGACAAAACCTCACCATGACCACTTTGTGGTCAGGTGAGCTAAAAACACCTGTGCCTGGTTAGAAAAGTTCCGAGTCAACGAGCGGAAACCATTTGATCTACTGACCCACATGTGCAAAGCAATATAGACCTTATGGTCCTTACCCCATCATCAAAGATAGCGGGGCATGTTTTTGCCCCTTAAAGATATAACAATAATTAAGAATTGATCAACATTTATTTTCAAACAAATGTAGGAATTTAAATTGATTTACAGTGCATGCTGAGGGTTACAATAGCAATAGAATATTACAACAACAATCAAGCAGGTAGAGTATGTTCATTAATATTTGTGATGTAAAACAGTTTATATTGTTTCTATCAACACATAGTTTCTCGCGAATCCTTTATGATCATCAGCAGCATTTCTCCACTTCCACAGGCAGGTTCGCTTGACATCTCATCTGTAATGATATAATATGCAAACATAAAAAACCATTATAAAAAAATAAAAAGTTTAACAAAAGCCATAATCACATGACCATCCCTGGGGTATATGTTTATTTGCAAGTAACAGGACCAGGTGTTTGTTGTAAGATCATAAGTGTTTTCTCAAAGCAGGACTTAAATTAAGTATTCATGCACTTCTCATAGATGTCATCTACATATTTGTGAAGTTCCAAATCAATCAACTGAATACCATTTAACTTATGTTCCAGACAAACAATACTTTAATTCAAATATCAAATCAAAACCTCAAATATTTTTAGAGTTATACTAAATATATTATAAAATTCAATAAGGGGAGATAATTTCAAACTGGACTACATAGTTATGGTTTTTGGTTACTGCCTTTGTCCTAGTTGCCATCATTGACATATTAAGTTTTAAGTCAATATCTTCAATATTTTAGACAAAAATTTGGGACTGATGGAAGGACACTGATTATTACCAGCTTTATCAGTATGGATGCCCATCTTGATCATTGTGAATAACTATGTTGGATTTCAAGTATCTTCCATAGTCTTTCAATCACAAATTGACATATTTTCAGAAAAGGGGAATAACTCTTAAAAAAGTCAAGCTAATAAAATCTTTATTACCCTTTACAGAGCTATTACTATGTAAACTGTTAGCAATTATGGGATGTTCAAGCAAGGAAACAAGATTTAATGGATACAACTTATGTGCAAGTTAAAATTTAAATAAAAAAAATATTATAAATAAACTGCAAATTACCAATTGTAGCTGTTCTTTGACTTTTTTCTGCAGCAGGATGTCTTGATCACACTTTTGTATCTATTTGATTCACATTTCATAGAGAAGAGAGAACATGCATCTGTTGCCAGGTGTAAACAGTTCACCAATCATTTTATGACGACATTTCCAAGCCTCAGAACAACAAACTGCAATCAGAAAATGAAATAAATATTGAAAATGTATTATTATTAGTGTAATTTTAAATTAAAGAACCCCCCCATAAGTTTGCACTTGAAATACCTAATTCTCCTATCAACATAATAGGCCAAACCAGATATTATTATCAAATTCATTGTGTGACATTCTACAAGGGTGCTCTTGGTTTACGGGAATAGACCTTAGAGGGGTGGCTGCATATAACAAATTGAAAACCAGTACAATATATTTACTATTACTTTTGCTGCCCAGAGTTCATGCACAAATCTCACCTAAATTCAAGGACTTTTCAAGGTAAAATGTGAATTTTCAAGGCCATTTCAAAACATTTACATAGCAAAATTATAGAATTTTTTTTTTGTGCAGGATAAACTAGAACCATCACTGTCGTGATCGGGCCCTGTCGTTATTATTGCCAATAAGCAGTGTTGGGCGGTATTTACGGCCCCGGTATTTACCGGGCGGGAAAAACCGGGAAATACCGTCCTGTCCAATACTCCCAAAGTGTCCAATACCGGGAAATACCGGGAAATACTGGTCAATTGAATGGTCAAGTGGGAATTTTTTGTGTACTGGTTATTTTAAATGCATTATGAAGCAACTGAACTCTCAGGTTTTCATTTGTTGTTCTTTATTCAGTTCTATATCATTCAATATATCTTTAATTTATTTGTGAGTATGATCTACAAGTGGTCAAATGAACTGGTCAATTCATTTTCAAAGTGGTCAATTGGACTGGTCGATTCAATTTCAATGTGGGAAATACTGGTCAATTGAATGGTCAAGTGGGATTTTTTTGTGTACTGGTTATTTTAAATGCATTATGAAGCAATTGAACTCTCAGGTTTTCACATGTTGTTCTTTATTCAGTTCAATAACATTGAATAGATCCTCAAATTATTTGAGAGTATGATCTGCAAGTGGTCAAATGAACTGGTGGTCAAAGTGGTCGATTGGATTGGTCGATTCAATTTCAATGTGAAAAAAAAAATCTAAAACACAATTTCTTTAATAACTAAATTTTGATTTAAACATATAGATCAAATACACTTGTTACAAATCTAATTAAAATATTTAGTAATAATTAATATATTAATTTCAATTTAAAATGAAAGTTATTATGTTATAGTTATACTAGAAAGTGCATGAGAGAGACTGTTATAAATAATTAATATTGATAATCATTTAGACTTGTATAAATAGATACAATCCGGAATGTACAATATTGTGGGTTTTTCGTAAATTTGCATGCGGTACAAATAATGTTGACCTTAATCCTTTGCTAATGCTATTGTGATTTAAATAAGCATCGCTAATTTCAATGGTTCAAACATGAATATTTATCGAACGAAAACATGGATAACGGTAAAAGTTGTTTGTACCGCGGGATTAGTGTGGAAAAACCAGATTGCATTGAATTCCGGGGTATATCTATTGGCTTAAACTAATTTAGCACATTGTTAAATCAGGTCAACTAAGTGTGAAGTGTGAAACTGACAACTAACAGATTATGCAATATTGTGTCATATTCTTGCAGTTAACATAGGATTAGTCTGGGGGAGTGTTTACATAACTGGACATAACCCTAGTACCCTACAATACAAAATAAAGATGTTCTATGGACAATTTTCTACACAAAGTGCATGAGTTTCAAGCGTCCCATTGAAGAGAACTTGCATGAAAAAATAGAATTTAAAACAAATAATAAGTTGATAACCTTTACTCTAGTAGAGCTAGGTATATAGATAAAGATACATGTATGGAAGCATAATTTCACATGACCAATTCAATCGACCACTTGTATAGTCCAATTGACCAGTATTTCCCAGTATTTCCCGGTATTTCCCGGTATTTCCCAGTATTTCCCGGTATTTCCCGCCGTCCTGTCCGTTACTCAATCAACCTTCTGTTATGCCAACACTGCCAATAAGTATTGCAAGTTTCATTTGAATATTTTGAAAAGTTTTTGAACTATGGCCAATGTAAAGTTTGAAGTCGAAAAAGGGGCACAAGCCAAAATTTATTAAAGCTACAGTTGTTGCCCTTTGCTACACATGTGCGTATTGTCACTGTCAATATGTATAGCAATTTTCATTTTGTAATTTTACAAAGGGCCATAATTCTTACAATATTGTAGTTGGAGTAACATAACTTGGCATACAATAGTGTATTGTTGCTGTGACCTTATGTTTAAAGTTTGAAGTCGTTACCTTTAATGGTTTGCAAGTAATTAAGAAAAAACATGAAAAATGTGGACGGACGGACAGACGGACAGGGTGATTACTATAGGGCACCTGAAAAAAATTTGCAGGGCCCTAATAAGAAATTTATGGTCATCACGACTACTGCTAACACTCGCAACAATGCAGTAACATCACTTTTTAATCTAGGTAAGACAAAGAGTGTTTCTTCATCATATTTCATGCAGATAATGTGTTATTTTCACAACATTCTTATTCATACACAATTCATGTATATCCAAGGCTGCGTGACTAAATTCAAGGACTTTCAATTAAATTTAAATTTTCGCAATTTTTTAGTTTTTTGTTCAAGGTTGAACTTGAATGGAATGGTAACAATGTGTAATTATATGTCTCTGATTGAGTTTTCAAGAATCATGAACATGTACTGCATTGCTAGTCAAAACTTAGCAATAATCATTGCAATAGTAAAACAAGAGTAATTTGCAATAAAGCAATAGTATCACAAAAGCAAAAAGTATACCATAGTCAAAATTGACCCCAATAGTCAACACTTCTGGCTCTAAAGTATGTCATAAAAGAACACAGCATAATTATAGCACCATCCTGTTTATACTGAGCCACAAGTTTGGGTCAGTTAATCAACATTGTCAACATATCTTACCTTTATCTTTCTCTTTTTGTTATGAATGTTCCTCTGAATGATTAGTTGGAGGATATCCCTTCATTACAAATCTAGGGAGCAGCCAAGTGGTGTTGCCAAGTGATCTTGTCTGTTGACATACAGTCTATAAGTTAAACCATGACCCATGACTCCTCACACCTGTAAACGTTATATACATGTTTAAGTATTACAAACAACAGAACTCATTCAACATTAATAAATGCTTTATTTTGAAGTTTCATGTCAATTCCACGACCAAGAGCTGTATACATAGTTGGCCTATATTCTTATTGTATTGTATTTGCAGTGCAATTCCAGTTGTAAGTTTGGGAAAATATCGGTGGTGTTACCTTAACATTGTCCCGGCAAAGTGAGAACTTTTGTTCCCAAACAAATAATTGTCCCTCAGCGGCTTTCCACCGCCATGCGCCCTAGCTCTAGGGACAGGGTAGTCGAACCTCGACTCGATATCATAGACTGTGAAACTTTAAATTTAAAAGGAGCTCCTAGAAGACAGCACACTAGGGCAAGGCGGCATTGGTTACGATTGACTAACTTCACTAAGTGTATAATCATAATGGACAATAAATCGAATAATCATGAATGATATGAATTATGTTCAATTAATGCTCATCTTTTGGATTAATTTTATTAAATATGCAACATATTTTGTGCGTAAAATTATCATGATTAATAATGCATCAGTCGGTTGTATTCAAGGCGCTCCACCATCAGGGATCGTCCAGGATTTTTACTTTTGAATTGTCAGAACACTGGCCCTTCCACCGCCTTGCGGGGGACAGCTGATGGTCAAATCTCTGGTATTTCCCCAGCCCCTGACAACTAAATAATATCCCCGGGGTACTTATCTTTGAATAAAAAACATCATAACATTTCCCCGGCTGTGCGGTGAAAGCTGTAAGGTAAAAACATGGCTGATTGCCTGCCTATCCACCGCCTATCCCCGGGGGTTGGGTGCCGTGGGAGCAACAGACTTGTGCATAAATTCTTGCAATAATATTGCCAAAATTTTGGGAAAAAAACAATAGAAATTACAATAATTACTTGTTTGTGGTCGTCTTACGCATGCCACCGGTGGAATCGAAACTGTCTAATTTTGTTCCGCTTTCGAGACATCTATATTCTTTCGAATAACATTCTTACAGCACCAGATTGTAACAAATTGTCATAATTACGCGCAAAAAAGGTTGAAATTTGTCGTGTGTTTGTTGTATAACGCAAACCGGCAATGTGCTACGGGAGGTAACTCTGTGGCTGTCGTAAACTTTAAATCACGAAAAGTCGAATAAAAAGCGAAAACAATACTGTCATATACGACGAATGCATTGTTTGAAATTAGTTTTAACTTCGTCGAGTGTGAAAGATGCGTTCTTTGAATGTGCGTATTTTATGCAAAATCTGAACGATTTCCGGCGAAATTGGCCAGGAGTCCCGTGCCTTAAACAAAATAGCCGGGACCAATTATCCATGTACAATGAATTTGGGATTCTTTTCAGAAAAAATGAAGACAACCTATACCTAACAACTTTTACAGAGAATCTAATATTTTCCTCGTCGAAACTGAAAAACAGCCGTCCCAAGTAACGAGTTTACCGGTTCAAAAATTAGACGGTGTACACAGTGCTTTTCCAAGCTGTCATCTGATTGTACAATAAATCAAAGTACTGAAAGTACTGACAGGCTGGCGAACTGCTAAGGAACAATAGCTTTTCAAGTAATATAACATCAAGTGGTTTTCTAAGTCGAAAGAGAGATAAGTGCTGGACTTAACAAAAAATAAAAATTTAAAAATATCAAAAAAATTGGAGCCGCCGTGATTCGATCGCTGGACCTGGGCATCAGAAAATTACTAAGCGAGTTGCTCAACCACTCGACCACGATCTCGTTGGAGAATGTTGACCTAAATAATTTAACATAATAAAATCATTGATGCGCCGCGCTATATCGCGTCCGTAACGCGTAGTAATAATTATCAACGCCTTTAAACACCTTTTCTTTTAATTTCATACAATTTCCTTCCATTTCAAGAAGAAACTAATATATTACAATCGAACAGAATATATAAAACAAGGAAAGTTGAATGTTCTTATCTTGCAAAACTGATTAATGAGGAGGAACTATTTGCATTGAGTGTATAGATTCTGTGTTGTCAGTTTTGGGAGTAAATTCATCTTAGTGGATTTCATTTTTTAGGATTGTAATAGTCTGGCGCGAAATCGCCAGCCTAAAAATCTAGCAAGAACTGTAAATAATTAATATACGTTTGAAATTTAATTTCGTTGATTTTGTGGATGACATCAAACAACAAATTAAACCCACACCGAATATTGATGATTCAATATAATCTGACTTAGTGGATAATTGATCCTAGAAATGTAGTCCCAGCGAAATGGTCTTTTGTTACAACAAAATACAATAAACAAAATTATGTTCAATCGGAATTTCATGAGTTTACAGTATTTTCTGAAAGTGCTGGTTGTTTATATCCATGTAAGTGACCTGATTGCAAAAGTAAAAGGTCAGACACGTGTTAACTTAAGGTAGGACAACTCGTTCAATCACTGTTCAAAGATAAAATAATATATAGACATAAGCTCGTCCGTCAGGAAAATTATGTTTATCTAATATCTAAGTTTAAATGGTAATGACTGACAGCAAAATCAAAATGTCTGACACGTGTAAACTTAATTGAAGACAACTCGTTGAATCACAATCTGTATTAATAGTTTGTACCTTAAACTTTGTAGTACACATGTATGGTATAATAAAATCTGAAAGTTTGTATCAGTTTTAGTGCAGTAACTGATTATTACAGGTATATATTGACACATTGTACTAATAGATGAAGGAACACAAGTCTCATTCTAAGCCTAATGGCACTGTCCTATTGACATTATGCCAGAGGCGAGATCGTTCCACCTGACTGTTTGTCGAAGGATGCTTGACGAAGGTTTTCAAGTAAATCCACTGGACCATGTAATTATGATGTACCGTTCAAATTTATCTAAAGGGTATTGATTGACAACTGGCGTAGTGACACTTGGTTAAGGTTAAAACTGGATAGCCACGCCAAAGTAAACGTCAATCTCCATTGAATGCAATCAATGCTTAGAACAAGAAGGTCGTAACTACCAAATCGATATTTTGAGAAAACACGGAAAAACTGTCCGACATTTACTCTTCACTTATAGTTTAACAAACTATTACAACTTCATTTTGGTCAACATGACAAGTTCAGATTTTTATGAAAATGGGCTCATAAGAAGCGCCTTGTGGTGCTCATTCTAATTATGTATGAACCTTAAAGGGTCGTAAGTGGCACTTACGACCTTCTAATTCTAAGCCATCGATATGCAAAATGCTAGTTACCTGTTTGTTATTTCATACAGTATAACAGTTGTCCATTCTACACTATGGTACACATATTGACACAGATTTTAAAGTTCATTCTACATGGTACACATATTGACACAGATTTTAAAGTTCATTCTACATGGTACACATATTGACACAGATTTTAAAGTTCATTCTACATGGTACACATATTGACACAGATTTTAAAGTTCATTCTACATGGTACACACATTGACACAGATTTTAAAGTTCATTCTACATGGTACACATATTGACACAGATTTTAAAGTTCATTCTACATGGTACACATATTGACACAGATTTTAAAGTTCATTCTACATGGTACACATATTGACACAGATTTTAAAGTTCATTCTACATGGTACACATATTGACACAGATTTTAAAGTCCATTCTACATGGTACACACATTGACACAGATTTTAAAGTTCATTCTACATGGTACACATATTGACATAGATTTTAAAGTTCATTCTACATGGTACACATATTGACACAGATTTTAAAGTTCATTCTACATGGTACACATATTGACACAGATTTTAAAGTTCATTCTACATGGTACACATATTGACACAGATTTTAAAGTCACATACAGACTGTGCTCTCAACAAAGTTTTACGTCAAGGAATATATAAATACAGACTTACATGGCAATAATCAGAAACATTGTTAATGTAATCATGTTGGACATGCCACGTGACTTTTAGGCTAAGTCGACAAGTAAAAAATACGTTAACCAAAAGTTGAAACAACCGGAAGTATCATATGCCTTGACCGATGTCAACGAGATAGATTTGAAATACAATTGGAAAATGAGCAATATCAACGCAAATAAATGCGTTTCAACAGCAGTTCAGTTATTGCCCGCAACTGGCTCATTGGTTTTAACAGAACTATTAAACAGCTTGAGATTCGAACTTATCTAGTGAGAATTGGTCAAACAATAAGATACTGTTGGTTGTTTTAAACTTCCTGTTTGCAGATTTTTATTTGCCGACTTTCCCAAAATATCACGTGGTATGTCCACCCTGTATAAAGCTATACATACATATACCTACATATATCAATGTACATTTTATTCATAGTTAAATGAAAACGGTTACAATAAACATCAACTGCATAAAGATCATGCCGCCAGGTAAATTATGTATATATAGGTATAACTGGGAGTTACTTAGTAAACTGTAGTCCCCGCTATTTCTTTAAAGTGGGAAAGGTTTCCTCATTAGCAAATTGAATGAATCGACATAAGGGATTTAAAGTGTATATAGCTATATTCAAACAGTCATTCAATGTCAAAATAATTACTTGCATTGTGTTTAGTATGATACTAGACTACCTTAATTGCAAATTAAAACTTTGGATGGGCTCCGTGTATTTTTATTCAATCGTCGAAAAATAGACGATTCTTACAGTTTCATATGGTGTTCTAGAACACTTTCGTATGAAAATGGACAGATTGCATGTCCAATAAATCACAGAGAGAGTTTCTGATAAAACTGAAGCGAACAATGATATAACGGAAATGAAAGCATTATTGTTTTTCAGTTTTTGAAACTTTAAAAAAAGTATCTTCCAATACAGCTCTATACACTTTAATATGTTTGGGTTTAATTATCGTCAGTATATGAGACTTGTACGTATTCATTATCTGTATTTTATCTTGCACTTACGAAATAGTTGTCCTATAATTATGGCAACATGATACGACAGAACGTTATAAGTTTAAAAGACGGGCATACATTCAAGGTCGTTCGGTTGTATGATATTATTGAGTTACGTAAGCTATACCCGAGTCTAACACGGGGTATCAATATACAACCATACCTACATACCTGCCACTTCATGGAATCAACACTGAACACGAGGGTCATTCAATAAATACGTGGACTGGACTCGTCATTTTAATACACATTGACACAGATAATAACTAATTATATCACACTAAACTACAGTCTTTCGGACACAAGTGCAGAAAATATTGCACGAATCGACGCGTATTTAAAGAAAATAAGGATAAAACAAAACTATTACCTTACCGCAACCACCACACAACGCAAATATTCTGACGTCAGCAACGTTATTGACGATTTGCTATTTTTCAAATGGTAAACCCGAAATTAACAATGTGGAATTGAACACAACTATTTAAGTTATGTATATAATTAAATAGATCTACTACAACATTTTATGTATTCAAAGTTAAGTATTAAGCTGGACTTAATGGTTATTTGCTAAATAGAAACGCCTCGCAAAAATTGACTGGGGTTTCCTCAAACGTCACTACGTTTGCTAATTTCGTCCGACCCCTTTATCATTTCTAAAACCATGCTGCTCTTCAGAAATGTGATTTTGTCACTAAAACACAGGGACACTGAATACTGCATGTTCTCCGTTTGCTTTCATTAGTAGCTTATGTGTGTTTTGTTGTGTATTTCCAAGACAAGTGCACAATTTAATAGTTGCATGAATTTCCTTGCGTTAATTCATGAGCATTTTGACGTATATGAAAACGTGACAGGTATAGATCAAATGCTTCTCAATTAAAACTCAAATGACTAAACAACTTAATAATTTCACCAAATATGATGATAATATCTTGCAATAATCTGGCAAACAAATGGGGATATAAATGAATTAATTCGGAATTTATAACTAGTTGAACTAGTGAAAAGGGTACGTTACGTCGCTCGGGGGTGGTAGCGCGTTACTATGGTAATACAACGGCTGCTGACATTCTACTGTGTTGCATAATTACTGCCAAGGGAGATGATTCCGGACAGGAGAAGCTTCCGGACAAACGGTCTAGACGGTTTATTTAGTTAAATAATTCATTGATATTGGTATCAAATCACTCAGGGGCGTATTTAAAGGAAATCTGGAAGAAAAAAAAAATAAAAATCAACAAATAATTACTCATATACTGAAAATATCGTCTGCTATTGTGATTTTGACATCAGCACCGCCGGGGGGTAAACAAATTGAGTGCGCATGCGTAATATAGCGCGTGCACAGCGCGAGCGACAATGATTTTATTATGTTCAATTATTTAGTTCAAAATTCTGTAACGAGATCGTGGCCGAGTGGTTAAGCAGCTCGATTAGTAATTTTCTGATGCTAAGGTCCAGCGATCGAATCACGGCGGCGCCAAAAAAAATATTTTTTTTAAATTTTATTTTTTCGTCCAGCACTTAGTTTAGCGCAATAGACGAAATTTGTCCTCATTATCTGTTGAGAATTTTTTTTTATATCTTGTCAATAAATCTGAAAAACTTTTTCCACATTTTGTTTCGATTTTCGGCCGGTAAACAAGATACGGTTTGGATTGGAATTTAATCTGTCACGAGCGCCCCCTGGGTTGAAAACATGTGCGTCACGTGTTGTCATGTCGTAAATATTGACATATTTTTGCATAATTGTGAAGAAGGAGCCCTGTTCTAAATATTTCCTGGTAATATGTTTCAAAATATTCGTCGTGAAATACTTGAAGCAGACTGTCCGGTATATCTATGGTAATATCGTTGAAAATAGCACAAAAGTGCCCCTTTTCAGGCCCCAATATTTTGCTGTTCACGTGACGTCATTTTTCGGGAAACCTATTTTTAGCAAAGAGCCTGAACCAAGGTATTTGTAAACACAAAAAAATCTGAGAAAAAATCTGTTTTTAACTCCAGGGGAAGCGTTTTATGCGATTTCTGTCCGGAACCATCTCCTTTGCCAGTAAAGATAAATTTGTATCTATGGCGGGTAATAGATAAATGTTTATAATGATATAAGAAATTATTATTCAAACACAAATATAATAAAATGAGAACGATTGTCTACGAATATATTGAATGACCCTCGTATACATGTACAGTTTGACCACTGTAGAGGAACTCCCTTTAGTAACTGTAAATATTGGCCGCAGAGATTGTTGTGATATATAGTAATTACGAGCTTAGAGTAAGGTGTGATATATAATGTATTGTAAATATTGGGCATGAATAAATTGTGAAAGTGTTGTTGTAAGGCCCGCTTAGCTCAGTCGATAGAGCGCGAGAATAATAGTCACTACTGGTCTCGGTGGTGGGTTCGAATCCCAGGCAGACCATCTTAAATTACTAATAGTCTTTCGGAAGAGACTTAAATCCGAGGTCCCATGTTTGAGTGATTTACACCTGGCAGGTAAAAGAACCAGTGATGCACCTGCAATCGGGGCATACTCTGTATCATGCACTATCCCCCAAAAACTGAAATTACTAAAACTCTTTTGGGGGCCTCGCCCATATGGATTATCCGGTGGCGAGGATAAATAAAGGCATTACAATCGAAATGTTGTAAGGTTTATAGACTATATGTGGACAGCACTGGCGAGGTTATATTGTACTATAAATGGACAGGCATGTGATTGTGTACCTTTTACACCAAATACAAGTACACGGCTTTTAGGTCGACTGGAACGTAGACTGCCGAATAGTGAGAACATAAACTCGGGTTTCCACAATTATATTTTTTTTCTCGTTCGATTGTGTGTTTTGGTATTGTATTATTGCGTTTTGTAGTTTCTGATTTCTGTGCTCGCCTATTTCAGTTGTCGTCCATATCAGATTTTTCATAATCGTTGTTCTTCTATATTCATAATAGCATAATGTTCATCTAAACAGTATGACGTGTTGTAAGATTGATATATCGGACATTTATACCAGCGTCAGTGATCGTACATATCGTACATTTATACCCGCGTCAATCATCGTACACATATTGTATAATATGATTGTCGCCCTTCACTCATATGTATTTACTAGTTATAGCCAATGTGCGTGTGTTCGAAACATTGTGGTCAGTTTCACGTCTGGTATTTGGTTGAAAACCGTGGCTGGCAGCTTAAGCTGATATCTGGTAAATGTGAAACATCGTCAGTGATCGTACATTCACTGTACATAATTATCTCCCTTCATTCTCGTGCATTTAATTATATGGACGTACATGTACTTCTAATCATCTTTTTTCATATAGTGAAGTACAAATCTAATTTGTATACAATGTAAATATATATGCATATAAATAGTTTAAAAACACAATGGAAGGTTCAGAAGTTTAAGTAGATTTTATTTCCTGATAAGAACAAACAGAATATATAAACAACACTTCAAATAATAGTGGTTTAACAAATTGCAAACCCGTCACATAAGTATAATGACGCGTAAAGCACAAATAATAAAATTGTTACAAGCTTATCAAGCTTATCAACAAAAGCGTCAAGTAACAAGTTCTGTTAACATAGTCGCACACCTTCCCTTGTTCCTGGTTATGGATCTGAGTGATTAAATAGTAAACAACAGCAATTATATCACTATAACCGAGGTGAAAAACATCCATTACATTTAGCTTGCCATGTGCAGAAACTATAATGTACCATTCCATTCATTAAGTGTACTTCATTGACATAAAACATTACTAATGTTACCAATTGACAATTACATACACAACGCATTTATTGTCCCAGGGTAAAATGTTTTTTAGGAAATGATACAGAACATCACTAAAGTTATATTAGGACATTTGATATTTGAGTTCAAACACACTCTACATGTATCTGGTCAAATGGCAGTGAAACCCCATACTATGAATCAACTAAGTCAGACTGATTCAAATATAGGCGATACTAATCATCTATCGAAACGAATCTTTTCCACAATGAAATACATACGAAGTAACAAATAATATAAAACAATGCATGTACGGCGCAAAAGGCTTTCAGTCTGACAAATACATTATACACATGTATATATCAACATACACTTTATTTTCACAAAACACCTTTTCAATGTTAAAAATGTTCATATTACAATTTGGATTGTAATAAAAATGGTGGTTTACAGTTTTGACCAACAATCGTACTTGTACTGGTACCATACCACTGTACGTGTCACTGACTGTATGTTCTCATTAATACTGATATATTCGTATATTATTACAGTGTTCTGCTTTCGAAAAACGACTGCCTACAATAATCCACCCTTTATCAGGACAATAGCACAATGCATCAGGATATTTCAAACCATCACTCGGGTTCAGCAAAATCTCACCACATTGTAAATCCATGGTTAGTTTTCTGACGACATGATTGTCACTATCACACACAATGATGTACGGGATGTTTGGAGAACATACAATACCAGTAGGCTCTGCAAGATCCTTACACTCAGCAATTTTCTTTCCCTTCATATCTACACTCAAACAAATTTTACTCTTGTAGTCGCTGATATAAAATATCTTCTGATCAGGACTGAAAGCTATGTATGCAGGTAACGAACATGATGACGTCACATCATCTTCTGGAATTATTTTCTCAAGAACTTTCCCGTTCATATCAAGGACCTGGAACTTCAGTGGCTGTTCAAAGGAAATCAGAAGCTTACCGTTAAAGTAAACAATACCACGACAGTACCCGTCTACACGGATTGTTTTAGCAACATTCAAACCATTTTGTGTTGAGAGAATATTGATACATTGATCGTGAAGGAGAGTAACTGCAAGTTGATCTTGAGGTAAACGTGTCATAGACAATGGATGATCTTTCAGTTTCACCGTGTCCCTGATAGTACCTTTAGGCACATCAATGACCTTCACACTCAGGTTGTTATCATCAGCTACAGCCAACAATTGTCCCGATAGAACAACGATATCTACAATAAGACAATTCTTTTCGTCACTTCCGGTCTTGACGTTTAAACTTTTAAGAAAAGTTAAGTTATCAATGTTCTGCATAGAATTAGAAGAGTTATCGTCCGTTGTTTGATGTTGACCTTGGTTATGGTGGCTGCCAGTGATATCAGACATGTTGGTCATTCTACAGTTCAAGTGGAAGAGAACGTGTCCTTTCAATGCTTTGATTTTAAAATGAGATTGAAGACATGATACACACAGATACTCAGCACAATCCACACAGTATCCCTTCGCTTCTACATGATCACCGCCAGTTTTACAAGCATTACACTGGTATTCAAAATCATCCGACGAGCTAACATACACGGACGCATCCGAGCTGGCCACTCCGAGACGGCGAAATCGATCGTCAAGTCCTTCAGCCATTTTGTTCGAGAATTTTATACTTTCTTAAATCCGTAATAACTCGCTTAGTTTACGAACATCTACATTCACTTAATATATATTTCTATTTGATTATTACACGTATGGTACAATCCATTAACAACGTGTTCAAAAGATAGCACAATACAGACTACTGCGCGCTGACTTTGTTGAGAATATTCTATAATTTTCAACTGGAAATACTAAATGCGATTCAAGCTGTAAATGCGTAGATTATAAAACCTTTGTACATTAAACTATGACACTTGATCGATTTAACAATATCACGTGACTTTGGACTACAAACCCAAGATGAAATTGCCATCACTTCGAAAACAAAAATTGTCGTTGGTATTTAATTACTTTACTGAATTCTATGAAACGCATACCGTAAACCTAGAAATTATTTCGCGCGAACATGTCCAGGACAAGAAAAACGCGAAAGTTTCTCGTTTTTGAAGGAAATGCATCATTTTGGTACGACGTTTATAAGACCGTATTATAAGTGCTATTTTGTCAAAATATGGAATGTTAAGTGTATGTGCTTTTTCTGAATAAAGCCTTTTATGATCACGGTAACATAATGAAAACAAAAAATTCTTGAAAACGTGTTTAACAATACACTCAATATATGAACATGCGTGGAAATAGAGCTGTTTATTACCGGGTTTGTCACAATACAAAATGATTGATAATGTCAATAAAACTGTGAAAACATTACCAGCGTAGTTTACAATTTGTGTAAACAATACAATAGGTAACTATATACATCAAAAAGAGTTTCAGAGGGTTTAACGAAGGTGAGAACTATAATTAAGAAGCAATTATATACGAACCGAGCAATGTATGTGACAGGTTATAATATCAATAATTTTGTCACTATGCGACTAAGTGTTCGCGGAGTTCGCGGGAGACTTAAAACGCGAAAGTTTGTAGCCGCGAATATGCCGACAATCATCAAAACGCGAATGTTTGTAGCCACGAAAGTTTCTAGGTTTACTGTACCACGCAAAGGGAAAATATAATGCAGGATCCCTATCCGCAGTTTTGCCATTGTGTCTAATATCCTGTGAAACCTTGGTGGAAATGACTAGCCAACGTAGACCTACAATCCGAAGGTTTCGCAGATTGTTTTGAAAAGTGACCCAACTGGAGATATGTATACTGTATGCTGCGGAAAGCTATAATTTTCCCTTAGCGCGCGTATACGGTGGTTCTCCAAATAAATCGCGTACTTTTCCCATTGAACAAAATATATTTAAATCATTACTTTCAAATGTTCGTTGACGAAATTTAGACATGTTCTTAGTATGCCTTCAGAGTTTCATGAAAATGGATACCGGTTCTAGTTGATATTCATCATTGCAGTTTAGAGTGTTATATTATATTTCGACGACATACATGTACCAGTCATGACTATATCGTGCATGGCATTTATAAGGGATTTTCCTCTCCTGACGACGCAATTATAGCACGTTTATATTTTTGAGAGGCAAACATGGCTGCGTATTTCCCGCACAAATAAGATTTGTTTATTTAAAATTTACTGTGATGCCCCTTAACAGACATTCGTAAATGGCCGACATAAAACAATTATGCACAATCATGATAACTACACGTGTAATTTGAAATACTAGACTAAGTATGCAAAATGCAAGTTTATAGAAAATCAAATGAATGAAACACGGCGCTTTTTGTTGGTTGCTCTGCCTTAGGGTACATGGGGTTGGTTAATCACTGATGATGTAAGTTATACAATTATCCATTTGCATGTACTTTGCACAGTCACGTGACTTCGATTATCAATGTATTCATAAAGGTTACTGCTAAAAATCATTATCACGCGATGTCAAATAAGACAAATGTAAGCATGATTTACTGGGATAACCTCCGTATTTCTTAAAAATTGATTAAAAAATTAAATACTAACGGCTGTTTTTGTTTTTGATGTGAAGGAAATTTCTACTTGGGGTTGTAGTCTAAAGTCACGTGGTAATTCTACAGTGTTCATACCTTTACTAAAATATCAACTTTATATTGTTCCACAATCATTTGATTACAATTGACTTGGCATGTATTGTATAATTATTTATCTCAAACCCATCTCTTACGTCTTCTTATTATTAATGTACATACAAAGTATAATCTTAAAGTGTATAGAGCTATTATCTAACGGTCATTTAATGTCAAATCGTTTTTAGTATGATATCAGACTATTGAGTAACTTAATTACAAATTAAAGCTTTGGATGGGTTCCGAGTACTTTGATTCAATCGTCGAAAAAATAGATGATTCTTATAATGTCATAGGGTAATCTAGGACACTTTAGCATGTCCAATAATTCACAGAGAGAGCTTCTGTTAAAGCTGAAGCGAAAATGATCTAGTTAATATAAAAGCATAACTGATTTTTGGTTTTTTAGTTGCTGTTTTTTTAAATAAAAATATCGTCAATATAGATCTATACACTTAAACTGTAGTGGCAAAACGAAAATGACATTGTGTTTGTGGTCAATATTACTTTATACTTAAATTATTACTGAATATGAGTTTACGATCATATTCGTAGTTGACGTTCATTATGTTATTTTAGCATACCCGTGTAAAGTTTCATGAGTATTCAATATTATCTGAAGAAACAATCTGATGATTTGGGTTACAATATAGACCATGGTATATTTGATTACCTTAACGCTATAATTATATGCACAAGTTAAATGGAGTTTTAACAATAGTGATTTGTTATTTATATGATGTTATAGAATGATAACCATGTGCCATTCCCAATACATTATACTACTTAACTGTTCAATATGTCTATTAACAATTTGAAGGACATAACATGACAAAGTTTATTACGGTTGCAAATTTGTGTAACGTTCCTTGGATCGGGGTATGAAACGCTATCATCACTTGAGGCGACATTTAAGTCTTAAGTTACTTTTGTACGAGTCAAATTTTCGATCAAAAGTTTCGCACTTGATTCCACAATTCATCGTATCGACATCTGAGTTTAAAATCCGTTTACTGGAATTCCGGATTTATGTTGGGTGACAATGCGCGAGATATCCCGAATATGTCAGGGGTAGATTCGTATAGCGTAAAGAGCAACCAGGTATTCAAATCGCGTTTATATTTGCCAAACAAGAATAATTTATTTAGAGTATATAAGAACACTAGTTTACGACCTCGCCGACTATGTTTGGTTTTTGAAAAACATGTTTAACTTGAAAATAAGTATATTGTCTCATCGAGAGTGTCGAGTGATGTATAATAATCATTTTACACACGCCCGCTTATATGTGTTACCCCTGACCGTAAAATTGCGGAGTCCGGAAAGCGAATTTTATTCTGTCGATATCGAGAAAAGACGAAGCATGGATGTAGAAAATATGGAAGTGTGGTATTTATAGAGTGTGGGGAAAGAAACCGAGTATTTGTGTACGAAGTATACGGTATATTCAAACACGCAATCATAAGTCTAACAAATAATTTGAAGTAAAACATTTAAAACCGTGTTCATTTTTGTACTTGTAATATCCATGATTTTGTGTACTTTCGATATTCACCAATTAATGGACACCACGCTCACACTAACTATACTTATATGTCAGTGATCTTTCTCCCAAACATGCTTTCTAAGAACAACATGACTCATAACAGCGATTTCGATACAAACACTATGTTTGATGTATTATGTTTGATATTCCACAAACACAAAATGTACCACAAGGAACACAAAATGTACCACAAGGATCTCATAATATACAAAATGTACCACAAGGAACACACAATAGACAAAATGTACCACAAGAAACACACAATAGACAAAATGTGCCAACAAGGAACACACAATAGACAGAATGTGCCACAAGAAGCACACAATATACAAAATGTACCACAAGGAACAAACAATAGACAGAAAGTGCCACAAGAAACACACAATAGACGCAATGTGCCAAAAAGGAACACACAATAGACAAAATGTACCACAAGGATCTCACAATAGACAGAATGTACAACAATGAACACACAATATACAAAATGTACCACAAGGAACACAAAATGTACCACAAGTAGCACATAATAGACAAAATGTACCACAAGAAGCACACAATAGAAAAAATGTACAACAAATAGCATACAATATACAAAATGTACCACAAGGAGCACCCAATAGACAAAATGTACCTTATGAACTCACAATAGACAAGATGTACCACAAGGAACATACAATAGACAAAATGTACCACAAGGAACACACAATAGACAAAATGTACCACAAGGAACACACAATAGACAATATGTACCACAAGGAACACACAATAGACAATATGTACCACAAGGAACAAATGATAGACAAAATGTACCACAAGGAACACACAATATACAAAATTTACCACAAGGAACACACAATATACAATATGTACCACAAGGAACACACAATAGACAATATGTACCACAAGGAACAAATGATATACAAAATGTACCACAAGGAACACACAATACACAAAATTTACCACAAGGAATACACAATATACAAAATGTACCATAGGGAGCAGACAATATACAAAATGTACCACAAGGAATCACAATAGAAAAAATGTACCACAAGGAACACACAATATACAAAATGTACCACAAGGAACACACAATAGACAAACTGTACCATAATGAGCACACAATAGACAAACTGTACCACAAGGAACACACAATAGACAAAATGTACCATAAGGAACACACAATAGACAAACCTCATATACATGATACCAAACGTACAGCCACGATGATAAATATACAAATAAACAAAATGAAACTGCAAGCATTCCAAACAGCCTACTTTCAGGTGTCAAGTAGACTATAGTTGGTTCACAGATATGAGGGAATTGGACCGGGAAGGGGCTCTCAATTAAACAGTTGATTACAGAAAATATTAACGACATCACATAACACAAGTACACGGGACAAAGCTTATACTATACACACAACCCACACAGCAAAAACGAAAAGCCCAAGTCTCTCCGTAAAATAACTGATAAACATAGTTTCACAAAAATATGTCAAAAAATGTGACCAATGTGACCTTGCTGTGATTTGACCTTGACCCCGCTATATCAAGCTGGATAACCACCACACGTAAAATGGGGAAGGCTCATACAATAGGTACACATCATTGGCAACAACTAAAATATGAACAGTACCACATGGAAGTAAACAGCTATAACACGACGACCCACACCGACAGAAGACCGCTTCGGTCAGTTTACCATGAAAGAAACAAGAACAAGCAGTAATTTGCAATTCACAAAGTAGATCATGTACAACTAAATTTGTGAAAAGCAAAATCATTCTAAAAACAAAATGTAAAAAAAAGAGTCAATAGTATTTAAGCAATATTGTTTATAATTATTTCAGGCTTATCGGTGGTTTACGGCAGAATAACGGTAGATTAATCCACGATAATTTCACAGTTCATAATTTCACGCAAATGGACTATTTTCTTTAAACAAATTTTCCCGCCGCCAAATAAAAAATTATAAGCATTTTCACTTGCTCTCTTAATCTTTAACAAATTACAGAACATTATATGTACATATATGTACATGTAAAACAAACGGACGAAATTGAAGCCATTGCAGAAGAACTATTTGATTGTATCTCGTCGCGTGCATGGTGGGAAAACGACGTCGCGCAAAACATTAGATGAATACAGAATAGTGGAGTATTTCCATCATTTAAGCTAATTGAAGCATGAAATAAATAGAATATTAGTATTTTAACGTGTATGATCGTTTGATAATTTACCTCGTGAGCAGCTGACTTATATTTTCACTCGTGGTTACGCTTACGTGGCTTACTTCTTCACAATCAGTGTGATTACACTTTTTCATATGTTAAAGCCAACGCTTCTTTGTGGCAGTTTTTAAACAAGATTGACAGAAATTACAAAATACATAAGATATGTACACTAGATTACCCAATACAATACAGGAAAATACTGGTACCGGATGATACCAGGAGTTACATGTATTAACGCGCATAAATTGATATAATATTATATGTATCGATTTATTATGGGAATTTACGAACTGACTCCGGAACGACTCGTCGATTTCAGATTGTTAACAATGGAATAGTTTGTGTGATGGTAACAATACTCCATTGTTTACAATTTGACGACTTGCAGAGATAATTACTCTAAGGATGAAAGTCAACATAGATCAAATATATGCTTATTCAGTGCCATTTAGATCGCTCTATAACTTGTTAATGTTTCACGGTCTTATTTGTTAGTATAATATTGCTATTTCTGAGACTTTATTGGGCTTTAAGTACACAGATAATATTTGTACGACCTCCTCTGACAAATGACATAGATGACGTGTTGGAATATTCAATGTACATGTACACATGTACTGATATATATGTTTTCAAGACATGGCGTTAAACTCTACACGCTTAGATGTATTCATGCAATTTGACAAAATTCAAGATCCTTAGATGTATTCATGCCGTTTGGCTAAATTTAATATTCATAGATGTATTCATGCCGTTTGGCTAATTGTAATATCTATAGATGTATGTATGCCGTTTGAGTAAACCTAACCCTTTAGATGTTGTCATGGCAGGTAGATATGTTAAGGGTGCTATTTTAAAAGAATAACTTACGAAAATCATTAACTCGCGTTAAAATCATTAATTTCCGTGGGGGGTTAAATTTCGTGGTTCACTTCAACCACGAACTTTAATCGCAACGAACATTGATTTTGACCTTTGTTTTGTTACCTGAAATGCAAAATCCACGAATTCAAGTGCCAACGAAATTGTCTTTTTTACCAAAACCACGAAATTTCGTCCCAACGAAATTAGATGATTTTACAGTACGTCTTTTATCGAAGTATTTTTTGTAAATGATATGGTAAAACATTACCCTTGTCACCCGTATATAAATACTATGTCTTAATGTTTATTGCGCAGTTTCGTTATTTTATCCGGTTAATATGTGACAAAATATTTTATTTAAATAACGTCTATACGAGTAATTATGAATTTCAATATTGCTATCTATTGACAGTGTATGAGATCTTAATTTGGATAGGCACCAAAATGTTACAAATGACTAGACCCCTTGATAGTTATATAAACTGTTTGCTCGGAGATGTTTCTTTCAGATAAACTTTAAATATAACATCCAAAATAATATCTAGGCTAAGATTCAGGTTTGATAAAAGCATAGTTTATAAAGACAATTGATGATATAAAAATACATTTAATTTACCATCGCACTTATTGCCAAATTGTATAATATACCATGATTTACAAATTATTCTGAAAGGAATCCAATACTAAAGTTCGGGTGAACAATATATATTACATTAGGTTTAGGATTTATAACGAAATTTCCGACAAAAAAAACAACTGGTAATAAGATTAGCGACGATAAAATGTGGTATTGTCATCTATTGGCATATGTAACAAATAATTAAACCTTTTATAAATGGTATAAAGTGATCAAATGATCAGACAACATACAAACTATATAAATCGATTGCTTTGTGTTCAGTTAGATATGGAAAGAATAGCTTATAGTTTATCCAAATTGAACATAATATATTTCATAAAGACATTGAACTAGATTAAACGTTTGATAAAGCATCAAAATGTATAACACACGAGGACGTATTCAAATATATTTCTGTACGTATTTTAGGCCATAGTTTGTGTGAACATTAAATACATTTTAAAAACGGTTTAATAGGATTTTTGCTAACAAACACTTTGCATTATATTTCGCATAACATGACATTGAATTTTAAATAATTAACCTTTAGCATGCTGCCGTCGCATATATGCACCAAGACGACGTTACGTCCAACCGCTGTCGTCGCTTTGAAGCGACACGATAATTCTATTCCGTGCCGCTCGGGTCGCATTTATGCGACAAGCCGACCTACTCTCCGTCCTCGCGCGTAGTCGTCAATATTTTTACCTTACCCAATACTTTTTAAGGTCAAGTACGAAAGAGGATTGTAAACTACGATTATGGCATAAAATTTACAAGTTTAGCTGTTTTTACAGTTAAATTAACAGCGATATAAAGTGGATGAATGCCTGCTATACGCAAGTGGAAATATTTGCTAATGACGAAAGCGATCATGCATTTTCGGGTCCAGGTAAATGTTTTGTTATGTGTTTGCTTGTTTTCTTGTTCCAAATTGAACTTATTTAGAAACGAAATTGATATTGGAAATTGAAGTTACGTGGGTGAATCAAAAAGTTCGTAGAATTTTGCCATAACTTTTTTATTTTCCGAGTTATTGTCGTCATATTTATACCGAATGAATACATTGGTATTTTCTTTACATACACAAATTTATAGCGACCAGATGATAACCGTTTTAAAAATATGAATATCTTAAATAAGGGAGATTGCCTATACCGGAGCACACGGATAATTTGAAACACATTTTATTATATTTTCTAAAATATCTCAATTGTAGGATTTCCAAAAACCGTCAAAATATTATGTCTGATTACATGATATTATTTATATAGTCTGTTAAAATTTCAGACGTCATCTCCGATGAATATTGTATTAATCTACAATTACATAATCGCACTATATAGAAATACCCGCGTAAAACGGGTTTACTGGAATTTACGGAACCACGGGCTGCTATTAAAATCTGCGTAAAACTGGAATATACGTACGGCATCAGAGACAATACATGGTTTGAAACGAGTGGGTATATATCCTGAAATAAATAGACATCGATTTATAAGTGGAATTAGTGCTTTCGTGTAGGATACTAGAAGTTGACAACCGAATACAATACACCCGAAATTTGTGACGTTGATTCGCAACGTCGTCGAAGAGGACCAGCGCTATATAATAGCGGATATAGCAAACACTTAGATTAATCTTTTGGGACAGCGCACACGATTTTAAACTAACAATTGAAAATGCAGAAACTACTATCACGATGGTAATACAAAAATACCAACATATTAGTAACTCAAAAAGCGAAAATGAGTCAAAACGTTAACGTAATAATTGACAAACGTGGCGTAAGTTTGACGTCGTTCATCAAATGACACTGACGTGCTCCGGTATGCTGTTATAGCATGTGTGTGTTTCAATGTAAAAATCATGTAGTTTTGACTAATTCAATGAAATATGACAAATTGTTTTGTTATACTTATGATCACGTTATATTAAAATTTGAAAGCATTTGAAGCTTTTGTTTGAGAGTTATGATATTTTTCTAAGAACTTTTTGAGTCACCCACGTACTTATAAGTGCAACAATTTGTAATGATTCGAAATGTGAAATTTAACGCAATTTTCTCCTTGACTGCAATTTATATGTATAATCTGCGATAGGTCTAGGCTTTCACATTAGGCTCATATATTTACTGCCTATACTCAATCTTTTTCCGTGCGTTTAATTTTAAATAGATCTACAATAGAATTAACACTTCTCTATTTCATGGCAAATTATTGAATATTCTCTAAATCTCAGAAAGTTTTGTTTGTATTTTCAGAACTACCGGTCGGCTGATCAGCTCATGATACCAATACTAATGCTGCTTACTGGATGAGAATGTACCATTAAACTGTGGATGGTAAGGCTAATGAACACACCCCTGCACGTACAAGATGGATTCAATACCAGTACCAAACGTTTCAATGTTTCAGCAGTAGACAATGGCACGGATGGTGGAGTACGACAGAAATTGTGAAATTGTATGTTAAAAATAATAAATTAAATATTATAATAGAATTCCACTATGTTTTGATAATTATATATCTACATTTGAGAAAGGTTGGTATAAGCAAAATGTTGTTATTAAATCACCAAGCTAATATTTGAAGTAGATCTACTGCTCACATTTCCCACAGTTAGTTCACAAAAATAATTCAGTTGCAGCAATGACGTCATAACGTTACGTTGGCAGTATACTGCAGTAGTAGGCCTATTAGTTAGGCAGCATGCTAAAGGTTAAGCATACCTTAACATTAGGGATGTAACTAGTCGGTAACATTTCTTACTGATTAACCGTTTAATCTTCCGAATGGTTAACCGGTTAACCGAATCACGTATATTTGCTCGACGGTATTCAGACGTGTAACATCTCCCTCCGACACCGGTAGTAGGACATACTTATGCAAACGTTCTTACGTTGCGATAGTATAAAATTACATTATGAAATGATAAACTTAGTTTTCTCAAAGCTGTTGCGTAAAGTACGCTGTCCCGTTAGGGCCATTGCAGCATAGCTATAAAAAGTCGATAATACTATAGTAAAACGTCGACAGTACGATAGTGAAAAGTCGATAGTACGATAGTAAAAAGTCGATAGTACGATAGTGAAAAGTCGATAGTACGATAATGAAAAGTCGATAGCACGATAGTGAACAGTCGATAGTACGATACTGAACAGTCCATAGTGCGATAGTGAAAAGTCGATAGTACGATAGTGAAATGTCAATAGTACGATAGTGAAAAGTCGATAACACAATAATGAAAAGTCGATAACACGATAGTGAACAGTCGATAGTACGATAGTGAACAGTTGATAGTACGATAGTGAACAGTCGATAGTACGATAGCGAAATGTTGATAGTACGCTAATCAAAAGTCGATAGTATGATAATCAAAAGTCGATAGTACGATCGTAAAAAGTCGATAGTACGATAATCAAAAGTCGATAGTACGATCGTGAAAAGTCGATAGTGCGATAATGTAAACTCGATAGTGCGATGATGTAAACTCAGATGATGAAATCTTGTTTAGGGTGGCCAATTTGATATTCGGTTAAGTGTACTCCTTCATTAGTTACATTGTATCACATATACGCAGACGATTATTTCTTGAAGTATCACTATTAAACTGCATCGAGTGCGTAAAGGGAAGTTATGGCATAGAAAGCATGAATACTTGATCTGAAGATAACCTCCCCTTCTTCAAGGAGAACATCTGATGATGACAAATATAAATACAAATAAATACAAATTCATGTCATTTATATAGCGCAATAATTATGAAAGCATATTCTATTGCGCTTGACAATTATATACATGTACAATAATAACAATTAAAACAGGATTTTAGAACTTAGATGTAGTCATATGATCAAGAGCACTCGCATTGTCCATGCAACTGCCTATACAAATGAGTTTTCGAATAAGCTCTGAAGCTGGTCTCACATTGAATGTCTTTCAGATAATTTGGTAGATCGTTCCAGCATTTGCGACCAGTTACAACATGTACGGTCATAGATATGTCTGCTAATCTTACTTGCCGTATAGGATGGATCAAGTTAGTGTCATTTTGTGATCGTAGTCTGTACCCTTGCCGAATAGGATCAAATATTGTCTTTAGATACGACGGAGCTGTACCCATGATGACTTCGAACAATACCACAGCCTTAACTGGAAGCCAGTGCAATTCTTACAGTATATCTACACTGGATTTGTCATAAGAAACATTCATGCCATCTCTGACGGCATGATTTTGGACTCGCTCTAAATTTGTTTATCTGATAGGCTGGAATTTTAGTGAATAAGGCATTGCAGAAGTCAATATGGGAATCCATGCACTAATGTTTCAGTAGACTTGTGTGTGAGATGTTTTCATATAGCTTGAAGATTCCGTAGCTGCACATGAGCTATCGGTCATTTTTTCTAAATATGGCGGTCAAATTGGAGTGTATTTGTCATGATTTCATATCATTAACCTGAATCACACATGTTTACGTCACATCCACCAACATTAACACTTAAGCCGTTAAATTTAGCTAACTGTCGTATGGTTCCATACAGGATTTTTATAGTTTAAGACTGATTTATGTTTACTTTGAATGTTGTCATCCATTGAATGTTATCATTGAGGCAGCTGTTAAGTTGTTGAATAACAGTTATCTCATCCTGAAAATTTCCTGCGTGTAATTTGAAAGCAATCCTATTGTCATCTGCATATCCATAGACATATTTTACACTGCTTCAAATAATTACTTTCCTTTTAGTCAATCTATTTGGTTTATAAATAGTTAACCTAAAATCATAATTGTCTGCTGAAGCAGATCATGTACTAGATTACAATACTGTATTGTATATAAAGTTAGATATTTTAGTTTGTTTTGGCAGTTGATTGAATTGCGTTTAAGAACAAATAAGGGGAACTGTGACAAATTTACTTATTTATTTATATCTTAGCAACAATGATGAATAATTTGATTCTCTTCATATGTCGATGGCTTAGATCAAGAAGGACGTAACTACCAAATCGATATTTTGAGAAAACACGGAAAAACTGTCTGACATTTACTCTTTACTTATGGTAAAACAAACTTTTACAACTTCATTTTGGTCAACATGACAAGTTCAGATTTTTATAAAAATGGGCTCATAAGAAGCGCCTTGTGATGCTTATTCTAAATATGTATGAAGCTTCAAAGGTCGTAAGTGGCACTAATTATAAGCCATCGATATATTCCGTAGGGAAAAAATTCAAACGCTTCCGTTTTCTCACAGTGTTTATATATCGGCCTTTGGCCTTCTTCAAAAACAACTGAAAACATGTACTAAACAAATTGTTAAAAACATACATACAAAAATAATCTAATTACCTAAAACAAACATGCATAGTAAAATTAATATGACACATCAATAATTATTGTAAAATCTAGATCTGCTTTCCCCCCATTAAAAAAAGTTTATTTTCTTTTGATTTCATCTTCCAACTTACTTTTTTCTGCCCGTGTATGCTATAGATGATATTTGTATTTTACCGTGTATGATCGTCTTATACTTCACTGAGGGAGCAGTAGCCATGAGTGATAATATAAGTCAGCTGCTCACGAAGTGAATTATCAGACGTCTTTTGCCCGTCATGCGTGCGCCGAGTTGACATCAAGTAAGTTCTTCTGCAATGGCTTCATTGTTACTATTAATTGTATAAACATCGTTATGTCCATGTCATTGAATGTTGTACTGTAGTTTGTAGGTTTACAGTAATAAGACCAACTAAGCAATTTCTCACAAAACTTGTCAGAGAACAAGTATGCAGTTCATTGAATACTAAAAATAACAGTGGATATGTTTATTAGCAGACATTTAATATTTGAAACAAATGTTTAATTGTCTGTTTTTTTTTCTAATTAAGTTGTTGCTCGAATGCTGTAGATGTTCATTTCATACCATCACAATTTAGTAATAAAAGGGTGCTTGATACCGGATATTACTAGGAATTATATCGGATATATCGCGATTATGATTCAGAGAATAAACTACATACAAGTGTAGTTAAACCTTACCTACAAACCACCTCTATAATAATATCACAACTTACTGGCCAATATTCACCATTTCGCTGTTAAATGGTGTCGAATACATTTTCCTAAAAAATATCTAAGTTGACTTGCGGGTTCGGTCCTTTTATCGCAAGGTTTGATAAACCTATAACAAGATACTAAATGAATTCTATATGACACGATATGACGAGTTTAGATCGTGTCCGTATAATAGTCCTATAAATAGTCCCATTGTTCCATTGGAAAAAGTTGACAATGGCATTGTATTTTCTTCTGAACACTTGAATACATGCATTCATTATGAAAAGACGTAATCCGCACAGCCTATAAGAATATGAATAGTGTAATACAATTTACAGTACAATTATTATACGGAAAGTGCAACGACAGTTGTTGAAGTAAGGAGATATCAATGACGAACTTTCATCAACAGTTTTATGCTAAAAAATGCGTTTATTCACTGTAAAATGGTTCTACTAAAAAACGAAAGAGGAATAACTTAAGCAATCCCTGTACGTGCATAAAAACCGAAATAAATAGGGTCTATCGATACACAACATCATACTATGGCGCAGTATAATAATTTACGAGAAAGTGCAGTATACTGTAATACATTTCGTTAACTTTATGAAAATTGGCATGTGGATAGGGAACAATATGGATATTATGCGCATCAATTTTCCTTTGATTCACACAAAATTATAATTACCATGGCAACAGAAACATTTGACAACCTGAAAGGGGAGTTCCGTATTTCTGACAATTCCTAATTACTAGTTTATTATTGAAGTGGTCTTATTGGGGTGTTTGACTTGATGTACCTAACGCACAATTTCCTTCACCTTTATTTCAGCAAGCTTCAACGCAATAATAAGTCCTTACCGGGGTTTAACTGTCACTGGTGCCATTTTCGGTATGGTGGCATTGATAGTCCTGATTGTGAGCCGACGAGCTTCTCAACCTATACCGGCTGGACATAACGTAGCAACTGTCTTCATGCTTGTTTCAGGTAATTCCATTTTGTAAATTGGAATTTACGAAATGATAAGTATTTATACAATTTTATCGATGTATAGATTATTATTTAAACAACATGATTTGTATCGACGATGTTGTCAGTGAATAAGAAGCATGTCGATACAGACACCTATTATTAAAAAATAGGCGACGAAATATATTTAACACAATTGAATGTATGCTAGTACATGTATGCTCCACAGGAATCTGTATCGTTGAAAACTCTGCAGATGTATCTGCGCAGCCAGGGCACTGTTTTACTAACAATGCGTAAATGTCGCGTAAATTTACTCATCGATATTTACCTTAAGCAAATCCGTAAGTGTGTTTACGCATTGTTAGTAAAACAGTGCCTAGGTTCTCACCCTGGTAGAGGAACTCACATGCCACAAAAGGCTGACTGGCAAATAAAGACTATGTTCGGCATTGGTGCACACGTTATACAAATACCTTGATCAAGTGTGGCATTTTGGCTTATTCGTAATCTGATATAATAAACAGTAGTCAAGACGAATATTGAGCCCGTGTCATCATGATCCAAAACCACGTGTCCTATATCTAGGCCACTCTTCCCACACATGCGATGTTTACGTAAAATATTTATCAGATTATTACGGTGTAAATATTTTTAGAACAGTTATACTATGATAGTAGTGTTAACTTGGCACGTACATCTCAGGTCTGCAGTCTGCACTTAGGTCTGCAAATGAAATATTTGGCAGACCCAGGTCTGCAGTCTGCGCACAGCTCTGCAAATGAAATATTTTGCAGACCCATGTCTGTAGTCTGCACTTAGTATTGCGATTTCTGTACTCAGTACTACGATGTACACACTCAGTATAGCGATGTCTGTACTCAGAACTACGATGTACAGACTCATTATAGCGATGTCTGTACTCAGTATATTGATGTACCCAATCAGTATTGCGATGTCTGCATTCAGTATAACGAGAAGCACACTCAGTATTGCGATGTCTGTACTCAGTATAATGATGTACACACTTAGTATTGCGATGTCTGTACTCAGTATAATGATGTATATACTCAGTATTGCGATGTCTGTACTCAGTACTACGGTATACACACTCAGTATAGCGATGACTGTACTCAGAACTACGATGTACACACTCAGTTTAACGAGGTGTGTACTCAGTTTATTGATGTACACATTCATTCAGTATTGTGATGTCTGTACTCAGTGTTAAGATGTATACACTCAGTATTGTGATGTCTGTACTCAGTGTAATGATGTATACACTTAGTATTGCGATGTCTGTACTCAGTTTATTGATGTACACATTCATTCAGTATTGTGATGTCTGTACTCAGTGTTAAGATGTATACACTCAGTATTGTGATGTCTGTACTCAGTGTAATGATGTATACACTCAGTATTGCGATGTCTGTACTCAGTATAATGATGTACCCACTCAGTATTGCGATGTCTGTACTCAGTATAATGATGTATACACTCAGTATTGCGATGTCTGTACTCAGTATATTGATGTATATACTTAGTATTGCGATGTCTGTACTCAGTATAATGATGTATATACTCAGTATTGCGATGTCTGTACTCAGTATATTGATGTACCCACTCAGTATTGCGATGTCTGCATTCAGTATAATGAGATGCACACTCAGTATTGCGATGTATGCACTCAGTATAATGAGATGCAAAATCAGTATTGCGATGTCTGTACTCAGTATAATGATGTATATACTCAGTATTGCGATGTCTGTACTCAGTATAATGATGTATATACTCAGTATTGCGATGTCTGTACTCAGTGTAATGATGTATACACTCAGTATTGCGATGTCTGTATTCAGTATAATGAAGTATAAACTCAGTATTGCGATGTCTGTTCTCAGTGTAATGATGTATACACTCAGTATTGCGATGTCTGTATTCAGTATAATGATGTATATACTCAGTATTGCGATGTCTGTATTCAGTATAATAATGTATATACTCAGTATTGCGATGTCTGTTTTCAGTATAATAATGTATACACTCAGTATTGTTATGTCTGTACTCAGTGTAATGATGTATACACTCAGTATTGCGATGTCTGAATTCAGTATAATGATGTAAACACTCAGTATTGCAGTGTCTGTACTCAGTATAATAATGTATACACTCAGTATTGTGATGTCTGTATTCAGCATAATGAGATGCACACTTAGTATTGCGATGTATGTATTCAGTATAATGAGATGCACACTCAGTATTGCGATGTATGTACTCAGTATAATGAGATGCACACTCAGTATTGCGATGTATGTACTCAGTATAATGAGATGCACACTCAGTATTGCAATGTCCGTATTCAGTATATTGATATACCCACTCAGTATTGTGATGTCTGTACTCAGTATAATGATGTACCCACTCAGTATTGTGATGTCTGTACTCAGTTGAATGATGTACCCACTCAGTATTGCGATGTCTGTACTCAGTATATTGATGTATACACTCAGTATTGTGATATCTGTACTTAGTATAATGATGTATACACTCTGTATTGCGATGTCTGTACTCAGCATAATGATGTACACACTCAGTATTACGATGTCTGTATTCAGTATATAATGCACACACTCAGTAGTGCGATGTATGTACTCAGTACTAAGAGGGCGAGGGGCATTAATTGCGCGACACATGACGCGACACGCGACAATCGGGTGATACATGAAGCGAGGTGCGATATTCAAACACGAGATCTCGATTTGTCGCAGTATCAAAAACTACGAGATTTCGCGTTAGAATGTCGCGCCTCGCTTCGTGTGTCGCGCGATTCTCGCATGTCGCTTCGCGTCTGCTGAATCCAACGTGATTTAACTTGTTTTTGAAATGTAAGTAAAAATACCAAATTGACACAATTGTGAATGTCTTCACTCTTACTGGGTATGCTTTTGGGGAATTGTAAGGCTAAGACAAACAGAGCAATTTCGACCTCGGTACTGCCGATGGAAATTAGTGAGCATCGGAAGGCAGCGGGAATAGGCAGCAGGGTCTACTTAAGGAAATCCAGAAGAATCGCGATGAATCCCTATGAACCCCGATGTGTTTCTGATATCAAGTGTCGGTTAAACTGCATCAGGATGTACTAGCGATGAAAATAGATTCCCTGGTGTATCATCTATGCATTGGCGAAGCTTCGGGAAGATTTGAGACATGTTATAACATCGCAAACACATCGAGATATTCCAATACATGTATTGAATTGTTCCCGATGTACTCACGATTTTATGTCGGGAATATCCCGTGAAGGCATCCCCGGTGTTCGGAAATATACTGGGTGTCATCTCCGAAGCACCAAGAGCTGTGATAAAATGTAATCACAGTAGTCTGGTTACATGTTGCACTATAGCGTTTCAATAACGCAGTGTTCCAGGGGAGGTAATCAAGACTATGCTTGGCAGATTCCTCAAAAACTGCGACAATTTTTCGCAAAACGTATTACTTAATTTAAAAATAGGGAATATGGCAATTCATGAATGTATTGGCAACAGAAACAATTTACAAATATCAGTTACGGGAAAAAGTGTGCGGCACTTCCAACACAATTAATGAGTGCATACAATACATCGCTGGCTTAGAATGAAAAGGTCGTAACTTACGACCTTAAAAGACTAATACATATTTGAAATCTTCATCGTTAGACGCTTCTTATGAGCATATTTTCATGAAAATCGAAACCTGTCATGTTGACCAAAATGAAGTTGTTAAAACCTGATTTCCATACTGTCTGAAAGTGTAAATTTCAGACAGTTATTTATTGTTATGTCAATTAATTGTTTTTGTAGTTACGACTTTCACATTCTCAGCCAGCGATATCAAAGCATAAAGTTGACACAGAAGATATACGACACAATAACAACTTAAACAACAATTATATTTATTATTATTATTAATACAACGTATACATGCTTTATAACATAAATCAACACACAGCACAATTATAGCATAATATAGCTTGGCTAATTTAACACGAGCCTGACCTTTCGATTAGCATAATTTAACAGGCGATATATTACCTACGATACAACACCGATTGTATGTTTTCATAATCGGTGAGTATCACGAAGACGCTCGAGATGTTATACAAACACAAATTTGAAATACCCATATCGCACGATTTGCATGCGGAAATTGATATATACAACGCAAGCACCTTGTAATATATTCTTACATTAAGGCCAGGTTCAGGTCAAAATAGCCAAGCTTTATCTACGAGAAATATTGTCTGTTTTACGTATCACGTGCTTCTACGCAGATTTAGCATAACCTTAATAATCATTATAGATAATTATATAACATTTAAATCTGATTTTTACCAGTATCAAAACTGCTACACGGACATTCAATACATACAATTATAAAAATCAAGCGTCTCTTGAATACATACATAAATGAATGAAGTAATACACAACAATGTCCATTATATTATAAAGTGTCTATCCAGTTAAAACGTTGCTATATTTCGTAACATGACATATCCATATACAAATATACATGTAGCCACTGTAGCGTCACACTAGAATACTTAAAATAATAAAATTAAAAATCCATATTAAAAAAGTATGAGATATCAAACCACACTGCTTCATAACAGCATAATGGCCAATTCATATAACGCAAGACATATTCATATAAACATAATGACCAGTTCATATAATGCAAGACATGTTTATATAAACATAATGACCAGTTCATATAATGCAAGACATGTTCATAACAACACAATGACCAATTCATATAACGCAACACATGCTCACAACAACATAATGACCAATCCAGATATGGCCGCACAGGTTCATGACAAAACTATGGCCCATTCAAATACGGCCGCACAGGTTCATGACAACACTATGGCCCATTCATATACGGCCGCACAGGTTCATGACAACACCTAGGCCCATTCATATACGGCTGCACAGGTTCATGACAACACTATGTCCCATTCATATACGGCCGCACAGGTTCATGACAACACTATGGCCCATTCATATACGGCCACACAGGTTCATGACAACACTATGGCCAATTCAAATACGGCCGCATAGATTCATGACAACACTATGGTCCATTCATATACGGCCACACAGGTTCATGACAACACTATGGCCAATTCAAATACGGCCGCATAGATTCATGACAACACTATGGCCAATTCATATACGGCCACACAGGTTCATGACAACACTATGGCCCATTCATATACGGCCACACAGGTTCATGACAACACTATGGCCAATTCAAATACGGCCGCATAGATTCATGACAACATAATGACCAATACATATTCGACCGCGCAGGTTCATGACAAAATTACGACCAATCCATATAAGGCCGCACAGGTTCATGACGACGTAATGACAAATCCATAAAAGGTCACACTATTCACTTGATATGTTCATCCATTCATACAGCTCAAGACTAATTCATAGAGAACAACGATCCGTACATACGCCATCCGGAATGGTACGTGAAACGTGAACCATTCGGCCGCTTTGCAAAATATGTATCATACACGTTCATATTTCAGCAGACGATTGTCACGATGTAGAAACCTTAGGTTGTCAAATAACAAAATGACGGTTATACAGTATTGCAGGTACGTGTAATAGGTAAGTGTAACAGGTACGGGAACACCACCATTGTAGAATAACACTGATCGAATGTTAATACTGATATATACGTATATTATTACAGTGTTCTGCTCGATCAGAGTAACTGCTTATAACTATCCATCTATGTTCCAGAGAAAAACACAATGCTCTAGGAAATAATAAACCATCACTCTTGTTCAACAAAATCTCACCACATTGTAAATCCATTGTTAGTTTTCTAACGACATGATTGTCTTCATCACATACAATGATGTACGGAATGTTTGGAGAACATACAATACCAGTAGGGTATGCAAGATCCTTACACTCAGCGATTTTCTTTCCATTCATATCTACACTCAAACATATTTTACTCATAAAATCGTTCACATATATTATCGTCTGATCCGGTCTTAAAGCAATGTAACTTGGTAACGTGCACGATGACGTCACATCATGTTCTGGAACTATTTTCTCAAGAACTTTACCGTTCATATCAAGAACCTGGAACATCAGTGGATCACGGAAGGAAACCAGAAGTTTACCGTTAAAGTAAACAATATCTAGACAGTACCCGTCTACACGGATTGTTTTATCAACATTTAAACCATTTTGTGTTGAGAGAATATTGATACATTGATCGTTAGAGAGAGTAACTGCGAGTTGATCTTGAGGTAAACGTGTCATAGATAATGGACAATTTCTCAGTTTAAGAGTATCCCTGACAGTGTCCGTACTACTATCTAACACCATCACACTAAGGTTGTGCAAATCAGCTACAGCCAACAATTGCCCCGATAAAACAACGATAGCTACAATAATACAATCCTTTCCGTCACGTCCGGTCTTGACGTTTAAACTTTTAAGAAAAGATAAGTTATCAATGTTCTGCAAAGAATCAGAAGAGTTATCATCCGTTGTTTGATGTTGACCTTGGTTATGGTGGCTGCCAGTGATATCAGACATGTTTGTCATTCTACAGTTCAAGTGGAAGAGAACGTGTCCTTTCAATGATTTGATTTTAAAATGAGATTGCAGACAGGATACACACAGATACTCAGCACAATCCACACAGTATCCCTTGGCTTCTACATGATCTCCGCCAGTTTTACAAGCATTACACTGATATTCAAAATCATCCGACGAACTCATGTAAACCGACGCGTCAGAACTAGCCACCCCGAGACGCCGTATCCGATCATCAAGCCCATCAGCCATTTTGTTCGAGAATATTATAATTTCCTACACCGAGACGCGTGTAAACTTTGTTCAACAAGACACCTTATCCGACATTCAAGTTTCTTTGTCAATATATTTCAATATATAACATCCATAAGCCACCTATCATGAACTTTATTTAAGAAAATGTGAATTATATATTTCGTTGTGAACAGTTATATGTCTCACTGAAGCGAATGCTTGACTACAACTTGTTATAAAGATCGTATTTACAATAACTGTTTAACTATTATTGAATTTCTTTTACCGGTGAATAGAATTGAAATCGCATTCAAATACTACACAGTATACTACACTAACGGGATACAAATATACACAATACATGTGACGGTAATGCTTCATATCGAAATAAAATCGATTTACCTTTGAAGGGAAATTGTATAATTATCTATTGGTTGCACAATATGATCTTGAAAGAGTATTTATTATAAACACATTGCGCCATTCAGTGAATTAATGTCGATTCAATAAGTAATATACATGTACGTCGTTTGAGGAGAAAATTTGTATAAATTGAATCATTCTCTGTTTGTACTGCACCTGCAAGTTTCGCCCGAATGAATGGAATATATGTACTTGATGTTTAAACGATATCAGAAATTTGTTAAAACAGTTATGTCTGTTCATATGGTATATGTTAGTTATTTGTAGTATTGTATGAAATATTAAGTTAAAAGACTCGATACTTGCAACAACTACTTTTACGATCACGAGATACGTATAACGTTATATCTTCGTATTTTCAACGTACTAAGTATGATACATGCGATGCCCGTCTGTGAATCTAACGAAGTATTTGTGTATGTATCATATTGTGGTGTCTATGTGATGCATAAATGAAGTAAGGAGACCCTACGTTAATTTACTCGTATCTCTTATCACGATATTGTACTGTTTGTGAAAGTAAGGCTGAATGGGAAACTTTACAAATCAACGTCTGTGACGTTTTACTATAATCAGAAATTGGCTCATTCATGCACTGTGATAACGCACACCGCGTTGATTACATACGCTGTACATGATTTAACTATAGCTGCGCCGACACTGAGTTAAATGTACTTATTAAACATTTTGAATGACTTAGAACAAGAAGGTCGTAACTACCAAATCGACATATTGAGAAAACACGGAAAAACTGTCTGACATTTACTCTTTACTTATGGTATACAAACTTTTACAACTTCAATTAGGTCAACATGACAAGTTCAGATTTTTATGAAAATGGGCTCATAAGAAGCGCCTTGTGATGCTTATCCTAAATGTGTCATTCTCGTTTTACCAGCGTGTTTTTCCTCAGTAATACACTCTGGTATAAAACTAACCTATCCCAGCGTGGTGAACGAACGTCTCAACCAATCAAATCCATTTCGTTCATTTCCTTATAAGGCAATTGATTAAATTCCGTCACAGGTGTTTTCCAAAGATCCCTCGTCAATCGTCCAATCAAAATCGACGTTACATACAGAATATAAACCGACAGTGTTTGAATTTTATTTCCGACTATTAAATCGACGTATGAAAAAAAAGATTGTGATATTTTTGCATTGATGATCAAAAGAAGATTTTACTATCATTGCACAACATAACTGATTATTTTGATTGAGACTAGCGGTAGTTTGTCTTACAAAACAGAATTGACCTTTAACGTCAGCACTCCACTCGGCTCGCCGTTTTTTTAAATTTTATTTCCGATAAATATTTTTCGAATCACCGGTAGATCTACATTTCCATTTGAGAATCGATATCAGGTTATATACTTTTTATACGCCGAATTCGATATGTTTCAACAAACAACTCAGCATTTAATTTCAATCACCGTTCGCTAATTAAATAATCCATGTTCACAATTGTGTTTGTTTATAGAAATATTCCCGCGGCTGTCGTAACGCGCGTTCTGATTGGACAATAGCGGGAATACACTAGTGACGAAATAGAGCTATTTTTAGATTTGCGAACGATATATAAGGGTCTTGTATCAGAGTATAGTCTAGGGACTTGACTATACACTGATTCATGAGAATGAAATGTGTATGAATCTTAAAAAGTCGTAAGTGGCACTTACGACCTTCTAATTCTAAGCCATCGATTTATGGGTTAAACAAATGCTTGTAAACCCGCATTGATGCAGTATTCTTTGAACGGAAGATTAAAGCTCTTCGTGGAAAATTGATAAAACCTGAAAATACATGTTATAATACACGTACTATTATTTAAACTCAGCTTGTCTAGTGTAGGTGACTGTATACATTGTATTAAATATATGGGCTGTTCATATGTAAGGCAGTATGAGTACCTTCCTCTAGTATTATTAATGTAAATAATAATTGATTATTGTTTATTCTTCCCATAGACTTTAAGTTGTGATATATCATAATCCCAATGTTACATATTGGACACATGCTTGGAAGTTTCCAAAACAGAATAAAGCAGACTTAAATGGCTTACTGACCGGTATGATCGGTTTTAAAAGTGATTCTATGGAAATGATGTAATAAGTGAGAATGTGTAGGTCCTCGTTGTATCAACAGTACAACCTCTGTATAGCAACGCCCTGCGTGGCTGCAAATATAGACCGTTGCTTAGAGGTTCATGTATTTGCTCTACAGAGGATAAATTCATCATAAATTTGAACTCGGGGATATGTTGAACATATTGTTATAGAGAGGGTACTGTTAAGAGAGCTGATCTGGAGAGGTTGTGTTTTATTATTTAGTATATCTACGGGGTAAAGTAAAGTGAGATCAAACTAGAAGCACTTTTAGATATTCATTTTCAATTCCTTGCTTGTTACCCTAATGAAAAGCACGTATAGGAGAGTTAATTACTTTGAACATACTGTAGAATCCTTTAATTTCGATGGGACGAACTTTCTTGGTACTAATGAAGAAAAAAATTTCGATGGGAAAATAATTCGTGCATTTGGCATTTCAGGTATTAAATGTGAGGGTAAAAATTATTGTTTGAAGGATTTGATTTTGTTGTTGAATGTGAACTACGAAATACAGGGTAAGGATAAGATGAGGATCGGACCAGACACCCCTCGATCCTGATACAACATGATTATTATAATTCCCCACCACGTGCTAGGCATGTTTACTATGTTTTATGGGTGTTAACTCCCGGTCTCAGATTAAGCATTTTTACTTAACATTTGAATAGAACTTAGATATAATATACAGTACAACCTGCATAAGACAACATTTCGGAGAGTTTTGCTGTACATAGGTTCTTGCTCTGGAATGTTAAAATTAATAGTAAATGCTTACTTCTTGAACTAAATTATTATGATGATGAAAGAATGTTGTTTAATCAATAGTTGGTCGTTCTTGGGAGGTTGCAATGTACAAAAGTACCGTAGCAAACGGAAACTTAATGCACATAATATACGTATACAATCACTCGACACAAATATGAAACATTACGTTGATAAATTTGTCTTTATATAATGTTTGGCACTCCAATATTAATCATTTGTTGATATTGGCACACTGAATGTTTATCAGTCAACTCCTTGTTAACCATTACACGTCTCGTAACTTAAAGTAACAGTACCAGTGCTTTGGCTTTGAATGCATTTTTTTTTAATTTGAACCAAACCGCGACTTACAAAATTTCGTTTCAAGTTGTAGTGCGCCCGCTTTAAATACAAGATGTATTAGGTTCGAACCCGACCCATGACATATAGAATATCATTTAAATTTTACTGGTATTTCTTCTTTTCTAACACCCTGTGATCAGCGTAGTGATTCACTCAATTGAAGGTTGATAAGTCTTGGTAGAGTATGATTTAATGTGGCCTTAACTATTACTGGTAGTTAAATAGTGGAAATTTCGTTCAATAAATCCCGCGTTTCTTATTCCTTTCCAAAATTATGTACGAGCTTCGGTTAGATCACGCTTATCTCGAGCTTGTGACTTGTACCGTTGAGTTATCGAGATAACGAAGTTTTACTAAATACATACGCATTAATCGAGTTTTGACTCATGCAAAGGTACATGACCTTATACGTAAAATCAGTACAAACAGTAGAACACAGAGGATCGTATAAATTCAATAATACATGTAATCAGACAATATAGCAACACAAAATAACTTTTTCCAGATGGTAGTTGATTAAGATTTGTCTTTTGAGGCCGTTAAGTGGCGTTGCATTTCCGTTGGGTTTCGCTGTCGGCCCATGTCGATTAATGCTGTATCAACCACCATTGGTGCGATTGTGCCATTTGAAAACCAGAGCTCTGGGCACAGGATGCTTAGTCCGAGCAGGGATCAGTATTTTAAGCGTCTGTTATGGTGTCCTTCCGAGATTTACACAAAACTTCAAGATGATGACTTTTGCGAGGTATTCCGGTGACGCCATATTCTCACCGGTGACGCGCAGCAACTGTAACTTGTTTTATACCATACATCAACTACGCTTACCTTTATGAAGTCGAAATTACTAGTGAACATTCCAAGTACATCGCGCTTTTATATAACAAAACTGCGTTAAAATTAGACTTGCCATTTGTGAGGCACTAGCAACTGAATTGTGTGAAAAATGTTTTTTAAAAATCACTGACCCGCCTAGCCGATTATCGGTTACTATGACAACTGATTAGATAACTTTCTAACATTATGTAAGCAAATCATTTTTCAGGGTCACTTGGCATAAGTCTGAAGATTTTAGCTTCCAGTAATACATGACAATGTTAATGCAATCAAGACTTTCCCTTTGGCATTCAGTTGTAATTGTAACGTACATTTTGGGACACTTTGTATATAGATGTTACAGAAAAAACCATTAATTTAATATTTATTTGTACCGGTTTGTTAATATACTATAGTCACCATTGTTTTTATCACTAACAAATAAGTATAGTGTATTCAACATGAACTCGAATATATAACAAGCGGATATAAAACGTCACTTCAGTCTGAATACAATGTAACCCGGTAATAGTACATGTGGTGTGTCAAGATTTATAACGTTTATACATGTATCAGATAGCGAACTAAATATGTTAGGTAAATACCTTCAAATACCTAGCTGGAACATATAGTTCAAACATTTGTTAAATCAATTATCAATATATATAACCTCGCGTATTAACACTATTGGAATGTTGCCACAGACAGTATAGCAACAAAAGATAACTCAGAGAGCAAATAATAAACATGTTAAGCACAACGATGTTATTTGTGGCTACTTTACAATACATTATCAACACTTAAGTAAAGACCAAGTATTATAAATTCAACTTGGCATGTTACACGCAACGGCCAGAAACCGACTTAATTACTATCTCCAATGCTTTAATATATTAACGTATGTTATATTCTATTGATGGTATTTGGTGGATTTCGGTGTAAAATCGAATTTGATGTCACCGATATTGTCCTGTGATCACACAAAAATATTTAAGTATTTTGCTATTTACTTCATTTTCTTTTAAACTGATACTGCATATTGGACAAATAACGTTCAAATTCGAACGTCACGATGTGGTAATTGTGGCACGATTACAAGTATAATGACATTAGTATAATGACCTTAGCATAATTTGATTTCCGGTAGCGTTTATGCTTTATAAATGTCTATTTCTGTGTGCAGTAATGGAACCAAATACTGGCGCTATTGAAATGATTAAAATGTTATTTCGATTGTTACGTGTACTGTTATTTTCACTAATTTATATCGATAATGCATTGATAACAAATATTAAATACTGAGTCTCTATCACATTGAAGCGTGAAGTTGACACGTTCATTAACAGTATTGCTCTATATAATATTAGGACAAACTAATCCACCAAATATAGAGTTTCCATGGGAGACAACTTCAACTGTAAAATTTCCGTCGTGTATGACAGTTGTTTCCCTTACATTTGCAAGCTATAGAGTCGCATGCCTCGTTTACTTCTTTTTTTGTCCTTCTTTTGTTCATTCTCGTCATCCCGGTCACAGCGATAAAGTAAATGTTTGATGTTTCCCTTTTGGCTACAGAGCTTGTACAATTGTAATAATGTTTGTTCTGGCAATATGTTTTTTTCGTGAATTTCCATGGAGCATGCCTCCAATACAAAACAATGATACACACTGCAATTATCATATACAAATGTTTACACGGTATCACGTCATCATACTTGCAAAACATCTTACATTTTGCAAACAATACTTCATATACATCAAGATCCACCACAAATAGAGATATTTCACATGCAAAGATAAACACAAACTATGGTAAAAAACCTTCCCTCACGTGGCAATGGAATTATGGAACAGCATACCTCTTTCCATTTGAAATGTGAATTCATTATCAGCCTTTAAACAGAAGAATAAAAATCATCTTATGACAAAAATATGTTGTTTATTTGATCGCCTTTACAATTCTCTTTTTATTACTGTTGATATGGGTGTGTCTGTCTACTGTGTGTAATGTATTGACTAATTGCAGGAATGAATGTAAATTGTATGTACGTAATGTATGATTTAATTGTTTGGTATGTTTTCTTACAGAAGACCACATTGTAAAAAAGATAACAATTTTTTTATAATTTGTATATTCTAAATGTGTCATCTTCTTGAAATAAAGATATTATTATTATAAAGAATAGACTGGACTTGTAATATGCATACAATAAAGATTAATAAATCCCCTGGAATACCTAATCACAAAATGAAAGTTATTTATTTCAACATTTTAAAACCATGACTTTCAGAAGTCAAGAAACATGTGATGTATTCTGATGTGTATAAATGTATTCATGTTTTTGTTATATTCATATTACGTTGGTAGGTGTTGTCAGATATCCATTATAAATCACAGCCATACCATGTATTAATTATTTTGTTACTAAAATGTAACCGTCAATGACTTTCACATTCATACGGAATCCGGTTAGTGCAATATGAATTATTGTGCCTCGCCTAAAGAGAGCGAGGGTCGAGAATTGCGAGAAACGAAGCGACACGCGAGAATCAGGCGACACACGAAGCGAGGCACGTTATTATATCGCCCGATTGTCGCAGTCGCATAAAAATATTTCAAACTGAAAGACACGACACACAAAGCGAGCCACGAGAATCGCCCGACACACAACGCAAGGATCGACATTATGTCGCGCAAATATCGCTGGATTGTCGCTGTTAAACGGTGTTAAAGTAATTTTCACCACTACATTGCCTAGCAAATACCGGATATGTAGATATATGCCAGGCAGATGAGAGTAACAAAAGACCGTCTTTGGGATCTCAGCCCTCTTTCAACCCCAAGATAGGGGCCTATAGCGACGGTCTTTTTCGACTCCCGTCAGCCTGATCTTCATATACATACCGGTCTTCCGGGATCGCAGAGCCTGGTTTGGGCTCTGTTCAGGCCCGAAACCGGACCAAAACGCAAAGTTTAATACACTGCTATTAAAGGCACCAAGGGATCAGGCCCCTAGCGCCTATCAGCCTATAGATAGGAACATGCGACTTGCATGAGCATGCACTACGGCTGTACAAGCGGTATTTTAGGGTCACAAAGCATGGTTTGGGCTGTACAAGGGCTCGAACTCATCAAAAGTCGCCTTCTGCATACCGCTTTTGTGGCTATTTGGGGATCTGGTCCATCTTTCAGGCCAAAGGTAGGGGCCTTGTGACGGTCTAGGTCGACTCCCGTTAGCCTGACCTTAACCTACATACCCGGTTTTCAGGTGTCAAAGAGCCTGGTTGCCTCAGTATGCTCCTTTTTATCATACGAAGTATTATTGTTTGCTAGGAAAGGTAGTGGTGAAAATTACTTTAACATCGTTTGACAGCGACTGCGACAATCGAACGATATTTGCGCGACATAATGTCGCGCCTCGTTTCATGTGTCGTGCGATTCTCGTGCCTCGCTTCGTGTGTTGTGTCTCGCGGTTTGAAAATTTTATACGACTGCGACAATCGGGCAATATAATATCATGCCACCTTCGTGTGTCGCTTCGTGTCTCACTTCGCATCTCGTTCCTCGACCTAGGAACGCGAGACAAACAAAGTGTGGCACGATATTTCAGCGGGAGACACGAAGCGACATGCGAGAATCGCGCGACACACGGAGCGAGGCGCGATATTCTACCGCGAAATATCGTGTTTTTATACTGCGACAGAGCGAGATCTCGTGTTTGCATAACGCGCCTCGCTTCGTGTATCGCTCGATTGTCGCGTGTGGCTTCGTGTGTCGCGCAATTCTCGTCCCTGGCCCTCTCGATGACAGGCACGATGATTTATATGGCACTAACCGGATTCCGTACATTCATGGTCATTATACATGTATGTATAGTGGTCAATCTATTAGATAAAATCATTACATGTGTTAGGTTAAGGTCTTCGTGGATCTAAGACATTGTTTATAAATTTAAAATGGTATGCTGAAGCCAACGAGAATTACCTTGTATTTGAAAATGTAAGTAAAAATAAACCAAAATGGCAACAATTGTGAATGTCTTCACTCTTACTTGCTATGATTAGGTGGAACTGTAAGGTTAGGACCAACAGGAAATTAGTGAGCATCGGAAGGCAGCGGTAACAGGGCCTACTTCCGGAAATCGGGGAGAATCGTGATGAATCCCGATGTATCCCGATGTGTTCCCGATCTCAAGTGTCGGTAAAACTGCATAAGGGATGTACTACCGATGAAAATAGGTTCCCTGAAGTCTGAGGTAAGCTCCCAGGTTTATCGTCTACATGTTTGTATTGACCAAGCTTCGGGAAGTTTTGAAATATGTTATAACATCGCAAACACATCGATATATTCAAATACATGTATTGAATTTTTCCCGATGTACACACGATTGTATGTCAGGAATATCTCATGGAGGCATCCCTGAAGTTAAGAAATATACTGAGTGGCTTCATCGAAGCACTGAAAGCATCGGGGAAAGATCGGCGATACTTCCGCGATAAAACGTAATCACAGTAGTCTAGTTCCATGTTGTACTATTTTAGTAGTGATCACAGGGATGAAGTCAAGACTAGGTTTTGCCGATTCCCCAAGAAGACATCAACAGTGTTTCGACAACTTTTATTTTATATAATGAGTGAATAGGGCAAATCTGGAATGTATTGGGAATTGAAACTATTTACACAGTTCGGTTACGGGGAAAGTTTACAAACGTTGCGCCTCTTCCAAAACCATTAATGATTGCATACCGTGTATCGCTGGCTTAGAATGAAATGATAGTAACTACTACTTACGACCTTATACGACTGATTCATATTTGAAATTTCCATCATAAGGCTATTTGCATGAAAGTCAAAACTTGTCATGTTGACCAAAATGAAGTTGTTAAAACCTGTTTTCCATACTGTCTGAAATAATAAATTTCAGACAGTTATTTATTGTTCTTTCAATAAATTGATTTTGTAGTTACAACTTTCACATTCTTAGCCAGCGATATCAAAGCATAAAGTTGACACAGAAGATATACGATACAATAACAAGTTAAACAACAATTATTTTTATTATTATTATTAATACAGCGTACACATGCTTTATAACATAAATCAACACACAGTACAATTATAGCATATATAGCTTGGCTAATTTAACACGAGCCTGACCTTTTGATAAGCATAATCTAACAGTCGATATACTACCTACGATAAAACACCGACTGTATGTTTTCATAATCGGAGAGTATAACGAAAACGCTCGAGATGTTATACAAACACAAATTTGAAATACCGATATCGCACGATTTGCTCACGGAAATTGATGTATTTAACGCAAGAACCTTGTAATATATTCTTGCATTAAGGTCAGGTTCAGGTCAAAATAGCCAAGCTATATCTACACGAAATATTGTTTGTTTTACGTATTACGTTCTTCTTCGCAGATTTACCATATTAACCTAAATAATCATATTTAATAGATTATTGCATAAAATTTAAATCTGAATTCTACCTGTATCAAAACTGCTACACGGACATTCAATACTATGTGTTAATAAATGAGTGATTTGATATTAGCCCTGTTATTTGTTCGAGGGCAGTCGTATTGGCCCGAGGCCGAAGGCCGAGGGACAATTCGTCTGTCCCGAGGACAAATAACAGGGCTTATATCAAATCACCCATTTATTGACAATTTTATTAAATAAGTATCAATTATTTTAAAAAAAATCTTTGCATGATACGTTAGCACATCAAACTAGAGCGCCATAAAGACTGTGAAAAATGTGAAAAACATATTTTATTCAGATTTTGGCATCCAAATATAGTCCTTATTGTAGGAAATGATCTAACTAAGAAAATGAATACATGTACCCATATGACATGTTTCCGTTCATTAATAAAACAGTTATATACATTTTAGTGAGTAAAAATCGATTCTCAATAATTTCAGCTTAAAATCTATATCACTTTTGGCACTGTCTATTAGCTAATCAGATTGCTTAAAAGGAGGGCCAATATTAATATCACTTTTCGGCCCTGTCTCTTAGCCAATCAGATTTTATAACACTTTTACGGCCCGGGGCCGATAACTGATATAGATTTCCGCTTCTGATATAGTGTAAGCATGCGTATTATTAGACTAGGAAAATGCTGTGTTATAGGGCTAATAATTGATAGTCATTTAATAAAACAAATTATTATACTACAGCGTGCCTTCAAAGTCCAAACATTAGTAGAATACATAATTATGAATGAAAGCTGTAACGCACTAGTCCATGATAACATAAAAGTATATCCATTTAAAACTTTGCAATATTTCATAACTACCAATTGACATATCCATATACAAATGTACATGTAGCCGCTGTAGCGCCACACCAAATTGTGAAATAAATTATAATTGATTAAGCCACAATGCTTCATGACAATCTGACGACCAATCCATTTTAGGCTAATTTGTTCATACCAGCGTATTGACAATCCTTTGAGGCCATACTATTTCATGACAACATAATAACCAATCCATATAGGGCCGCACTAGTTCATAACAACATAAAAAACAATCCATATAAGGCCACACTAGTTCATAACAACATAATGACCAATCCATATAAGGTCGCACTAGTTTATAACAACATAATTACCAATCCATATCAGGCCGCACTAGTTCATAACAACATAGTGGTCAATTCATATAAGTCAAACTAATTCATAACAACATAATGGCCAATCCATATCAGGCCGCACTGATTCATAACAACACTACGACCAATCCATATAAGGTCGCACTAGTTTATAACAACATAATGACCAATCCATATAAGGTCGCACTAGTTTATAACAACATAATGACCAATCCATATAAGGTCGCACTAGTTTATAACAACATAATGACCAATCCATATGAGGTTGCAGTAGTTTATAACAACATAATGGCCAATCCATATCAGGCCGCACTGATTCATAACAACACTACGACCAATCCATATAAGGTCGCACTAGTTTATAACAACATAATGACCAATCCATATAAGGTCGCACTAGTTTATAACAACATAATGACCAATCCATATAAGGTTGCACTAGTTTATTACAACATAATGACCATTACATATAAGGTTGCACTAGTTTTTAACAACATAATGACAAATCCATATACAATACAATACAATACAAAGTTTATTCGGGCATAAAATAGCATTTCGCGTATTTATAGCCAACATATATACATTTACATAATAAGCATGTGTGATCAATATTAACAGTATTAACAAAGATATGGATAAAGTACATTTATACAGGTTTACAGAGAAGTTCATGAAAGTTTAAAAATAAGAAAAATCAAATGCGTGATTAGTTCAAAAGTCAGAAATTAAATAAAATGTCAAGGGTTCGTGTTTCTGATTTTGAAAGCTATATATAAGTATTTTGCTACATTGTTTAGAATTTTGCTGGAGTTTGAGTTCATTAGATTGGTAAATTTTTGCAAGGTCGGCCAATGACAGAAATAAGATGTAAAGTATTTTCGTCTTAAGTTGAAATATTTTGGACATACTAAAAGAAAGTGATATTCGTTTTCAATTACATGCATATTACAGGTTGGGCAGTATCTATCTGTTCTTGGTATATTTGTATGCCTACCTCTTTCGATGGCCAGATCATGTGACGAGAGTCTAAATTTTGAAAGTGCAATTTTGTATTTATCAATATTTACGCATGTAAGATATTTTTCTAGGGTTATTGTTTCTTTAAATCTACAGTATGTTGATAATCTATTTGAGTTATTTATATTATGGTGCCAGTTCTGGTAGTATGTGTCAATTATTCTTTGTCTTATTATTCCGAAATTTACGTACAATTCATTTTGCTGTATCCATAAATCTGACATTCCTATTTCATCTAGAATACGTTTTATCTGACTAGCCCAATTAAGCGTATTGTAAGTGTTTCCGTTTTCTATGTCTCTTTTTAAAACAGTATACATCAATTTTATCAATGAGTCGTTCTTAGATTTTAATATTTTTATCCAAAATTTTATCATTAGGAATTTTCTATGTATATATAGTGGGTATCTACCCAATTCCCCGTATAAACCATCAAGGTTTGTACTCTTTTGTACACATAATACTTTCCTTAGGAATTTACAATGTATAGTTTAAATGTTTTTACATTCGTGATATCCAAATATTTCTGCACCATAGTTTAATATTAGGTTAACTAAGCTGTCGAAGAGTTTACATTTTTCTTTTGTATTTATTTCAATTTGATTAAATATGATGAATAAGTTATGTAAAGCAAATCGTGAATGGTCTGCAATTGTTTTCTGTGTTCGATTCCAGTTTCCGTTTTTATACAGAGTAACCCCAAGGTATTTAAACGAATTGACTGTGTCTAGAACTGTATCTTTGTATGTAAAGTTAAATTGTGTATGTCGGCCATTCTCAAAAATCATGATACGGGTTTTTCTCGTGTTTACTGTTAAGCCCCAGGGCACTGTTTTATCAAAGCATTTGCGGTAATCGTAAACTTACGTTCAAATTTGAATCCTTTATAATTATTTAACGGCTTCAAATTCTGGTAAAGCGATAGATAAAACCATCAGTTAATTAATTCAGTTAATGATTTTAAATAATATATTTCCATCATTTGCAGATGTAAACGCAGTATAAGGAATTTAAATTTGAGCGTAAGTTTAAAATTTTCGTAAGTCCTTTGATAAAACAGTGCCCAGGTGTCGCAATATGATTGTAGATCATAGAGTAACGACTGTAAAGCGTGCGGTGTATGGGCGAAGATAACTGCGTCATCAGCGAATAACAATATACAAAGTTTTGCATTGTCAAGCGTAAATATATCATCTATATTTCTATTCATAATCGTTTCTATGTCATTTATAAATAATAAGAATAGTATTGTAGAACAAGGATCACCTTGTTTTACACCTATTTTTGATTGAAAAAAACGATGATAAATCCGATTTATATCTAACACATGCTTTAATTGTATTGTACATGCTTTTTAAACTTTTAACAAGTTTCGATGAAACGTTTTCATTTATTAATTTGGTGAATAAGAAATTGCGGTCAATTTTGTCAAAACATTTTTCAAAATCTACAAATGCGCAATATAACTTTTTCTTATTTGCTAAAGTTTTTGCTATTATTGAATGAAGGACAAATATGCAGTCGATAGTTGATTTGCCTTTTTGAAATCCGAACTGGGTTTCAGAGATTTTATCATATTTGTGGCTCCATAGTGTCAATCTATTTAAAGTATTTGGGAGTATATTTTTGATGATATATTTATGAGTGTTATACCTCTGTAGTTTTTAGCATCTTCTATATCACCACCTTTAAATATCGGACATATGATGCCTTCACCGAAACAACGTGGGTATTCACCCTTTGATAGTAATCGGTTGAACAGTTTTAGGATAAATTTTGAAGTTTCATTGAAAGAGATTTTATAAATTTCTGCACATATGTTATCCAGTCCTGTACTTTTGTTATTGTTTTGTGAAAATATAGCAGTCCTCAATTCTGAGAGTGTGATGTCATGATCAAGATCTTCGTCATACATAGTTTCATTTAAGTTTTCGTCATTATCATTTTCATGGTTTATGTTTAAGTTGTCATCAGTGCTATACAAATTTTGGAAATTGGTCATTAGATCATCAATTTTCACATTTTCTGCATGTTTCTGTGGTTTTGAGTATTGCTGTTTTACTCTTTTCCAGAATTGTTTTGGATTGTATTTACTGAGTCTTGTTAACTCATTTTTTTCTTTATTTAAGTATTTCTTTTTATTGATACGTTTTATCTTGTTATAAGCAGTTTTATTTCTTAAAAAGTCAATGCGTAATTCTTGATTATTTTTATCTCGGTTAAACGCGTTTCTAGCACGTGTAAACTTTTTTCTAGCATTTGAGCATTCAGTATTAAACCATGCATTTTTGTTTGTTTGTGTTTTGGAAGGTTCTTTGTAGACATTAGGTTTATTATTAGGATATAAGGTTGCACTAGTTTTTAACAACATAATGACCATTACATATTAGATACAACATAATGACCTTTCCGTATAAGGTCACACTAGTTCATAACAACATAATGACCAATCTATATAAGGCCGCACTATTTCAAAACTATATAATCACCAATCCATATTAGGTCTCATTAGTTCATGACAACATAATGACCAATCCATATCAGGGCACACTAGTTCATAATAATATTATGACCAATCCAAGTCCACATTAATACATAACAATATATTGACCAATCCATATTAGTTCACTGTACTTCATAACAACATAATAATCACTACATATCAAGCCTCATTAGTTCAGAACAATAATCCATAGATACATTATAATTCATATGTACATACGAGGGTCACATATACATGTATTGTTATAGCTTAGTATTACATATCCCCTCAAACTTGTCACCCAGGAGTTTCTACTCAGTTCTTTTCACCTCTGTGTTACTAACAAGTTCTTCTCACAGAATATGTATATAACTTTATTGCCTCCATTTTCTGGAGATATATCGTTTACAGTTTTAAACATACAATAAACATAAAGCAAGAAAAATAACATACAGAAAAAGTTATTAACAACACACGGAAAGAGTTATTTACAACACAAAGAAGAAAGTAGTTAACTTGAGCAAACTCGATGCACAGAATGTCTTTCAAACGTCTATATACAGGTTCACATGAATCGGTCAACATCTTGATAATTGTCTTACTGTCTCGAACCACACACCGTTTCACCTCACTGAGTATATTTAGTTAAAACGAAACGAAATTTAGAACTAAACATGTAAGGAAAGGGTGTCTAATGAAACAATGATCTAAGAAATTTAGCATTTTCGATCAAGAACTGAGTTGAAGTACAATTGTCAATATAGAGCATTATAGTGTCATCTATGCGACCAAGTAGATAGGAGCACAGTTTGTCCCTGGTAACACCATGCAAGTAATTGCTAAGAGCGGGATTGAAAGTCCAGCTTAGTTTAAGAAAATAGTTCGATCGTAATATAGTAATATTAGGACCTAAACAGTCAAACATTAGGTGTTGTAGTTCGTCTCTAAAAGATGAGTCACACATATGGCATACTGTCAGTTCTGGGTTTTTAGTAGCACAACATATCTTGACCAGATGTTTGATTATCCCAAGATGTTCAGGTTTGGATTTTGCAACTTTCCAAGCACTACAAACAGTTAAATTATTATGAACAAGTTTGAAACCATCAAAATCGTTACTTTCTAGTTGTCGCTGCTTCCATGCTTCACTCTCGTAGTTGAATATGGTTGTATTACACGTATTTTTCCATTGTGACTTGCTCTGGAACGTACCGGTTATTGCATACTGGGTCCACACGTCGTGCAAGCCGTACTTAAGGAGAATTCGTTCTATGTCTTTTATGAACCCGTTTTGTCTAGAGCGTCCACATGTTTGGTGTTGGAAGAATCTGTAGTTAAAAAGTTTCGTAACTAAGTCGGTTGGTTTTGATCTACACAAGGTACCGAAAAATCTCAATTTTTGCAAGTCGATATATGCGTGGATAGATGTAATCCCCAGAAGGCCTGTGACCATGTCAGACCGAGTGCGGTGAGGGAGACCTTGTATACGTTTCAGGCAGAGATGATGAGTGGATTCAAGTTTTTTCATGTCGGAGACTGTAATGTTGTTCCACTCTGCCACAGTGCATAATATATATCATATTAATTTATATTACAGAAAATCTTTCTCACGATGTAGAACACCAATGTTATCCGATAACGGCGGATATACAGTATTACAGGTAGGTGTAACAGGTAGGTGTAACAGGTAGGTGTAACAGGTAGGTGTAACAGGTACGGGAACCCCACCACTGTAGAATAACACTGGTTGAATGTTAATACTGATATATCCGTATATTATCATAGTGTTCAGCATCTGAAGAGTTACAGCTTATAACTATCCACCTGCGTTCATGAAAACAGCACAACGCCGTAGGATATTCTAAACCATCACGCTGGTTAAGCAAAATCTCACCAAATTGTAAATCCATTGATAGTTTTCTGACGACATGATTGTCTATATCACAGACTATGATGTACGGAAGTTTTGGAGAACATACAATACAAGCAGGGAATAAAAGATCCTTACACTCAGCAATTTTCTTTCCCTTTATATCTACACTCAAACAAGCTTTACTGTCCCAGTCACTTATATATATTAACTTGTGATCAGGACTCAAAGCAATGTATGCAGGTACCGTACAAGATGACGTCACATTTTCTTCTGGAACTATTGTCTCAAGAACTTTACCGTTCATATCAAGAACCTGGAACATCAGTGGATCTTGGAAGGAAACCAGAAGCTTTCCGTTAAAGTAAACAATACCAATACATATCCCGTCTACACGGATTGTTTTAATGGTACTTAAACCACATTGTGTTGAGAGAATATTGATACATTTATCGTCAGCGAGAGTAACTGCAAGTTGATCTAGAGGTAAACGTGTCATAGAGAATGGACGATTTCTCAGTTTGACAGTGTCTCTAACAGCACCCACCCGGACATTCATCACCTTCACGCATGTGTTGTAAAAGTCAGCTACAGCCAACAATTGTCCCGATAAAACAACGATAGCTATAATAACACAATCCTTTTCGTCACTTTCGGCATTGACATTCACACTTTTAAGAAAAGTTAAGTTATCAATGTTCTGCATATAATTAGATGAGCTATCTCCCGTTGTTTGATGTTGACTTTGGTTGTTGTTGTCCTTATTTACATCCGACACGTCGGTTATTTTGCTGTGTAAGTTCAGTAGAAAGTGTTCCTTTAATGTTCTGTTTTGATGATGGTATTTAATACAAGATACACACATAAATTCCGTACATTCTATACAGTATCCTACGGCTTCAACATGACCTCCGCGTGTTTTACAAGAATCGCAACAATGTTCAAAGTCATCTGCGGAGCTCATGTATACCGACGCGTCGGAACTTGCCACACCAAGACGCCGGAATCGTCTGTCCAGTCCCTCAGCCATTTTTTCGAGAATATTATTATAGATCCTTACATCCAGAATATAATTCAAAGAAAATTGAAATATACTTGATTATATATTTCTTAGTTTAAGTATGGTCGAATACTCAAACAACGAGTTAAAAGACGACAGAATACCGAATACTGCACACTCAATTTGTTTAGACCATTGTATCAAATTCGACTTCGAAATCAATATTGAATGCGATTCAATGAGTGTATGTGTTAAATATAAACGGTTGTACATTAAATTATATCACTTCATACCCTAACTAAAATATCAACTATGTATTGTTTCGAAATTATTTGAAAACAATTGACTTTGACATGTATTGTATTACTTTATTGTATATCTCAAACCCATCTCTTACGTCTTTGTATTGCTAAATCTTTACAAATTTAAACCTTTACATTATTCATTTGATTACAATTGACTAGGTATATCAAATCAGATACGAATAGAGTGACACAGTGGTATAGCTTGGCTGTTTTGACTTGATCCTGACCTGTACGCAAGATTTTACTACAAGGTTCTTACTTTGAATATATCAAATTCCGCAAGCAAATCGTGCGATATCGGTATTTCAGATGTGTGTTTGTATTACATCTCGAGGGTCTTCGTCATACTGCCCGATTATGAAAACAAACAATCGGTGTTGTAAACGTTGGCAATTCGTCGACTGTTAAATTAATCAAAAGATCAGGCTCGTGTCAAATTAGCAAAGCTAAAGAATCCACTATAGCGGTATATTACCAATTATATAAAGGCTTATATTAACATTTGCAGCATACTTTCAATTCTAAATTAAACTCTATTCAGGTAACGGTTGTGTTATTATGTGTACTCATAAACTGCAACATCACTCTCCAAATATCATAAATGGACTGCCCGTACTACCATAGTTTGAGCGTTTAAAAAAAATTGTCTCATTCTCACTAAAATGTAAACACGCTGCATGACTAAAGATTATTTTTACCTTTTTCGATTGTACGCTTGTCCTTTTATCTCGTGCATTCAACACATTAAATCTTACACAGTATTCTGAGCTTGACTTCGAGTTTTTGTTTTTGTTTGTGATTGTATGGCTTGACCAGATTAAGTAGGCACTCCGGACATATTCCGTGCATATTTCGGACAAAGTCGGTGCAAAAATAAACAAATATTTCCGATAAGTACCGACTACGCTTACGGAAAATAATACACGCTTCCGAAGTTTAATGAGTGCCTACTAAATCTGGTCAAGCTATATACGCTTCCTTTATATATTCTATATTACGCAATCATCGATGCTTGACTTCTTGTTTTTGTATTTGTTTGTGATTGTATACGTTTCCTTTAATCCCGTGCCTTCTACATATTCTATATTACGCAATCATCGATGCTTTGGTTCGTGTTTTTGTAATTGTTTGTGATTGTATACGTTTCCTTTAAACCCGTGCCTTCAACATGTTCTATATTACGCAATCATCGATGCTTGACTTCTTGTTTTTGTATTTGTTTGTGATTGTATACGTTTCCTTTAATCCCGTGCCTTCAACATATTCTATATTACGCAATCATCGATGGTTGGGTTTGTGTTTTTGTAATTGTTTGTGATTGTATACGTTTCCTTTAATCCCGTGCCTTCAACATGTTCTATATTACGCAATCATCGATGCTTTGGTTCGTGTTTTTGTAATTGTTTGTGATTGTATATGTTTCCTTTAATCCCGTGCCTTCAACTTGTTCTATATTACGCAATCATCGATGCTTGGGTTCGTGTTTTTGTAATTGTTTGTGATTGTATACGTTTCCTTTAATCCCGTGCCTTCAACATGTTCTATATTACGCAATCATCGATGCTTGACTTCTTGTTTTTGTATTTGTTTGTGATTGTATATGTTTCCTTTAATCCCGTACCTTCAACATGTTCTATATTACGCAATCATCGATGCTTGACTTCTTGTTTTTGTAATTGTTTGTGATTGTATACGTTTCCTTTTATCCCGTGCCTTCAACATGTTCTATATTACGCAATCATCGATGCTTGACTTCTTGTTTTTGTATTTGTTTGTGATTGTATACGTTTCCTTTAATCCCGTGCCTTCAACATGTTCTATATTACGCAATCATCGATGCTTGACTTCTTGTTTTTGTAATTGTTTGTGATTGTATACGTTTCCTTTAATCCCGTGCCTTCAACATGTTCTATATTACACCATTATCGATACTTTGGTTCGTGTTTTTGTATTAGTTTGTGATTGTATACGTTTCCTTTAATCCCGTGCCTTCAACATGTTCTATATTACGCAATCATCGATGCTTGACTTCTTGTTTTTGTATTTGTTTGTGATTGTATACGTTTCCTTTAATCCCGTGCCTTCAACATGTTCTATATTACACAATCATCGATGCTTGGGTTCGTGTTTTTGTATTTGTTTGTGATTGTATACGTTTCCTTAAATCCCGTGCCTTCAACATGTTCTATATTACGCAATCATCGATGCTTGGGTTCGTGTTTTTGTATTTGTTTGTGATTGTATACGTTTCCTTAAATCCCGTGCCTTCAACATATTCTATATTACGCAATCATCGATGCCTGGGTTCGTGTTTTTTCACCTTTTGTGATTGTATGCTTTAATATCTTACATTCCAAGAATTCAATCTTATACAGAAGACGGTTTCACGGTGGGGGATCCAACATATCGATACCAAAATGGGTTACGCATACTTTCATATGTCGAACTTCCTGGTCTACATATGTTGTACACATTTCGACGGAAAAAAGTAAGATTCTTATTTGTTATTGGTTTATAATAAAATCAAATTGTTTTGCTCAAATATCTCAATGCAGTGCCACCCTTTATACATTTCCAAACATGTACGTGTATTTATCTTATCTGTACGTGTAGCAATAACGGAGAAAAACTGATTCTCCGTCAGGCGGTGTGGCTGAAAATTCGCCGCAGTTTGACCAACACGAGAAACTCTTTTGTATTTTCACCTTATTTGTTTGATTATTGTTACAGAAATATAACATACCTTTCATTACACATATGTTTTAGATTTAACAGCTATTTGATGACTAGAAAAATATTTATTGTAAAAAAACAGCATGCTCTACAGATGTTGTACGTGTTTTCCATATGTTGGATTGAAAATGTTTAGTTTGCCGATTTTATGTTGAGTTTAAATGGATGTCCTGGAAAAAAATCGAAACTGAAATATGTTTAAAGGTCATATACGCAATATTATTTTTTTGCTGTTTTAATAAGTCTATGGTATAAATATGTGATTACACCAATCTCTACACTTCAGATATGATTATAACACACAATAAACGTCATCTCTTATTTCGATTATCTTATTTTGTGAATAAACTAACCCGAGTTACTTCCCTTAGCTTGTGACGTGTTTTTGGAACATCTGATTAACACAGAGACTGTATACTATTAGTGTACATTCGCATAAATCTTGATCTCTATTGAATATGTTCGGTTTAAATGCATTAAAGTAACATGAAATGCATGTGCTATTATGTAATAGTGGGTCGAATATAAAGCACAATCATAAAAGAATTCTCCACGGGGGTTATACATAAATATACACAGCGTCGATCTACGAAGTGTCATACAGTTAATCTTGGTACATGATGCACAACACGGGGGGTTGTAACATGCCAAAAAACGAGATTATAATCAGCTGCTGACCGATTTGATGTTTAATTTAATTGTTTCTGTGCGTATTATTGAGTATACAAATGTGAGAAAATTCCTAAATCGGTATGTGTACATAGATAAGTTTACGGCCAATGCAACTGGAGACGCGTGTACATTACGTGTGTTATAGGAAGTGTGTTGTAACTGGCCAAGTATTAATAATATACTTTTGTCAATCAAAATGCAAAAAAAAACAGTGTATTATACCAGATATAAAATGTTTACAACTGGTAAACGTTTCATTAATTTATTAATTTAGTATGGAACGACAAATTGCATTTTTCTAAAACGATATAGATCGATCATTGGCATTTGAATTCAACAGTGTGTAAACTAATGATTCTTCCTAGCATGAACCTAGATCCACGTATCCATCTCCCGTTATGTACCCCCCAACAAGAAAGTACATAACGGAAAAAAATAGTTACGCACAGTTGAAATCATATGCCTATGATATAGATTTTAAAAATTCGTGTTTAAATTGTGTATCGTTTTGCTTTATGGGTAATTATTAAAAAATACTGTCAAACTATCCGAAATAGAACGCTGGATATATATCATAAAAAAATAGAGCGATACTAAAGATTTATTCTTTGTATGTGTTGTTCTGTCCACTGTAGAATACTGTATGGAACAACGCATGGGCTCGTATACATGAACAGTATTATTTAAAATATTTTTAAAAATATGTCAAAACGTGGCGTGTCCTTACCCAGTGCGAGCATCGTGGATTTAACAAAATACAAACAAGATACATGTATGTAGCGAACTCCACTGTTGGTAATCTGCTTTCGTAATATTACTCAATTCTTGTTACAAATCATAAACTTATACTTGTCTGAGAGTTCAAACACGTGCCTAATTTTCCAGAATATCAACACACGGTCAGACATTTTGATCCTACAGTTTAGACCGGCTCACATTTAAAGACTAAACATCAGTAAAAGGCCGATAGATATATGACACTGCACTATAGGCCGCCAAAAGCAGGCGGTCTATTTTATGTTTAAATAATATATAGATCACACGGTATCCAGCTCTTGGTGTGATCGTTCGCCCTGCCTGGCCTGCCATAGGTCATGCAGGTGCAAGGGGGCGTGGCGAATTTATTACAAACCAATTTGTATTCGCCAATCAAAATAACGCCATGAATTGAAATATAAGTATTAATTATGGTCAGTTGAGCAAGTGCGTAAAAATATCTTCAATAAATGTGCGAAATAAACCAACTTTTTGTTTATCAAATTAATTTAATGTGAAACTTTTTGAAAATGACACGCTTAGGATTCGTGTAAACTCTAAAATGTTTTCTGGTGTAATGGAAAGCTTCAAAAAGGTAAAAAATTATGTTCAAACTTCTGTGTAAGCATCGCACTATAATACTGTCACTTTTCAATGATACAGGATATAGTTAATAAATTTTACCATGAGGTGTCATTCAAAGAAACCATGCTTTTTATTACATGTGCATTGCAATACAAACAATATTGAAAAGTTCATTACGCCATAATGTGTTGAAAATGCGTGAGTTTACAATACCAAATTACTTAATTTTCAGCGCACTTGTTCTAACGTGTCATTGTTATGCACCTGTCAGTAGCATCCACGGTACCCCACTCCTGGGGATGGGCTTATGGGTTGTCATCCCGCCTTCCACGGCCTGCGGGTGACAGTTGATGGGACAATCTCCGTTATTTCCCCGGTATTGACAACTAAAAAGTGTCACTAGGGTATTGGTTCGCTAAAAAAATCCCAACATTTCACCGGCCATGCGGCGGAAAGCTGGAAGGTAAAAACATGACCGTCCATCCCCGAGGGTTTGGGCGATGATGGAACTGACTGGTGCAGTATGTAATGTTGAAAAAAGTACCAATCGATTTAGTTAATGCTTACTCTAATTTGAATTTGTATCCATAATTGAAAATTATAAAATGGGATTAACTCGGCATCAAAGAACTATGGACAATGTATCTAACTTTACCGGTTATCTACAGACTTTTTTCAAATTTTCCTTTTACAATTTTTCTTCAATAATTTCCTGTCTAGAATTATAATGTTCATTTCTCAATTTAGGAATTCAGTGACTCAATCATGGTTAATTTATAAATTCTTTACAATTAACGACAGAAACTGCCAACTACGCGTCATTTCGTGTGTACTACAAATCATGTATATACATGCTCGTACAAATACGCAGCTAAAGCCATTTCTTGCGAACATATTTTTTCCCTCATTTTCTCATACGGAATGCTTTATTTATGGTCTGTTACAAAACCTAACACATAAATATACAAAATAGTGACAGCTATAGTTGATTCAAAGATCTCTGTCACAACCGCGAAAACAAACATTCACCCGGTCGATTAATAAAGGTGCGTCAGGATTAAATTCTACCATCAATAATACTAAGACTAAAAATATAATGGTCCTATAGCGTACTGGTTATACTAGCTGCAATTAGCTATTCAGAAATGGAACGTTATGGCGGTTTTGACAGACTTCTTTGAATCGACAATATATATATGCAATGTATATATTCAAAATCAATCACCGATGTATACACACACGTGTCAAGTGTATAAACAGCGTGATATTTATACCCCCTGTAGCGCGCAGTTTGCACTGCTGCGTTTGTAATGTATAACACGCCCAGCAGTTGAAGTCAGTAATGTCCACATCGGTATGTGGTCGTTGTTTTGTTTCTTAAATATTGAAAGGAATTAAAACGTGATTGTAATGACAACACATACAATGCTTAGAACATACCACAGTATAGTAATTTCCGTCACTGATCATGAATTCAATCCGATAAAAACTCGACAGGACCCATTCAAATTTAGTTAAACTGTAGAGGAACAGTTCCACTTATGTCCAAAATGACGTCACACGGTCTAAAAATCAAGGGAGACAACCAGGTTGGATTTACGTTGTAATTTTGTTACCGTTATAAACCATCTTAAATATTGCAATTATGTGGATTACAAGTACGCCATGCCTTTTATATGATATATATCTATGTAAATGTGTTACTAAAGTTAAATTAAGAAATTCTTTCGTATTTGACCTTTAAGTTATCATGCCACCATCGATGAGTGGTATATTGCTTTTCTGGTGACTGTGCGTTTGTCTGTCTGCCTGTCGTTAGACCAAATGCTTTCCGTTCAATAACTCCAGAACACTTTGCCCTATGATCTTTAAACTTTGCGTGAAGGTTGATCGGAAACAGTCGATGCCTCCTAGATATTTTGAGGTCAGCAGGTCAAAGGGCATGGTCACTGTGACCTTAACCATTTTTAGACCAAATGCTTCCGTTCAAAACTGAAGAACGCTTAGCCCTTGTATCGTCAAACTGTTCACGGAGGTTAGTCAGTAACAGTAAATGAGTACAGGCTTTGCAGAAATCATTGTATAACAAATAACTGACTCGTAATTCAAATTTTCGGGCCCATGCCCTTCATCAGGATATATTTCCGTACTTGAAAATGGAAATATATCCTGATGAAGGGCATGGGCCCGAAAATTTGAATTACGAGTCAGTTATTTGTTATACAATGAACATTTCTTTCCTATGAGAGACAATTACTATAATATGTATTTGCAGAAATCATTTTATTAATAGTACTTGTCTGTTTGAGCGTCGATGATTTCTTGTTGAAATTAGTCGAAGAATCAAGATTACATATAACTGTTGGTATCTTCACATCCGTGTGGTGTTAATAAGGTCAAAATTTAAATCGCATACCTCGTTTTTATCACTGATTATCTCTTGTACAAACTTCCTGACTGACGCTGTATCGACCAACGCCAGGTTATCTTAAACAGCGTCAAGCATAATCAGATTATTATACAAAAACTTCAATTTCAATGCATTCCAGTAGATTCATATCAAATCGGACTATCACATTTACCTGTCTTTCTAAGATCTAATTTGTCATTTTTACTGCAAACACCTCCTGATATGTAGTGTTACCTTATTTGGCTCAAAGTTCAGAATAAAGTAACTCAAATGTATCAGTCAATGTATCGCACTAATGTATTGACCTTGAATTTGAGTAAAAAACAATGAGTTACCTAACGGCAATCAACATTTTTATTCTTGGAAAAAATGTGATAAAAAATCAGAATTTTACATAGAAAATAACACCAATATGTAGCCGATTTTCTAATTAAGAAAATTAGTATCAACATGATATGCTTCAGTTTTATAATAAAGAAGTTACGTACAATTCAGCGATCAATCTGCCGTCAGTAGATCCATTTAAAGTGTATAGAGCTATATCGGAAGATATTTTTTTAAAAAGTTTCAAAAACTGAAAAACAATTATGCTTTCATATCCATTAGATCATTTTTCGCTTCAGTTTAAACAGAATTTCTTTCTGTGATTTATTGGACATGCAAACTGTCCATTTTCATACGAAAGTGTTCTAGAACACCCTATGAAACTATAAGAATCGTATATTTTTCGACGATTGAATCAAAGTACACGGAACCCATCCAAAGTTTTAATTTGCAATTAAGGTAGTCTAGTATCATACTTAAAACGATGCAAGTAATTATATTGAAATTGAATGACTGTTAGAATATAGCTCTATACACTTTAAGTTTGATGATAGGACTGCTCGAACTCTTCATTCCTATATTTCGGGCCACCGATTACTGAACATGTTTTGCCTAATTAGTGTATTCGTAAGTGTGTAGTTTTAACGAAAAAGGAACGGCATAAATGTACATAACAGGTCTAGTCTGCAATTAGCAAACATTTTGATTAGTTAGATATGCAGACATTTGCTGAAATGAAAATACAAAAAATACATGTAAGAGTGTAAATAAGTTGGTATAACGAATACGAAATGATATGAAGATAACTTAAACAGATTTGAGTTTGTGTTTTTCCAGGAGATATATTTAAACTCAATATAAAAGCGACAAATTAAACATTTTCAATCCAACATATGGAAAACACGTACAACATATGCAGAGCATGCTGTTGTTTTACAATAAATACTCTTCTAGCCAACAAATCGCCGTTAAATTTGAAACATGTGTGTAATGAAAGGTATGTTATATTTCTATAACAAAAATCAAACAACTGAAGTGAAAATATAAAAGATTTTCTCGTGTTGATTAAACTGTCGCGAATTTTCAGTCATACCTCCTGACGGAGAATCAGTTTTTCTTAGTCATTGCTACTCGTACAGATACAATAACTACATGTACATGTTTGGAAATGTATAAAGGGTGGCACTGCATTGAGATATTTGAGCAAAACAATTTGATTTTAACATAAACCAATAACAAATAAGAATCTTACATTTTTTTCGTCGAAATGTGTACAACATATGTAGACCAGGAAGTTCGACATATGAAATTATGCGTAACCCATTTTGGTATCGATATGTTGGATCCCCCACCGTGGGTTTGTTTAAGATTTTATAGTTTGTACTTGTAAATTGTCGCGGTCATTTCATACTCAAGGTTTAGTCTTTTTCCAAATATAGGCATTGATTGTTAACGTCACATTCGACATTCAACATACCACAAAGTTTGTTTATCTTTTAAAATTGATATTAATACGGCCAGGATAAAGTGCAATCACAAGCACCGACACCTTTTGAAGATAAAATGCGTTGAATTGTTTAATGCTAAAGATGAAACAAATGCGCGAAAAAAGTGGAGCAACATGCACCGATAACTTTGTAAGATAAAATGTGTTGAATACTAAATATGAACAAAAACGCGCCAATGTTCAAAGTTTAACATTAATTATACATAATACGGTTATGTAATTGTTAAATAATGTCAATATGACAGAAGAAAGAACTTTGGAATCAAAACAATAACACTTTTACTAAATTAAATGATAGAATTTCATACATGTTGTATGCTGCATACTATATTTTGTTGTTGAATTCGTATTATATGCGTATACACTTACGGACTTTGAAAACGCACCACTTTTCAGGGGTCGCTATTTTTTGTATGAACTATTTAGGATTATTTTTTACCAATGGAATAATGTAACTAGGTGAGAACGTTGTCGGTAAAGTATATTTTAATCAATTTTTACTAACCGAATCGCTAATAGTGACCACGTGGCCAAATCCCATTTTTAACGCGCGAGTCTCGTGCGAATGACAATATCCGACCTGTGTAAATAACGATGTGTAAACGATTTATTAGCATACCAAAATCAAAGTACTGAAAGAACTGACAGGCTGAAGAACTGCTAAGGAACAATAGCTTTTCAAGTAATATAACATCAAGTGGTTTTCTAAGTCGAAAGAGAGGTAAGTGCTGGACTTAACAAAAAATTTAAAAAAATATAAATATAAAAAATTTGGAGCCGCCGAGATTCGAACGCTGGACCTTAGCATCAGAAAATTACTATGCACGTTGCTCAACCACTCGACCACGATCTCGTTGGAGAATATTGACCTAAATAATTTAACATAATGAAATCATGCGCGCGCTATATCGCGTTCGTAACGCGTAGTAATAATTATCAACGCCTTTAAACACTTTTTCTTTTAATTTCATACAAGTTCCTTCCATTTCAAAAAGAAATTAATATATTTCAATCGAACAGAATAAATGAAACAAGGAAAGTTGAATGTTCTTATCTTGCAAAACTGATTAACGAGGAGGAACTATTTGCATTGAGTGTATACATTCTGTGTTGTCAGTTTCGGGAGTAAATTCATCTTAGTGGATTTCATTTTTTAGGATTGAAATAGTCTGGCGCGAAATCGCCAGCCTAAAAACAACACTTTTTAAGTTTAAATTTAAAAACCAAAGGTTACATTTAATGTTAATCTGAAACTGATGTGTCTGGAGGTAAAATCATGTTACAAACCGGAAGTAGCAATCGCGTGGTTTTTGCACGATTAAATTGTCGTGATACAATAAATATTCGTCTACAATAGCGTTTTATGCCAACTGAAACCACCGTTGATCTTCAAATAGGGATTAAAGGCATAAAAAGCCACCGAATTCAGATAAATTAATGCGCATGCTCCGCCATAAAAAGGACTTCCGGTCAACAAACGTGCCTGTCAAAAGAATGCTTGGTGTCGATAGATATGCTAAATCATCAAATAAAAATATCAAACACCTTTATTTATGAAATACAACATTTTCACTTAGTACCCTGCCAATTTTTGTTTCATCTAACATTGAACACGTGCTTCAACATGCAGTCACTTCCTTCTTGTATTACTATTTCCGGATGACACGAGTGTTAACCTTGGACAGTATGAATATAACCATGCGTATAAATAACGAATAACAGTCAATTTTCTTGAAGAAAGCAATATCTGCGTGATGAAATGTCCCAGATATTGATTCCACCGAAAACATTTGACATTTTCTTTCACACCTGAGTCCATGGATAAGTTCAATGACCCGATCTGTCCACATGATTGTCCGAACCTGTGTTGGTGAATAGAGGAATATTCCCCAGAAGCGGATTGAAATTGTAATGAGAACCCGCTGTTGTGAACGCACCAAAACATAACTTTACACGCACTTTCCACAAATGTGAATTTGGTTTTGAGACTTAAGCACGTGGATGTCGCGTGACTTGGTAACATTGTTAACTGTCGGGTTGAAAGTTTGATAGATGTTAAAACATAAATTGAGCTATCTATAGACAAAATTTTAATACAATAAAACAATGTTTACTATTAAATTTCGTGGTTTGAATAAGTGGTGCGTTTTCAAAGTCCGTAAGTGTATATTAAATAAGAAATAAATAGATTAACGCAGGTTTCGGTTTTTATTTGTTTGGGACTCAGTCCCAAATAAATACTGTTAGCATGATTCTCACGTCTATGCCCTCTAACTACAATCTCCAGAAGTAGTCCGTCATTTGCCAGGCGCAATAATTTTCAACAGCATTAAAAATAATTCTCAAATTGCCTCTTCGGATGTAAACCGTCATTTGGCAGGCGCAATAATTTTCAAGCGAGGAAACGTCCGTAGAAAGGCACTCTACCGTCCTCCCGATCTCGCTGACTTTCCTTGCAACCGAGGAAGCTCCTGCAAACTTTTCTCTAATGTGTCGAGTCTAACTGTGTCGGGGCGCCCGTAGGGCATTCCGTTACGCTTTTTTCTGCCTGCAAGTCAAGAATACTTTATAAGTAATGCGATTCACGCAAAATATAGTAAAACTATATGAATTACGGCCTTAATGCATGACCACAAGACTTTTTCAAATAATTTCTGTTATGTCGCACGTGATATGTATTCTATACTGATGAGTCTCTCCTACTTGGACCAAACATAGAAAACAATGACTGGTCTCCCTTACACCGTTTCTAAGAAGCATCTGATTTTATTACAATGTTCTTGCTTTGGAATATATCAATTTCCGCAAGCAAATCGTTCAATATCGGTACGAGGGTCACTCAATATATTCGTAGACAATCGTTCTCATTTTATTATATCCAAATTTAAACAATAATTTATCATATCATTATAAACATTTATCTATTACCTACCGTAGATACAAATTTATCTTTGATAATGCAACACAGTAACATGTCATGAGCCGTTGTATTACCATAGTAACGCGCTACCACCCCCGACCGACGTAACGTACCATTTTAACTAGTTCAACCAGTGATAAATTCCGAACTTATTAATTTACATTCCCACATATTTGCCAGATTATTGCAAGGTATTTACATAATATTTTGTGAAATTATTAAGTTGTTTGCATGTTTGAGTTTGAATTGAGAAGTATTTGATCTATGCCTGTCATGTTTTCATTTACGTCAAAATGCCGATGAATTTACGCAAGGAAATTCATGCAACTATTAAATCGTGCGCTTGTCTTGGAAATACACAACAAACATACATAAGTTGCTAATGAGAACAAACGGAGCACATACAGTATTCAGTGTCCCAGTGTTTTAGTGACAAAATCAAATTCCTGAAGAGCAGCATGGTATTAAAAATGATACAGAGATCGAACGAAATTGCAAACGTAGGGACATTTTAGGAAAACGCCAGTCAAAATGTGCGAGGCGTTTTAACTTAGCATAAAACCACTGTTTCTAGCTTAATTCTTAACTTTGAATACATAAAATGATTTGGTAGATCTATTTGATAATTTATAACTTAAATAATTACGTTTAACTCCATATGAATGACATAATTAAGTTTCGGGTTTACCACTTGAGAAATAGCAAAACGCCTATAACGTTGCTGACGTCAGAATATATTTGCGTTGTGTGGTGGTTGTGGTAAGGTGATAGTTTTGTTTTAGCCATATTTTCTTTAAACATTCGTCGTTTCGTGCACAATTTTCTGCACTTGAGTCAGAAAGGCTGTAGTTTAGTGTGATATAATTAGATATTCTCTGTGTCAAGGTGTATCAAAATGACGAGTCCAGTCCACGAATTTATTGAATGACCCTCGTATTTCAGATTTGTGTTTGAATTACAGCTCGAGCGTCTTCGTCAAACTCCCCGATTATGAAAACATACAATCAGTGTTGAAAAAGTAGGCATTTTATCGTCTAATAAATTCTGCTAATCAAAAGGTCAGGCTCGTGTCAAATTAGCCAAGCTATAGAATCCACTATTGTAGTGTATTACCAATTATAAAGGCTTATAAAAGCATGTGCAGCATAATTTCAATCTAAACTAAACTCCCTTCAGGTAACGGTTGTAATATTGTGTGTATGCATAAACTGCAACATCACTCTCCAAATATCATAAATGGACTGCCCGTACTACCATAGTTTGAGCGTTTAAAATTGTCTCATTCTCACTAAAATGTAAACACGCTGCATGACTAAAGATTCTTTTTACCTTTTTCGATTGTACGCTTGTCCTTTAATCTCGTGCATTCAACACATTAAATATTACACAGTCGTCTGTGCTTTACTTCGTGTTTTTGTATTTGTTTGTGATTGTATACGTTTCCTTTAATCCCGTGCCTTCAACATATTCTATATTACGCAATCATCGATGCTTGGGTTCGTGTTTTTGTATTTGTTTGTGATTGTATACGTTTCCTTAAATCCCGTGCCTTCCTCATATTCTATATTACGCAATCATCGATGCTTGGGTTCGTGTTTTTGTATTTGTTTGTGATTGTATACGTTTCCTTAAATCCCGTGCCTTCCTCATATTCTATATTACGCAATCATCGATGCTTGGGTTCGTGTTTTTGTATTTGTTTGTGATTGTATACGTTACCTTAAATCCCGTGCCTTCCTCATATTCTATATTACGCAATCATCGATGCTTGGGTTCGTGTTTTTCCACTTTTTGTGATTGTATGCGTTTCCTTTATATATTCTATATTACGCAATCATCGATGTATACGTTTCCTTTAATCCCGTGCCTTCAACATGTTCTAACATTAATTATACATAATACGGTTATGTAATTGTTAAATAATGTAAAAAAATGACAGAAGAAAGAACTTTGGAATCAAAACAATAACACTTTCACTAAATTAAATGATAGAATTTCATACAGGTTTTATGCTGCATACTATATTTTGTTGTTGAATTGGTATTAAATGTGTATATATCAAATAATAAATAAAAAGATTAACGCCGGTTTATTTTTTTTTAATTCTTTTTACTTCTTTATTATTTTATTTATATTAACAATAAAACATGTACAGAAACGAGTATCCTACACGGCTACATCTGCATGTAAGATGGAGACTATTGAGTTGAACAGAGGTTTGTCTTCTTCAAATTTGGATTATTCGAAGCCCTGAATTATTGTAAATAAAATTTCGGTCACGTCAATGTTTGACTGATGTGAACCATATTCAGAAAAAGGCCTCGTCTTTTTTCAAGCAATTAGTCAAGTCCTATACTTAGTATGAACACTTATACCAAGTTACAATACAAATAATGCACTTTCATCATCGGTCATGCAGTATCACGGGTTCAAGCAAACGGAACGCCTCGGTGTTTATCCAACGAAATTAGGGAAACCGTCATTTTTACGGAATACTTTACAACATGGCTCACGAGAATCAAATGATGGAATCGAAGAAAATTGAAAGGTTACTTACTCCTGGAAAGGTATCAATACCTAAAATGAGACCGGTAATTGAAGGGCTTCTTGATAGCATTGACAAACTGGTGATTGGCAGATATCGGAAACCGCCAAACTTACACTGATGTACGAGGCGTATTTCTCAGTTACGGAAATGCCCGAGTAGTTACGATTAGGGTTCAAGGAGACCACACACAACGAACTTCTCATTAGCATGTTTTCATCATCAAGTACCAATCATACCAACCATACAAGCTTCGTTTGATTTAAGTATCGTAAACAAAACTAACTAATGTATGCGCGATATAAACACCAGTTAATTAAACCTCATTGATATCTTCAACGGTGGTCCGAGAAAATGTTTTATAATGACGCAGTCGTAACTACTCGGGCATACTTTCGTCCGATAAACGCCGAGGAGTTTCGATTGATAATGACGAAGGCTGGTATCTATATAACGTTTCATTGAAACATCACATACATATTTTACTTCAAGAGCGTATTGGCTACACGTTTCTCACAATTTTAAAAATAACACTTTTTTATACATTGTCGTAAGTATTTCTTTACCGTCATCATTAACAAAGTGTTCGTTGAACCTTTTACACCAAGAATTCATTGAATATTTTATTCCACAAACAGTTCAATTGATTCATTTGTAACGACATATATATATATAGAATGAACAACAATCCGGGGAACAAAAATGATGAATATTTGCATATCAAGACGTCAGTGAAATATAATCAAGATATAATACAGTTCTTTCGTGATGTGTCAATTATTCTATGCATGCGGTTAACTTGTTGAAGTGCTGACTCGTTCGTGGAATATCAGAACTGAGCCTTCATGTGTGTTGTATTAACTGACGGTTTGTTTGGCAACTGTTGTTTGTTTTTACCCGTTCAATGTGGTTTGTAAACAATTTGTAATACCAAGTCACTGAATAATGACATTGTCAGACGTCGACGTCTGTATGAGTTAATTGAACACACTGCATGTGACATTGTCAGAATTTCTTCCTTTTTGATAGCGGGAAACATTTCCGCACTAGCATAGCCTATATACGGTTATGGACGGGGGCCAATTTTATGGGTGGCTTGGAATTATTTTGAATCAATTATCTGTCCTCTATTTTATTCTTCCTTACTACGAGGGCTGTTCGATATGTATTTTATTTAAGAAATAAAAATTTGCCCGTGTTTTATTCACCGACAATATACAAGAACAGAGTTTTTATTTCGATTCTAAATACGATAATATCCCGCACTATTTAACTGCGCGCATTCCATTTTCACCCATTTGACATTGAACATAATTCCACGCTGAAATTGAGTGGCTTATTAGCTGGTACAATTACCTCCCTCGTTAATAAAAACGACCTTCGTAATTTTCTGAAGGAAATAGCACAATTTAAACATTGAAACAATTTTAATAACACGAGTATATGGTATCTATTTCATAAAATGAAAAATATAAATGGATTGATTATCAGAAGCTTTAATAAAACTTAGTTTCTAGAGTATATTGGAGTTTCTAAAAATAGATGCGTCATAGATGTAACACTGGATTCTCGTGCAACTCGCCTTGTCATCGTGACTCGTAGTAAATTTTACTATAAAGTTTACGTTCATTCATTCATAAATATGTCACGTGATACTGCGCGTAAATAGAAACAGCCAATTTGATAGGTATGTTTTATGGGGGTAATAATACATTGTTAGGTCCGCTCTATATTTCAACGATTTATCCGCAGATCGTGTTAGAATTACATGTAAGTCTCGAGTTTGTTCCGCCCAACGGTTTACGGTTGACAAAAATCGATACATCTACTCATTAGCTTTGGTACCAGTTTCATACATGTTTTTGTCTTTTATCGCAGTTAAGGAGGAAGTTAAAATATGCTACTCGTAGACACTAGAAATACTTATGGCCTACATAACTTGATTAAAGTAAGCCTAAAAATGAGCCTATGTAAAGCGTCACGCTATGTATTATATAGTGCATGAATTTTAAAACGAAATTGTTAGTGCGTAAAAAGATGATTCATTCACATATATAACTGTTTGTAAATAGAAATTAACTTTGGTTGATGATAGGAACAGCCTTAAAAACGACCCGAAGTCTGGTCAAAGGCGAATAGGGCAATGAGGATATTTCATGTACGGAAGGCTTTGTGTGCATTTATCATTACCATTTGAGGACCGGTAATACAAGTTGTCGGTGCCTAAGGGTAGACGGATGAATACAATGTCCTACTTAGACAACGTTTTGAAAAAGCATACACGTCACTTTTCTAAAATCTGCGAAACGAGTAAATCACACTTCACGAAACAGCATAAATACCACGCTTTTTGTGCCACTGTTCGGGTAACATAACTGACTTTTTGAAGACAGGAGGTGTGGTAATGTCACAAAATCCCATTAAATCTGCAGAGTAGGCACATTTTTGCCTTTTCCATTTTATAAAACTTAAAATAATGTTTGCGGGGCGAAATTATGCTACTGAAAAAAATGATGGGTCAGCCTTTTCCTAGTGCCCTATGACTATACCCCCAAAACACGTTTTTAAAGTATTTTACACATGGGTCAAAATAGTAAAAATTTGTATGTAATCTCAGGGAGAGTAGCTTAAAGGTTAAGTTTGTTTTTCCAAGCCAGTGACAATACAAATCGAACAACCCTCGTATTTCGTACAATTGTTAAATGATTGTGTAGGATTTTATAAATAGTTTTTATGGCTAGTATGTTCTATGCCAAGGGGTGCTTAAGAATTAGTTAAGGTGCTGTTGTCTTCGTTACTGTTTAATTGGCGGTGTATATACTTTTCAGGCTTTTAGAATTACATTTAGCTAGAAATATGCTGTACGTGCCCTTTGCAAATTTTCAACTTCAGTCACACTGTTCGCAAAAAAGATGAGGAATTAAAACGACCTGGAAAGGCAGCACTCAACGTTACCAGCCGAGTATAGAAAACAGTGACAACACAACACAACACAACACAACTACACGGAGCAATGCCGAACCATAACCCAGAGAAAAAAAATAAAGCTATTTAAAGTAAAAAAGCTTCATGAGGTAGTTTCACAAAGAAATTGACGATGATTCCAAGTGACCGAATAAAACGCTGCTAATACCCAACATAGCTCCCCTAATATCCGCTACAGGACAAGAATGAGTAATATTTATTATTCAATTGAGTAACGAAAATACAAAACGCCGTTTGACGAATGCGTTAATCGGTACATCTGAAGCCAGTGTTAATGCATGTACATGTAAAATATTCCTAAGTCTCATAGATCAATGTTGGTGGCATACCTACAACCAGAGAATAAGTCACCAAAGGGATGCTCTAAAGCACATTTTTTGATTAGATTGGATCGTTTATCTAAGATATTACAATGTCAGCGTCATACTGTTTGTTAAAGATATTCCCAGGATTCCAGCAAGACAGAAACACCATAGTAACGGATAGCTAGATTGGATCGTTTATCTAAAATATTGCAATGTCAGCGTCATACTGTTTGTTAAAGATATTCCCAGGATTCCTGCAAGACAGAAACACCATAGTAACGGATAGTAACATTGGATCGTTTATCTAAGATATTACAATGTCAGCGTCATACTGTTTGTTAAAGATATTCCCAGGGATTCCAGCAAGACAGAAACACCATAGTAACGGATATCATATTAGCACGCTTCATTTGTTTTAGTTGAACGAGTGTGTTCAAATGTATAGCATCATCTTCATCAAAACTTGCCAGTAAAATGTCATTATTTTGAAGTCGAAACGCACAATCTGATATTTTGAATGCTATACAATACAGTTAAAGCATAATATATATATTTTTCGTGGTGTATTAGCTTGACGATATTGACCTGAATCAGACCTTTATGTTAGAATACATTACGAGGTTCTTGCTTTGAAAGTATCAACTTTCGCAAGCAAACCGTGCAATATCGGTACTTTAGTTGTGTGTTTGTATTACATCTCGAGCGTCTTTGTGATATTGCTCGACTATGAAAACATACAACCGAGGTTATCAATACAGACGATATATCGACTGTTGAATTATGCTAATCAAAAGGTCATGTTCGTTTCAAATTAGCTGAGCCATATATATCACATATATTGCACAAGGGGCTTTGATACCCTCGAACTAAAGGGATTGGGTACCAACAGTTTCTCGCGACTCTGCAGATGCTATATCACGACGTAAACATATCGTAACCATACATTTATAGTTGATTCAAAGATCTCTGTCACAATCTGGTAAACAAACATTCACTCCGGTCGATTATTAAATGTGTGTCAGGATTAAATTTTACCATCAATAATACACTTAAATGATTAAAACTATAAAGGTCCTATAGCGTAGTGGTTATACTTGCTGTAATTAGCTATTCAGAAATGGAGCATTATGGCGGTTTTGACAGACATCTTTGAATCGACAATAACTGTTTTGCAGATTTATTTTAAACTAATGAAATAAGGCAATACCAAATCATTTCTTCGTTTAGCGTCCGAGGATGGATAGGTTTTACGTTCTTGGGAAGGAAAAAACACACATTTTTAAAGCTCTTATATCTTCACAATCCCTTGAGATATTAGTTTCATACTGTTCATACATGTTATGCGTCATGTACACAACCCCTACACAGGAGTAAGTTACACACAAACATGTTTTCTGTAAGCTAATTTAGTTATTATTATTGACAATGCATGAATGCTACATTGGTAAGCCTTATAATGAAAAGTATTCATTGGTAATTATGACTTTTTTTTCAAAAGTTAAAAAGCAAAGAAATATATTCGTACAATTGTGGATTCGGCGACTAATTATTGTTTAAATTAAACCTATACGAAAATCAATTCATTTTATATGAAATTTCTCATAGTTTAATTTTGTTGTATGTCAAATAACAGCTCTGTTGTCAAACTTTTTTAGCGTAATAACTGTTTTGTTTTCTGTATTCTTACATGCAATAGCTGTTTTGTTCTCAGCAGTATAGCGTGTAATAACTGATTTTTTGTATGTATGTGTACTTTTAATTAAAATGTTTTGCAGTCCTCGTCATAGTGAGTAATCACTGGTTTGTTTACTGTAATCTTACATGTAATAACTGTTTTGATCTAAGTGGAATAGCGTGTAATAACTGTTTTGCAGTCAGTGTCATAGTGTGTAATAACTGTCTTGCAGTCAGCCTCGCAGTGTGTAATAGGTAGCAGTGTGTAATAATTGTTTTTTTTGTATTTCACGTGTAATAACTGTTTTGCCGTCAGCGTCGCAGTGTGTAATAACTGTGTTTTTTTGTATTTTACGTGTAATAACTATTTTGCAGTCAGTGTCGAAGCGTTTAATAACTGTTTTTTTTATTATTACATGAAATAACTAAGTTGTTCTCAGTGTTGTACCGTATATTAACTGTGTTGCTTCGGGCCATATGGAGCAAGTGAGGCTATTATCGATCCTCGTCAGTTATCGACTCCTCCGCATAATGTTTTGGGCTGTCCTTGGACCAGAACTCTTGTGTATATATGCTAGTAACTAACGATAGGGATCAAACTATGTTAACAAAACCATACATACATCAAATACACATTTCGTCTGCCTGATAATTCATCCAAAGCGAAATTTAAGGATAGTTTTTATCAAAATAATTGTGTTTTTTGTATTTTACGTGTAATAACTATTTTGCAGTCAGTGTCGAAGCGTTTAATAACTGTTTTTTTTTATTATTACATGAAATAACTAAGTTGTTCTCAGTGTTGTACCGTATATTAACTGTGTTGCTTCGGGCCATATGGAGCAAGTGAGGCTATTATCGATCCTCGTCAGTTATCGACTCCTCCGCATAATCTCTCTTTAATACATAAACACATAAACAAATGGTCATGACGTCATAGCCTGTAATACATACGTCATAAATTTTACATCCTCTACCATTCTAGATAAAACTGCCCAGTATGTAAACTTCCATATATACTTTCAAGTCTTGCTTTATTTGTTTGGTTAGTTGTTGATTTAATTGGATTGTATAATGAACCAAAATGCACAGTGCCCACCCAAATGAATATACGCTTTAGACAGATACAGAATGATAATTTGTTAAATTATTCAATATCTTGTTATTAGGTTGTCACACTTATAGTTATTTCTGATACAACAGGACTTAAACGAGCCAAACAATGTGAAAGAATTTTTTTTTATGTATTAGAATAAGCATGGGGTCAAAGGGACTGCGTTTTCCACCTTTTATGACCAAGTTGTCTTTCAAGCCAGACACAAAAAATATTTTACAGCTTGGGTATCAATCAATGTATTCTCTTTACACTTGATAAAAAAAAACAATTTTTTCTGATCGTTCTTTTCGCAATATGTATGGCCTACTTAATTATGTAACTATGTTTTTGTTGCATGTCGAGTGAAATTCAGGCGATGCATATACTCAATATCTTTTTATTCATTTCAGTGCCTATTTAGATATTTCCAACGAAGCAATGCTAATTTTGTAAGATCTACATACACGTCTATAGACTTCATCCGTTCTAGTCACATGTTTTATTGTCAATTCGCAAGGGTATATTCTGAAATTCTCACTGTCTAATATCCCGTTGATGGGCAAATGTTGCTGTTTTTGTAGCTGCTACTTTTGTTGATGTTATAAGTATTAATGCTGTTGTTGTTTTTAGTTCTGATGCTGTTGGTGCTGTTGTTTCGTTGTTATGGATAGTGTTGTTTTTGTTGTTATAGAGGTTGTTGTTGTTTATTGTTTAGACAATACTAAACGTACAAAATGAATCTGTCATTTGCAAATAGTCCAGTTGTTGCTTTTGCTGACGCTGTACTTGTTACATTTGCACATTATATCATACGTATAAATGCACTTACACACAGTGTCATATTGAAACAAAACGGGTAATGAATGGATTTATTATGTACACTAAAGTCACTTGTACTCATGGAAATAATGTAAGTTTAACATTTGTATTTGAATATATAATACACAAATATGTATAATCGTGTTAAAACATCGTAATATCGCATGCAGTCCCTTGTAGGTCGGTCGGAGTGTCTGAGAGTGTCATAGAATGGAATCGAATATGTCATATGATGACCTTTAGGAATGAATAACGATGTTAGATTCTTTTTTTCCTTTCAATTTATTTCTTTATAAGTACATTTTCATAATATTTACATTAAGTACAGTATATTCACATGCTGTAAATGGATGGAATTACAAAATTATTTTCTGACAGAGAGAGACAGAGAGAAATAGAGAGGGGGGGAGTGGGAAGGGTGGGATAATATATACATACTGTTTACTAGGCACCATTTACGCGATTAGATTTATTCGTGCTTCTATTATATTAAAACAAAAAAATCACTTCACTTGTTCTCGAATATTTCGTTTTGATTTTTCATTGCCGATATTGTTTTCTCTATCTTTATCCTATGTACAAATGTACCAGATATTCTTTAAAATGTCCGATTATTGGGACAGTGAGTGTGCATTTGGACTTGAAAATGAAATATTTAGTAATGATGATAGCTTCTAGCTCGGAAAGCGACACAAACAATATTATATGAATATGAGAACAACTCGTTGTGACATAAGGAAAGACTCAATAAATAATGTATAGATCCCACGTTGTCAACTCAAATAAAATGCTATTTAGGCCTCCTGTCATATTACTGACAGATATAAGACGAAAAAAAATGTTAGAACGTAGTTAACACATTCCCGAACGTCAGAAATTGGTAAAATAAATTGCATTCGGTGTCATATTTGCTCAGTTTTACTGTCTCACTCCGAATATTCAAAATTTTTATCAATATTGGAAAAGTGTTTAGGACATGTATGCTACATGCTATACATATTTATATTTGGATTTTGTAATGCAATCTCCCAAGAGTGGCTGAATCATTTATAATTACCTCCCATTACCGATAATTACGAACACAATTCCAATTCCGCAGTGTGTCATTCGTTGCGGAGTGAATATGTAGGCTTGCTTGAAGCAATTATTTTTGCGGATGTGGATAGCTTGTTCATTCAAGGGTGGCTAGGTGCAGCCGCCGTACTTGTATTTGTGTTACTTTGGTTTGTGACCTACAATTTAATTTTGTTCGAAAAAGGAATGTACTTTTAATTCGACCTTTTCAGAACAACCTCATTTTGAGCTAATAAAGATAACAAACAAACAAGTGGCTACGCGAACCAAAACCAGATACACTCAAAAAGTCGGGTAAAAGTGTTTTGTTGATACATGTTTAATATTCTGGCTTAAACCACAGGTAACTGTATCGTTGAAAACGAAAAAAAAAACGATTTTTTTTTTGAAAATTTATATTTTTCTATAAAGGTTTATTTGTTCTAGATGAACCAGAATTTAAATTAATCAAAAACAAAATTTGACTATCAATATCTCCATAAACTAATTATATTCATATACAGCAATGTTTAAAGTACTTATATGCCAGATCTTATAAGAATTTAATAATAAGAATAATATTTTATGATATGAAGTTAATTTTTGGATTACATTCATCTCATAACATTGTTTGTGTAAACACACATCCTTTTATAGATAAGTGGTATGAATAAAGCAGTTTGTTTATTAAAAACAAACTGCGCCTCTCGAACCGGCTCGTAGATTTCTGCACAAATTGACCTTGATAAAAAAATATAAATTTTCAAAAAAAAAATGTTTTTGTTTTTGTTTTCCTTTTCAACGATACAGTTACCTGTGGCTTAGACATAAAAGGAAATTTACTAATCGTGTGTGACGAACCAAATATGTTCTATGACATGTTGTCACTGTTTTATGCACCATTCTATGACGTGACTGCTTTATGTATCTTTCTAAGACTTGACTGTGTTATGTACCATTATATGACTTCACTGTTATATGTACAACTTTAAGACGTGACTGTTTTATGTACTATAAGGTGTCACTGCTTTATGTACCATTCTAAGACGTGACTGCTCTATGTACTATTCTAAGGTGTGACTGCTTTATGTACCATTCTAAGACGTGACTGTTTTATGTACTATTCTAAGGTGTGACTGCTTTATGTACCATTCTAAGACGTGACTGTTCTATGTACTATTCTAAGACGTGACTGTTCTATGTACTATTTTAAGGTGTGACTGCTTTATGTACCATTCTAAGACGTGACTGTTTTATGTACTATTCTAAGGTGTGACTGCTTTATGTACCATTCTAAGACGTGACTGTTCTATGTACTATTCTAAGACGAGACTGTTCTATGTACTATTCTAAGGTGTGACTGCTTTATGTACCATTCTAAGACGTGACTGTTTTATGTACTATTCTTAGGTGTGACTGCTTTATGTACCATTCTAAGACGTGACTGTTCTATGTACTATTCTAAGGTGTGACTGCTTTATGTACCATTCTAAGACGTGACTGTTTTATGTACTATTCTAAGACGTGACTGTTTTATGTACTATTCTAAGGTGTGACTGCTTTATGTACCATTCTAAGACGTGACTGTTTTATGTACCATTCTAAGACGTGACTGCTTTATGTACCAATCTAAGACGTGACTGCTTTATGTACTATTCTAAGACGTGACTGTTTTATGTACTATTCTAAGGTGTGACTTCTTTATGTACCATTCTAAGACGTGACTGTTTTATGTACTATTCTAAGACGTGACTGCTTTATGTACCAATCTAAGACGTGACTGCTTTATGTACCATTCTAAGACGTGACTCTTTTATGTACTATTCTAAGGTGTGACTGCTTTATGTACCATTCTAAAACGTGCCTGTTTTATGTACTATTCTAAGGTGTGACTGTTTTATGTACCATTCTAAGACGTGACTGTTTTATGTACTATTCTAAGATGTGACTGTTTTATGTACCATTCTAAGGTGTGACTGTTTTATGAACCATTCTAAGACGTGACTGTTTTATGTACTATTCTAAGATGTGACTGCTTTATGTACCATTCTAAGACGTGACTGTTTTATGTACTATTCTAATGTTGGATTGTTTTATGTACCATTCTAAGGTGTGACTGTTTAATGAACCATTTTAAGACGTGACTGTTTTATGAACCATTCTAAGACGTGACTGTTTTATGTACCATTCTAAGGTGTGACTGTTTTATAAACCATTCTAAGACGTGACTGTTTTATTTACTATTCTAAGACGTGACTGCTTTATGTACCATTCTAAGACGTGACTGTTCTATGTACTATTCTAAGACGTGACTGTTCTATGTACTATTCTAAGGTGTGACTGCTTTATGTACCATTCTAAGACGTGACTGTTTTATGTACTATTCTAAGGTGTGACTGCTTTATGTACCATTCTAAGACGTGACTGTTCTATGTACTATTCTAATGTGTGACTGCTTTATGTACCATTCTAAGACGTGACTGTTTTATGTACTATTCTAAGACGTGACTGTTTTATGTACTATTCTAAGGTGTGACTGCTTTATGTACCATTCTAAGACGTGACTGTTTTATGTACCATTCTAAGACGTGACTGCTTTATGTACCAATCTAAGACGTGACTGCTTTATGTACTATTCTAAGACGTGACTGTTCTATGTACTATTCTAAGGTGTGACTGCTTTATGTACCATTCTAAGACGTGACTGTTTTATGTACTATTCTAAGACGTGACTGCTTTATGTACCAATCTAAGACGTGACTGCTTTATGTACCATTCTAAGACGTGACTCTTTTATGTACTATTCTAAGGTGTGACTGCTTTATGTACCATTCTAAAACGTGCCTGTTTTATGTACTATTCTAAGGTGTGACTGTTTTATGTACCATTCTAAGACGTGACTGTTTTATGTACTATTCTAAGATGTGACTGTTTTATATACCATTCTAAGGTGTGACTGTTTTATGAACCATTCTAAGACGTGACTGTTTTATGTACTATTCTAAGATGTGACTGCTTTATGTACCATTCTAAGACGTGACTGTTTTATGTACTATTCTAATGTGTGACTGTTTTATGTACTATTCTAAGGTGTGACTGTTTTATGAACCATTTTAAGACGTGACTGTTTTATGAACCATTCTAAGACGTGACTGTTTTATGTACCATTCTAATGTGTGACTGTTTTATAAACCATTCTAAGACGTGACTGTTTTATTTACTATTCTAAGACGTGACTGCTTTATGTACCATTCTAAGACGTGACTGCTTTATGTACTATTCTAAGACGTGACTGCTTTATGTACTATTCTAAGGTGTGACTGCTTTATGTACCATTCTATGACGCGACTGTGTTATATACCATTCTAAGACGTGACTGCTTTGTGTACTATTCTAAGACATGACTGCTTTGTGTACTATTCTAAGACATGACTGTTTTGTGTACTATTCTAAGGCATGACTGTTTTGTGTAAAATTCTTAGACGTGACTGTGTTATGTACCATTCTAAGACGTGACTGTTTTATGTACAACTCTAAGACGTAACTGTTTTATGTGCTATTCTAAGAAGTGACTGCTTTTGTACCATTCTAAGACGTGACTGCTTTATATAACATTATATGACGTGACTGTTTTATATACCATTCTAAGACATGACTGCTTTATGAAACATCATATGACGTGACTGTTTTATATACCATTCTAATACGTGACTGCTTTGTGTAACATTATATGACGTGACTGTTTTATATACCATTCTAAGACGTGACTGCTTTATGTAACATTATATGACGTGACTGTTTTATATACCATTCCAAGACGTGACTGTTTTATTTATCATGCAACTACCATGGTAACTGCCTGATAACACATGACCTGAGAAAAGTGTGTGTTCTCAGGTCAATGACCTGGGAACACTTTTTGGCTCCGGCCACAAATAACGGACTATTTTGCAATTTGTCATTCCGTCTTAAATTGGCATAAATATCATTGAAAACAACAGAATTAAGCATTCAATAGCTATTATTTATTCAACGTTAAGTTTTACAATCCAGATAAGCAATATTTCTTCGCGAGGTAGGGCTACGCCACTGTTATTGTTCTTGAATTCATACGGGTCACCCACGGATCGATCGTTTGGAAGGCCCTGAAATAAACCAACAAACACAGATAAATACACTGGCTAAACATCGTCAAAGAAAAATTAGCATTAGAATATTCATAGCTATCGACTCTATATCCAATTTACTGGCCGAAAGGAATTTTTAATCTCATTTTCGCGACTCACGAAGGTTGACCTACAAAACGAAAACCATGAAACACCGATCTTTTTTGGAGAATCAAAACATTGTTAGATTGAGTAGACAACCCTACAGTTTATACAGAAAATAAAACAAGCTTTAATAGACTCTTCCACAGATCAATGTCTTACTCACCATTGTTTATTTCCATACGCCATTCTGTCGCGATTAAGTCGATCTTGTTGAAAACTGATCTCCACCCACTTGGTTTTACAAGGTTTTACAAGCATGTCTAAACTGTTCATTCTTGAAGTTATTTCCCATTCACTGAATTCAATGTTGCACTACCCGTTGCCATACACAATCGAGTATTTAAACGAAACCGTATTTTGTCATTGTGTGAAGCATAACATAAGAAAGTTTGACACAATTAACGACCTTTTCCACACACACTACGTCATTGATGACGTTTCATTGATGAATCATCCAGAACAAAATCATCAAAAATTCATGAGCAGAATTTTATTCTACTTTTACGACACGATGTTCTTAATTTGGTAATACTTATAATTTGCTTAGATTTATCGTTTTGATTAAAAAATTGAAATATATTTTATTTATTGTTTAATTTTTTTTTAATTGAATTAAGAACTATATTTTGTGTACGGAAGCAAATGGAGTTGTGTTAATCGGCGGGCTGTCTAAGAACGATCTACAACTCTTAGTTTAAAATGATCTAAAATATGCCTCTAAATTGTGCCCCGTTGTTGGTTTCATGATAAATAGAAACTCGGGTCCCTGTCCGGCTCAAACAATGTTATCAGGCTTGGCGATATCGCACGGGATGGCTCGGTAAACCTCGCCACCCGAACAATATCACCTCACCTGATAACATTGTTCTCACCGGACAGGGACCCGAGTTTCTCTATATACCATTCTAAGACGTGACTGTTTAATGCACCATTCTAATACGTTGCTGTTTTATGTACCATTCCAAGACTAGACTGTTTTATGTACCATTCTAAGACGTGACTGTTTAATGTACCATTCAAAGACTAGACTGTTTTATGTACCATTCTAAGACGTGACTGTTTAATGTACCATTCCAAGACTAGAATGTTTAATGTACAGTTCCAAGACTAGACTGTTTTATGTACCATTCTAAGACGTGACTGTTTAATGTACCATTCCAAGACTAGACTGTTTTATGTACCATTCTAAGACGTGTCTGTTTTATGTACCATTCTTTGACTCTATTATGTACCATTCTATGACGTGACTGTTTAGTGTACCATTCTATGACTGTTTTATGTACCATTCTAAGACGTGACTGTTTAGTGTACCATTCTAAGACGTGTCTGTTTTATGTATCATTCTATGACTGTATTATGTACCATTCTAAGACGTGACTGTTTAGTGTACCATTCTATGACTGTATTATGTACCATTCTAAGACGTGTCTGTTTTATGTACCATTCTATGACTGTATTATGTACCATTCTAAGACGTGACTGTCTAGTGTACCATTCTAAGACGTGACTGTTTAGTGTACCATTCTATGACTGTATTATGTACCATTCTAAGACGTGACCGTATAATGTACAGTTGCAAGACCAGAATGTTTAATGTACAGTTCCAAGACTAGACTGTTTTATGTACCATTCTAAGACGTGACTGTTTAATGTACCATTCCAAGACTAGACTGTTTTATGTACCATTCTAAGACGTGACTGTTCAGTGTACCATTATATGACTGTATTATGTACCATTCTTAGACACGACTGTTTTATGTACCATTCTAAGACGTGTCTGTTTTATGTACCATTCTAAGACGTTGCTGTTTTATGTACCATTCTAAGACGTGACTGTTTTATGTACCATTCTAAGACGTTGCTGTTTTATGTACCATTCTAAGACGTTGCTGTTTTATGTACCATTCTAAGACGTGACTGTTTTATGTACCATTCTAAGACGCGATTGTTTTATATACCATTCTAAGACGTGACTGTTTTATGTACCATTCTAAGACGTGACTGTTTTATGTACCATTCTAACACGTGACTGTTTTATGTACCATTCTAAGACGTGTCTGTTTTATGTACCATTCTAAGACGTGACTGTTTAGTGTACCATTCTAAGACGTGAATGTTTAGTGTACCATTCTATGACTGTATTATGTACCATTCTAAGACGTTTCTGTTTTATGTACCATTCTAAGACGTGTCGGTTTTATGTACCATTCTAAGACGTGACTGTTTAGTGTACCATTCTAAGACGTGAATGTTTAGTGTACCATTCTATGACTGTATTATGTACCATTCTGAGACGTGACTGTTTAGTGTACCATTCTATGACTGTATTATGTACCATTCTAAGACATGACTGTTTTATGTACCATTCTAAGACGTGACTGTTTAATGTACCATTCTATGACAATATTATGTACCATTCTAAGTCGTGACTGTTTTATGTACCATTCTAAGACGTGACTGTTTTATGTACCATTCTAAGACGTGACTGTTTTATGTACCATTCTATGACATGACTGTTTGGTGTACTGTTATGATGCATTGTATATACATTTGTAACATTATTGAAACTGCCCTTTTTCGAATCCAGCTGTTATCTTTTCCTCCTGGTCTTTTTGCAACGACGTTGTTTTGCTATTCTCCAATGGGCTGGTATTTTCAAAGAATCTATGTAGAAAACTCGAAATATTTAAACAAAACTTAAGTTGCAAGTATGGCGCACACATAAAAACATTCAGCCATATTTATTTAGCAATTAATGTAGCTCTTTTACAATGCCCTCGACCTATGCTAATAATCAATCAAACAAATCAATTAAATTGCACTTTGATGGTCGTGTTTAGTTACAGCACTTGAAATATTAATGTTTTTTTTATTAAATGTCTAAAGTTGCTACATAGATTCTTTGTGAATACCAGCCCAAACAACATTTCTTTAAATGTCTGACAACGTTTTTTTTCTTCTGGCCGACCAATGAACTACTCCGTTATCTGATTATCAAAGTACATTTTGTATTCTACAAAAGTATCAAACTTCAGTCAGTTTTGACGTACGACAATTCTTTTCTATTGCACTCTCTGATTCTGGAACATTTTCTTGCTTCCATGTCAGTTGAAATACAAGCGGGGGATATGCTACACTCATACAATATCAAATAGCAGTCACATGCTCAATGTCAATATGATGACGTCACGTGATATAGTTTCATGACGTCATCTGCCTCGTTCACGGCTCTTTCACTTTAGGTCGAAACAGTTTCATTGCTGTGTAGAGAATACCAAGTCAAATTTAGACGAAACAAAAAACAAACATTTATCAGACTAAGAGATATATATTATTGTATTGATGGGTATAACTAACAACGATACATATAAGATAAATAATCGAGAAGATATAAATTATTATAAATCAGTTTATGAATATATAGGTGATTTATACATCTAAACATCAATAAAATTACAAAAGTATAATTCGTGGGGGATTTAATTTCGTGGATTTCATGGATAACCTACACCAGAAATTTACACCCCATGAATATTAATAGTGCTGAATGGGTCAATGTCCCCCCGGGTACTACTTCACCGTACCCGGGGTACTTTGAAGTATACTTCACCGTACCCCGATTTCACAGATAATACTTAACCGTACCCAGATATACTTAACCGTACCCGGGTTTACCGCGCGCCAAAAATCGATGTCGTAAAATAACAAACAATAGAATAACATAAACCGGCGGTCATCTCGGCATTGAAAAAAAAATGTTTATAAAAATCAAAGAAGTAAAAATACGAATTTTATTCAAGATTACGTATACAGTGGAGAAGAGGGTGAAGAAGAAGTCAATATTCAGGCTGGTAGAAACGAATTTAAACACCATTGGCATATAATCTGTTGAAAGATATAAAGTACGCCAAAAACGTCATTGTTTTGATTTCAGATTTTGTTCCAAGCGTAGTCACGTGACCGTCATGTGATCGATTTTTGCGACAATGAAATCTTTTTTTAGAAATTCGACGGTAAAACAAAATAAATATTATGGGTCGAAGTATACCGAAATGAAATCTTTCTACCTTCCTTTCATTTATAAATGTTGTGTTCAGCGATTAAAATAATATCAATATAATTTTTTTCATCAGTAAAAATGGGATACCTGTAAGCATACTGGGGTACGGTGAAGTATACTACTAAGTACCCGGGGTACGGTCAAGTATACTTCAAAGTACCCGGGGTACGGTGAAGTAGTACCCGGGGGGACCTTGACCCATTCAGCATTAATAGTTCGAAAGATTTCTGACTTAGTGGATAATGTATTCTTCGAATTCCGTCCCCATGAAACGGTCATTTTTACTAAAACCACGAAATTTTGTCCTATTGAAATTATAAGTTGCCTGGTTGGTTCACAATTATAATGACAATATTCGTATTCGTAAATAAAATGACCATAAAGTATTGTAAAATCATTAATTTTCGTTTCGTGGTGTTTCGTGGAAGATATACTTTATTATTGATGAGAAGATCAAAAATAAGAAAAAAGTTCCTTTATATAAAAAACATTCATTTAAACATTATTCTAACGTGAAAGGCATTTTTTTCTATATATACAATGAACAAAATCGCACCATTATATATCGGCCGATATACAATGAAAATGACGTCACGTCGATTTTTCATGACGTCGTGTAGGTAAACAAGTAACGTAAACAAACATTTTTGCATAAGCAAAAATTGTCTTTTAATAGAATTGCTCTCACGTATCATGTTAGAATCTTTAATATATAAGTGGCCGGTAATAAGTCTAGCCTTTGTTCACAATTATACATACAATCTATAGCAGTCGATCATGTACATAATCCTTTTTGTCTACTTTTTGACTTTGCCTTTTAAAAAAAGTTTACGAATTAGCCGCGCAGTGTTGATCTTATAGTGGCATCTGCAATTAAATAGTCTGTTTAAATTTTATTTTTCCTTTTGACTGCGCCTAGATCTTTTGGCGAATCATCCGAGTAGTGTTAACTTAATAGTATCATATTCAATTAAAAGCAAAGGCTGGGCCGGTATTTATAATGCATCTTAAGTGAAAACTTAAATAATATGACTAAAGTTAAAATATTGTGTTGCTTACATTTCACAAGAAATTAAAGATAGCCAATGTGTTCTATATGATTATTGTACACTCAACCGCTTTAAAAACGCACCACATATGAAATATCGGTTTTAGTGATGAAAACGTCAAGCTATGGTTATTTATTTTCGGGTAAATAATCTTCAGTCTTTATTCAACGAGATGTGTTATTTTCATGTCATTATTACGAGTTTGAAATGAATTATGATATAGATAACACTGAGATCCAAGAAAGTGAAAGTCACAATTTCAAAAGCAAGTATAAGAGCCCGCTTCATTGATGCATGCACGTGGTATCTCCTCCTAAAGCATTACATTAATTACGCAATTGGATAGAATCATGTTCGACGTGATGGTTCCCACTATTCAAGCAATGCTTAACTTGAATTATAAATGTTATGTGGCTATGGCTGTCTGGCTAATACCATACGACCGAGTGCGGTTCAGATATGCGCATTATGTAAACCTAAGATGGATTCAAGCTTACTTAAACTTGAAGTCTTGGTTATGAGCATCAGACTGTCAGGACATATCCCGTGGTGCTTCTATGGCACCTCAAATCGACACTATGAAGGAGCTCGAAGACAAAAACTTGGGACTTTAGGCTCTAAACGGGAGAAAACTCATTAAAAAATGTACTAAAATAATTTTCCTTTTTATTGACAATTTTGAAAGAAATGATTATGAAAATGCACTAATGTACTTTTGGCTTGTTGATTGACACATAGCATTAATTTGACACTGTGTGCAGCCATGCAGAACCAATTACAGTGACACAATCTGTGTCATGGTTTCTCCTAGCTTGTGCTCAATACCTGTAGCTGGTTTCATTTAGGTCGGTATGTGACTGTGCCATTCGCTAGGAATAGATGTTATAAGTCCATAATCATTGTATGGTGGCAGTTGAACCGCCATGCTACGGCACCGAAGCTCTTTTTAGTTGCAATCGAAGGCACAATCATCGGGAACAAATATTTGAGATATTTGCAGCATAAAAATACCATTAGAAAATATTGTTTATGTTGTTTTTTCAATGTGTAAACCAACAGCGTATAGTTTAAAGCTAATATTGATCACACAGGTCGACGCGATCGAGCTGCACGCGCAAAACATGCAAAATCAAAAAAGTTCTCTGGGCGGGGTAATCCGGATGAAAAAAAAATCGTTTTCTTTATTTAGGTCAAGCTTATGAACTGAACAAACCCAGTAAACTATAAATTTTAGCAAAAAAAATATTTTGACAAAATTTGATTATTTTCAATAGTGGTGCGTTTTTAAAGCGGTTGAGTGTAGCTCTTTACATAATGCTTCTAAACAATGTAATTGATTGTTAATATTAGTGTTCCTGTTTAAATGATACACTTAAGGAAAATTTGAGATTTTAAGAAAATTTTTAGTTTTCACTTAAGATGCTTTATAGATACCGGCCCTGGTGTTATCACCGGTGCTCAGTATTACTATACAATGCATCCTAACATATAGGGAAAGTTCAAACAAAAACAGTACAGTGCAGATATTATTTCTCAACACATGGTAGTGCTTAAAGAACATAGTTTGCTCCTGTGGTCAGTCAGTCTTAGTGTAAATCAATCAGCCAATAAGAATCAAAGAAATTGGTCATGTGACTAGTGAATCTACCAGTAAAAATCACGAAAATGGTCACGTGACTGTTGAATCTACCAATAGAAGTCCCAAAAAGTGTCATGTGACGTTTTGATGCAATGGCATAACGCATGTTTTGAAGCCCGGCGCTGTTGATGTTGCGTTTCTTTTTCTGCACGATACAGGCACCAGCTTCAAAATATCGCAAAAAAAGAGATAATATCACTCGGTTTTTTTCACTGTTATTTGTCACTGTTATTTTCACAGAAAATCACTGTAATCCATTGAACGTAAATAATAGATAAGTTTAACACTATATATGTATATACCACTCGGTCTGTAACACACACAAACACACACAAACACACACAAACATTCTTATTGCACGAGTCGGCCGCGGATATTCATAAATTCAACAAAATAACCTTATAGTGTAATATATGTATATATAAATGTTAGGATTTGATCATTGTCTCTCGATCTACTTTACTCTTTAACTAAGTAAAAACTGGTTACATGTCAGTCTGTCAAATCCGGGTTTAAACAAACGTTGTTATAATATTTCATTCATTGACAAAATACAGTTTTGTGAATGATCTAAACATCATAAATACGTCACGTGTTATGTCCACATATCTTACTATACGGAATGTATCCGGTACAGTTTTAACTTCCTAGATCCCACATATGCATTAGACACAGCTAGCCGTAGTCCGTCCACTGACACGGCAAGTGTACAAGGAGCAAACATGTCAACCTGGTGGGATTTCAATACACGACCTGCAGGTGTTATCTCTACTATCGATGTTGTTGTAGCATTCATACTGCCAACAAACACGTGATCATACAAACCAACAGTCACACCAAGCGGTTGTTTGATAAGTGCATTCCGTATTTCGACTTTGGATCCGGACACCACGTTATACACACAAACAGCATTATCATATCTATCAGCCAACACGACTTTATCCTGACCACGTATGTACGTACATGAGCTAGTGCCAATGGGATATTTCTTTGATGGAAACACGATATCAAAATCTTTCTCAACACCAGATAGTGATACAATACGTACTGGTGGTGTGTTGTCATAGGTTCCTACTATACACATAGCATCATCATTCATACTGATAGAGAAGTATTCAACACTGACCTTACATGTTCTACTCAATGTTATTTCATTTGATTTACTCACATGCAGAATGTCCAGTCTGTAGTTACCACCCGTTGTTATAGCAACCTCATCATCCGATACCACAGCTACACATTGAGGACGCCGATAAGGTAATGTGTATGTAGACAATAGCCTCAGATTCTCATCGTAAAGCAAACATTTACCATTATGATTATCCACGGCTACCAGCCTACCATCTGGAAGGAAAGATAGTCCGGTATATAACGGCTCCTCCTTATTCCCTCCAGATGGCTCAAAATCGATTGACTTTATTTCTACTAGTTGTGTTTGTTTCGGAATCTTATAATTCATTTTCAATGCCTCAGGTTTCAACGTAGACAATAGATTTGACTGGAGCGCAGCAAACGGTTGATCAAATTGGCATGAAACGTTTAAATCTTGGACTCCCGTACATGATATGTCGGCATCTCTGACGTGTTGTTGTATAGATGTTGTCATACTATTTACCGCTATAAACTGTTGTAACGGTGTTCCACTTTGTGCTATACTTTCAATCGTGTCACATGACTGTTTCATTGTTTTCATTATTTGTTCTAGCTCCTGTTTGTGCTTTGTCCAATCGTTTACGGTTTTATGACGATACGAGCTGGCCATTTTCGTAACATTCTCGGCAAAGTTATCAAACTGCCGTATGATAGTTTTCTTCATTTCTGTTAACTTCTCTGGAATAAGTTGGATGTCGTTGTATAAACACTGATCTGCTTCTGCTAAGATTTCAATAGCACAGTTAGTTTTTGTTAGTGCCGTTTGCAGTTGTTTTACCAATGCATCACATTGCCCGTCTTCTGCTAATCTTTCTATCTCAACAACTTTCCTACATTTCTTGTGATCTATCACTGCGCATGTGCTGCATACTAACACTTTATTCCGATCACAGAAGAACTCAAACGGTTTATTATGTTTCGTACAAACATCAAGTCCTTTTAAGTCCAGTGTTTTAGCAACATAATCTAAACCTTCAGCGACAGTTAACAGTTTGTGGTCGTTCATGAACGTGTATATGGTGTGCGCGTTGGAGCAATCATTGCATTGGAATTCGTTGCAAGATGGACAGAACACTTCGGCTACACGTTGAATGTTCTTGTTCAAACATGGTCTGCATTTTCGTCCAGCAGTTGCACTGTTGTCAGTTTTACTCTGACGTTTCACGCGGCCACCAACCTCCGCCATTACTGTAACGTTGTTCTTAATTTCAAAATATCCGTTAGTTTGTTAGAGTAAACCTTTCCCGAATTGCATGTATTTCAAAGTTATTTCGTTGTTTCGTGCATAATTTCTTATGTGAACAAAACGCGTCCGTCGACAACTGACTTGAAACATAGTCTGGTGAAACTCCGCATTGTCTACGTATACATTTATAACTGAACCATGTACATGTAAATGTACCATAAATGTATCCAGTTTGACGAGGTCGAAATTTCGCGAATTTCTATTACAGATGTTTAGTATGTTAAAATCTCGCATTTTCAAAGAAAATCAGAAAAAATACGTTTTGATGTTTTACCATAATTTTTAAAATTCGTGAACACAAAAACATTTACTTTTATTTACTGATTCAGAAATGTAGTGAAAATTAATCACCCGTGAACGTTTCGCATTTGATTGAACATCACAGAGCAGTTTTAATATTTCCAAATATGGACATTTTGATATAAAGTTAGATATCTGTATTGTACGCGTATTGAAAACTTCCTTTAGATTTATATGTATCTACACTCAACCGCTTTAAAAACGCACCACTTATGAAATATCGGTTTTAGTGATGAAAAAGTCAATCAATGGTTATTTATTTTCGGATGAATAATCTTCAGTCTTTACACAACGAGTTGTGTAATTTTCATGCCATTATCACGAGCTTAAAATAAATTATGATATAGATAACACATTGACCCATGAAAGTGAAAGTCACAATCTCAAAAGCAATTATAAGAGCCAGCTACATTGATGCATGTACGTGGTTTCTCCTCCTAAAGAATAACATTACTTACGTAATAGGATAGAATTATGTTAGACGTGATGTTTCTAACCATCTAAGCAAAGCTTTACTTGAATTATAAATGTTATGTGGCTTTGGCTGTCTGGCTAATACCATACGACCGAGTTCGGTCCAGATATGCGCATTTTGTGAACCTAAGATTGATTTAAAGCCTTATTTAAACTTGAAATCTTGGTTATGAGCATTAGACTATCAGGGTATTTCCCGTGGTGCTTATATGGCACCTCAAATCAACACTATGTAGGAGTTTGAAGACAAAAAGTTGGGACATTCGGCTCTAAACGGGAAAAAACTCGTTAAAAAGGGTACTAAAATGATTTTCCTTATTATTGACAATTATGAAAAGAATAGTTATGGAAATGCAATAACGTACTTTTGGCTTGTTCATTGATCCCGACAAGCTCTTGACACTGTGTGCAGCCATGCGGAACCAATTATAGTGGCACAACCTGTGTCATGTTTGCGTATAGCTCAGGCTCAAAACCTTTAGCTTGTTTCACCCAGGTCGGTCTTTGACTGTTTCATTCGCTAGGAATCGATGTTCTAAGCCAATACTCGTTGTGTGGAGGCGGATGATCCGCCATGCTAAGTCACCGATGTTCTTTTCAGTTGGAAGCGAAGGGACAATCATCCGAACAAATATTCGAGATATTCGCAGCATATAAATACTATTATCAAATACTGTTTCTGATGTTTTTTCAATGTGTAAACCAACAGCGTACTGTTTAAAGTCAATATTGACCACATAAGTCGAAACGATCGAGCTGCACATGCAAAACATGCAAAATCAAAAGAGTTCTTTGGGCGGGGTATTCCGAATGAAAACAAAATCGTTTTCTTTAATTAGGTCAAGCTTATGAACTGAAATAACCATGTAAACTATTAATTTTAGCAAAAAATGAGTTTTGACAATTTTTTACTATTTTCAATAGTGGTGCGTTTTTAAAGCGGTTGAGTGTATATACTGAACGTTCAGGACTAAAGTCCTTGCTGTTTGGTGATACTGTTGTTAAGTGGTTCTCAGAAGACGGTCTCTTCTTTCAGTTTTCGTTTCATGTATGTATAAAAGGTATGAGAAAATCCGACAGGGAAGGTAGCACTCAACCCAACCAGCCGAGCACAGAAATCAGAAACACCACGACACAACTACCCTGAGCAGTGCCCACAGAAACCCATGCCAAAACGGTGACCAAATGAGGCACAACAACCCCGGGGCGTGACCTAGGTTAAAAACTTAGGACAGTGACCTTACGTTATGCAACCTAAAGCGGCACAACTACGACTTGACCTAGTTAAAATATGGGCAAGGTAGGAACGGGGCGGGAAACAATATTACATATTCCTAGTATGTATAGTTCATTGGTTCAGCCCTCATCCGCATATAATTTTGAGTAAACAAACAAACTAACTAACTAACAAACAGGTCGTAACTACTACTTACGACCTTATAAGACAGATACATATTTGAAATCTGCTTCACAAGTTGCTTCTTATGATCCTATTTTTATGAAAAATCGGAAATTGCCATGATGACCAAAATGATGTTTTAAAGACTTATTGACAGTTTTCTCTTGTTTTCTCAATATATCGAGTTTGTAGTAACGACCTTCTCATTCTAAGCCAGCAATATATTTAGCTTATTTGTATTTACGGATTCAGTAATGTGGCGAAAATTAATCACTCGCTAAAATTTCGCATTTGATTGAACATCACTGAGCAGTATTATTCCCAAATATGGACATTTTGATGTAAAGTTAGATAACTGTATATATACGCGTATTGAAAACTTCCTTTATATATAAGTCTGTATATGCTGAACGTTCAGGATGTGATGTCCTTGAACTACTACTATATGTGTGGTGATACGGTTGTTAAGTTGTTGCCCGAAGACGTTATCTTTGTTCTAATTTCGTTTCATGTATGTATAGTTCATTGGTTCAGCCCTTATACGCATATACTTTGTTCGTCCGAACTAATAAATGCATAAATATAATGAACAATTCGCTGACTTTTATTATTAAACCATATTTATATAGCCCTTTTTTATGTTCATACACACGTTCTGTACAATCACAACTAATACATGGTTAAAGCAATATACAATGTACATACAATTCAAAAAAAAAGTTAAGTTAAGTTACCAATTTTCTAGGGCTCTTTTCAGCTGTTAGGCCGCTCAAGCACCCTTTGACATTTTAACTCCCCTGGTCATTGGGCTACATATGGAAACCTACACTCATGTCTCCCTGGGGAGACTATTTCTCTCCTGTGGTGTGGCAGCCAACATCGATCTGCGGCGCCCAGGAATAGACACTGCCCTCACAGGTACCATTTTACACCATGGTGGAGGGGAGCTGTGGGTCTTGCTCAGAGATTTTAACCAGTGGTCCAGAGGGGGATCGAACCCGGGACCTCTCGATCCCGAAGTGCGCGCCCTACCTCTAGGCCACCGCTCCCCACGTACAATATTCAATGCAGACACCGAAGTGTAAATGTAGCTACACGATCAATGCAGGTTAAGGTTATCATTATTATAATAAGACCGACATTTCGGCTTTTACAAAGCCTTCATCAGGGTACATATGTTATAAAATATTTGACCGAAGTATAAAAATCTGGTGCTTTTAGTCACGTGACCGTGAATAAAATATTCAATTATGAACAAATTTATAAATCACATATAAAATATATCCACATGTACCACTCATTTATACAAACCGGTAAAATACTACCCAACCCAATAGTCGGGGGTCTACCAGAGCCAGTAGATGAAGGTCCTATTTAACCAAATACAATGTACGCGGGGCTCTACTTAACCAAGTAGATGGGACCCTACTAAACCCAGTACGCCAGAGCTCTACTTAACCCAGTAGATGGGCCCTTTGATTAAGCCCAAAAGGTAGGGGCCCTACCTAACCCAGTAGGCAGGTTCTACTTAACCCGTTAGACGGGGTCCTCTTTAAGCAAGTAAGCGGGGCTTGACTTAACCCAGTTTACAGGACCCTACTAAACCCAGTAGACGGGGATCTACTTATCCCAGTCTTTCTACATTTTTTGCTGCAGGGACTTTGTATTTTAATTATTTCTTGATGATTTGGGGGGTATTGCTCCGTGTAGTTGTGTAGTGGTGTTACTGCATTATGTGCTCGGCTGAATTAATTAAGTGCTGCATTCCTTGTTCGATTTCCTAATATGTTTTTTCCAATGTCGTTTTAGATGCAAAAACAACAAGATGAATCACTTTCACAAAGTAATAACAAACACACGGTGATCCCAAGTTTGTGGGTACAGTCGTTGGAAATAGATTGGTTGATGAACGAAGGACGTTCAAACATACGCAGGTTTGGCACAAAATAACCAATTTGGGTATTAAAGTATTTTAAGCATACTTTTCCATATTGTTGTTGTTTGAAGAATATTTTTGCTGAAAAAATCATACGTGAGACTATAATAACCCTATTATTGGATTAAATGATCTTAAAAGTCTATAACTCCTATGTCTCTTTTGGAGAATACTTTAAATTTGTTTGACCTGGACTATAACAACCCTATTATTGGATTAATTGATTATTGATCTAAAAGTAACATGTTGGTTAACATTTAGACTATTTTAAAGTAGATAGTTGACTTTGAAATTCTTTCTAGGTGTGATATACATGTACTGTGTGATATATATTGTTAAACACTGTCTGGCACCGTCAGTGGTGCTACATTTGTATTCAAGGCATATCTACATGTAAGTAAAGTATTTATTAAAGTGACATGTGCAATATTACAAATATATACAAGATATTATATCACAAGATTACAGCACCCGGCCCAATGGGCCTACAAGTCACTGACAATTAAACATAATTACATATTTATACAAGAAATGGTATGAATGCAACATAAATGATGTAAATTATAAATATAATTACGTTATGAATTAACACTTTACAAATTTGATATACATATGCATGAACATTTAAATATGCAATATAGTATATACAGGAACCAAATTCATTGGATTTAATAAGTCATGCATTTTTACTAATAATATTAAATCAGTGGTAATTATTATTATTTGTATACATTCGTACATGTACAATCATGGAATGTGAAGACAAATTATGCATTACAATGATAACAAATGTGTATTGATCAGAAAGGTAGTATTAAACAAGCTTATCGGTTATACATATAATGTTGTCTTTTCATATATGCTCTCACAAGATATTTTGCAGTCTTACGCGGATATTCAGCTATAAGGAGAGTACTTTTATTAGTGTCACTAATCACATGTAATTTCATGAACTTATTTATGAAAAACAACCACCCAAAATTATGTTTAACTTCAAAAACCCATTTATTGCCATTCAAAACCCTTTTAAACCCTTGAAAACCCCGTAAAAACCCTTTAACATCCATAAACCCATTTGAATAGGGTTTTAAATGAAAACGTGGGTTTTATGCCTACCTTGAACATACGACGTCTAATAGTATGTCACTTATATGACACCGCTAGAAGAATATACCTAGTATACAGACACGTGGTCGATTGTAAATTGAACAACACTAAAAAGCCATCAACATGTTGTATGCAGGTGCCCACATATATCAGAGGTGCGTCCCAAAATAGTTTGTTTTCATTGATCTCTTTTTTATCTTTGTTGTATGACTTGTTATTATTCATTTATCTTTGTTTTATGATTTTTTTATTATTTTTATATCTTTGTTTTATGCTTTTTTATCACATTTTTGTATATTTTTTATCTTTGTTTTATGATTTAAAAAAAATATATCTTTGTTTTATGATTTTTTATAATTTTTTTATCTTCGTTTTATGATTTTTTATTATTTTTTTATCTTTGTTTTATGATTTTTTTCTTTTTTCTTTTATATCTTCTTTCAGGTTTTTTATCAATGCAAATTTAAACTGTATTTTAATTTCAAAACTTTATTCTAAATACTTATATGATGTTTTTTGAATTTCCATTCAAGAATGGAGAAATTTCCCAAGAAGTATGCGCAATCTTATAGAATTTCCATGCGACGATACTGCCAGGCTGTGCTTAATAATCAACGTGGACATTTTTTATATATTGCCTTCCGGTAAGTGTCCAGTTTGGAACTCATCAGTAGGTATAAAGAACTAACACAGCTTCTAGCTACAAAGTTTATTATAACTATATATTCCGTTTATATTAAGTACTTCGCGTTAAAGTTTAAACAACAAAAAGACGAAAAAACGAAAAAGACGAAAACTAATCTTCCCAGCTTTCGATGTTGTAAGAACAGAATGACATCACGAGAAAGACCTTCTCGTGTGAGCCCAGAGACGGAACTGATATTTCATTTATTTAATGTGTTTCTTTATCCTCGCCACCGGATAATCCATATGGGCGAGGCCCCCAGAAAAGTTTTAGTATTTTTAGTTTTTAGGGGATAGTGCATGATACAGATGATGTCCCAATTCCAGAAGCATCCCTGGTTCTTTTACACGCCAGTGTATGGCACCATCCATTGGACCTCGGTTTTAAGTCTCATCTGAAAGACTATTAGTAATTTTAGTTGGCTAGCCTGGGATTCGAACCCACAACTCCGAGATCAGTAGTGACTACTAGTCTCGCACTCAACCGACTGAGCTAAGCGGACTGATATTTCAATGACCAGTATGGTACTTATACAATGAGCTTGCGAAAGGAATAACATGACCTGGCAATCATGTTTCGTGAATATCATTGGCTTATGGCTGGCCCAAAGGTCCAGTCCTGGTCAATTAACAAGCTCGGAAATCTCACAGGAAAAGCTGTTCGACATTAATGTCTTTATAACTACTTTCGATTTACGAACATAGCATCAACCCCAGACCATACTTCATACCCTGTTAAAGAGTATTAAAGAGGCGTTCCCTATATTTTTGATCTTTTAAATTGATTCAGAAATATTGTATATTAAATGGGAATCATTATTGCTTAAGCTCCTCAAATTTTCAACAGGAATCTCCCACTAATTACCGAGTAAAGAATGAAAACATATGTCTGTAACGAGCCAAAAAAGGCACGAGTTGTTTCCCTTTGAACGTATAACAATAAATCGCCGGAAGCGATTAATTATTATTGGTGATTTTAATATATTTTTGACATTATAGAGACATATTTACACACACTTTCTTCTGACAAATTATGACAATTTGTAGTGTTTTGTACATTTAGCTCATTAAATGTGATAGTAGAGAAAAACATGCTAGTTATAGGAAATGCCTCTTTAAAATTAATGATATGCCACTAAGACTGGAATTACTATCAGTAAAGTTTACAGGTTAATATGGTCAGGTTGTGTACTGTCCTATCATGATTTCACACATTTACCCGCTATTAGAATGTTTTCGTCGATGTAGTAATTTGTCTTTGGTAATACTATTTCGCGTCCTTTTGCCCGAATCATATTTCTTAGTCTGTATGTGTTAATTTTTTTGTTTTAAGTGATACAAAAATTATAGTGAAAAAATCATAATATCGCCCCTGTTTTTGTGGAAACTGCTAGCTTGATGGGTCTTATATTTATTGAAATATTGCCAATTAGGCTGCACACATAAGATTTGATACCTAACGAAGTTAAATGATTTTACAGTATTGTAATAACAGCATGTACAAATTTAAATTTAAATCCCCAAGAAAATTAATGATTTAAGAGCATTTGAATAAAACCCGATATTGTTTGAAATCTTATGCTTATTTATAACTGATTCAAAAAGCGATAGTATATATCAATTTTGAACCCTGGGCCATGACCTTTCAGACAAGTCTATTTTGGCAGATAACCCGTGATTTATTGATTTCAATACTCATTATTTAAAGCTATGATACAATGTATTCACTAATGTGTGTAATTGATCGATTGACAGATTAGCGCAGTAAGTAACGTTCAGGAACCTCACTCCGAAGGTCGTTGGTTCGAACACAAAAACTTTTTAGGGGAACTTTGTGAATTCGTGTAATTGAAAAGGTTAAAACAAATTATTACATAATTATTTTATTTTTTATAATTTATCCGATGTTCTTATATGCTATGCGATAGGCCCAACGGTGTCGTATTTTAATATTTGAACATATACTTTGTGTTTGAGCGCTATACAGTGAAAGCGTGCTGTTTAACACACTTTACGAAACTAAAGTGACGAGTGTAAGCTCCGAATTTCGCTCTGAATACAAACTCCGTTCCTGAATTTTTTTAATTAACAGTATTCACTGGTAGGGAACGTACACCGGATATTGCAGCTAAGCGAGCCGCGATTTGCTAAATTGGATAAAAAACACCGCTGTCAAAGGCTAGTAAAAGTGATATTTCTCTTACTTCAAAGGGTTTCTGTAAGTAATAGGTGATAAATATAACTGTATACATAATATATCAATCTAAATATGTACCTATTTCGATGTAAAACGGTGTTTTGTAGGGAAAATATCATCATTTGTGACGCGGGCTCGCACAGAAAAATACGACCCTAGCGCATAATTTGTGATTTATTTTCCTTAAACAGACATAAACTAAAAATGTGAACTGGGTGATCTCTTTGAATATTATTCAACTAAGTATACTAAAATTTTTAGATTCGTAGCATAATTTTTGGCGGCGCTATGACCTATAATCGAGTGCATGTTTATCAACATTGGTGTACTGGGGATTGATATCTCATAATTTTTGTGTACGGGAGTATTGCAAGTGCGGTGTACTGAGTATTATATTATATTAATATGTATCCTTGCCTTTATATGAGTTTTAAGTTACGCATGTGCTCCTCTTTTTGAAAAAAAATATTCCAAGGAAGAACATAAATGTCAATTTGATCATTAATAATAATAAGCACATACCGTTTATTAGGTTTGAACCAATATACACTATGAAATCATATGGCTCACAAATGTTAGTAAACAAGAGTCGGTAATGTTTCCATTGTCAAACACATTGTGTATTCTGTAATCAGATAGATGTTGTGTTAGAAAGCTATTTTCCATTCTTTTGCTCTATGTCAGAGCGTAAACTGTACCTATCTGGTTAGAGCTCGTTCGGTCAGTGTACATGTGCAAGTTGTCTATAGAATATGTGCATACCCCTACAAGTTGTCCGATCGAGGTTGTATCAAACGAATAAAGTATTAGTTAAGTGGTCTCGATGGCGTCTAGTTTGGGAAATCGCCCTATTTTCATGTGTGCTTAAAACATATTGTAATAGCTATCTAGGCTCCAGTAGGCCTTTAATAAAACTGCAGTTAGAGGTCTAGCGATTGAAATAAAACATTCATATATCTTAAATGTGAATATTGTATTTTGTTTTGCAGATCGAATTACCGGTCCATTCATTCGATATGATTAAGGAAGTGGAAACCTCCGTTCTTGAAGACACAGGAAGCTCAGTAACTGTTGTACAACATAGATCTACTGCACCATACGAATGTGATATCTGCTGGTTTACAAAAGTTCAAACTTCAAAAGGCACCGTCAAACACACATGAAAGGTGACAACACACCAACATTAACAATTACATCGATTAAAGCCAAGAATGAACATGTGTGTGACCAGTTTGGGAAATTGTTCAAATCTTCGTTTGGCCTAAACTACACAAGAAAAAACAATCATCTTGCAGAATTTGCTCATATCTGTTGCTTCACATGTTAACATTACGCTATTAAAATGTTCACGTGGCAAAAATCATTAATAGGGCACAGTTCATTATCACGTCATTATGTTAATACATGTATGACCTTCTAATCCAACAAGAAAAAATACCAGGGGATGTCTGCTGGCTTACATCCTTTTGGTGCCTTATATAGTGTTGGAGTTGGAAGATAATTAACACCAGAACTAAAAGGTGTATGATATTGATGACAAATATCGTCGAAACTAACTGAACGATCAGATAAAGATCGCCGACTGAACATTTCAGTCAATGAAATACAACAACTTGTTACTGTAAACTCATTTAATTTCGTAAGGATGGAATTTCGTGGTTTTGGTAAAAAAAAAATTGTGATTAGGAGTTAGTTCGTGGATTTTGCATTTCAGGGTGAAACTTATTGTTCAATGGGATTTGATTTCGTGGTTGAAGATGAACCGCGAAATCCACGAAATTTACCCCCACGAAATTTATTATTTTAAAGTGTATACAAATAAATAACGCACGACTTTTATACATGTCTTTGTTATTTATCACCATGTTGTAAAATTAAGTACAAATCATTTCGGTTTTTTAAAGTACAGCCATGGTGTGTAACAGATATGCTATATGCACTTGCTTCTTCTGCCATCAATACGTTTAAATTTTAATTTGTCATTTGTGTAAGCCTCTATGAGATGGTCTATCAGGAAGTTGCATGTATATCTTCCATTTGTGTAGTCGCAGCTATTGCACACAATGTAACAGCATCGTGAATCTGAAATATAGAAAGGAAGTATAAAATCAAAATGTCAGAGACTACAATAAAGTTAATTGAATTTTAACAGCGATGTTTTGATTTATATCATTTGTGTACTTATACAGAAATATAATAACTATGTGATATTATAATGACAATACAATTTATTTGTAATAATTTACACTTTATGATTTACCTTTCATTGGTAAGATGTTACAAAATAATACTCAAAATATATGTCAATTCTACTTATAACATGATTTAAACGTGAAAAACAAACAACGTTCAATTGTCAATACTCGGTACACCAAAAGTTTATGTTTTGCAATCCTCAGTACACTAACATGCAATACTCGGTACACCAATGTTGATATACATGCACTCGATTGTAGGTCATAACGCCGCCAATAATTATGCTACGAATCTGAAATTTTCAGTATACTTAGATGAATGATATTCAAAGAGATTGCCCAGTTCACAATTTTTAGTTTCTGCATGTTTTAGTAAAGAAAATCACAAAATATGCGATAGGGTCGTATTTTTCTGTGACAAATGACGATATTTGCCCCACATACCAACGTTTTACATCGAAATATGTATATATTTAGATTGATATATTATGTACATAGTTATAATAATACCCTACTACTTACAGAAACCCAATAAAGTAAGAGAAATATCACTTTTACTAACCTTGGACAACGATAATTTCCATCCGATTTAGCAAATCGCGGCTCGCTTAGCTGCAATATCCGGTGTACGTTCCCTACCAGTGGTATTACTAAGGTAAAAATAAATTCAAATGTTGAGGATCACCGTTAAATCAAAAGTCACAAAACGGCACCATGTTGAATGTCAACAAGGAGAAAAATTCCTCTTAACAGTTTATCACAACTAACCTATCACAGAATATCACACGAGTCTTGATGTATTAGTATTTCGTATCTCCACCCCTTACTCTGATCACATGTTCACCCAGGGGTTAAATCCCGGACCTCTCGATCTTGAAACGCGCGCCCTACCTCTAGGCCACCGCTCCCCACAAATATTGATCATATTTTAGTTATTTTCTAATTATCAGCGAAACTTTGATAACAGTTGATTATTCAATGTTTTTTTAAAAAACTTTTATAAGCGTATGTAGTAAAGCGACCACGCTCTTCGATGGTCATCCGAGCCAATTTCTATACAAATCTGTTTTTTCAGTCGGACTGTCGCCAGAGAGGAACTCAATGATGAAGAATATCGATTTTTTGCGCCTACAACGATTGCACGTGCAGCATGAAGAAATCGCCACCGCTCTACGCTAAGAACTGACAAAGCGTCACGGATGAATGATTTTAACATTTCTATATCGCTAATGACTTAAAACAGCATGGTTTATAAACGCAACTTCATATCTTCAACAGTTTTTGAGAAATTAGAATTATAAAAGTGTTGCGTTAGGAGTGTGCGTAAGTGTATATTAGTTTTAGTTTGAACATGGACACACAAATATATGCGTATTGCAGGGTATCTTCTGGTATTTCTTTGGTTTGCTCGCAAATATTGCGCATTGAATAAAATACCATTTTGATAAATTTGAGAAAAATATGTCAGTAGGATTCGAACTTACACATGGAGCTTGACAAAACATTCAATGTAAAGGGCTTTATTGCAACGAATACGGAGACACTTTGTTGTTATACACAATAGAATAGTCAATCCCACACCAACCTTTATCGGCGAATGGATTAAATTTTAAAAGTGCAGTCACAGCTCAATGCTCGAAATCGAACTATAACGAACGAACAACACCATTCAAAATAATAACGGGGACTACCGTTGACTCGAGTACACCTTAACCTTGTGGGCGAGCAAATGTAATAACCGTTATCATTTAACTTTGTGTGTACCGTACAATACTAATCGCAAGCTTGCTGCATTACAAATACATAATTCATCTTCGCATACTGTAAAATCATTAATTTTCGTGGGAGGATTAAATTTCGTGGATGGTGCGGTTCCCCTTTTACCACGAAATCTAATCCAAATGAACATTGATTTTGGCCCTTGTATTTATTACCTGAAATGCAATATCCACGAATTTACGTCCCATCGAAATGGTATTTTTTTACCAAAACCACGCAATTCCGTCCCATCGAAATTAAATTATTTTACAGTATATGACAGTTTGAGCCTTATAGGAAGTTTTTGTCAATGTAAAAGTTTTCGTATCTCTTTAAGTACAGATTTCTGATTTCGATATTTGAAGAAATGTTCGTGGAAACCATCAAACAATTCATACAGATAGAATCTGTATAAAGTGGTTGTTGTATCACGTGGTTTTTAAGTTCCCGTAGTTTCACGTAAAGTCACGTACACGGCAGTTTAATACACACTCTATGATTTTAATCTAGATTTGATTGTAAGTATATTGAAACTGAATAAGGAATTCAAATACCGTGTATGTGAGATAGTGAGATTGTTCCTACAGATTGGATGTTTATATATGTACTGTACTCTTGAATCAATTATTTGATGATTTAATCATTTATTGGTTTGAGAATATATCGATGACTTAAATTAGAAGTTCGTAAGTGCTATTTACATGTGTCGGTATATACATTATGTATGTCTTAATAAGTTCCGCATGGAAGATTGAGTTTACATGCAAAATGTATGTCCTACATTGTAACATCATAAAACTAAGTAAATATTATTATTATTATTACTGCTGCTGCTACTGCTGCTATTTCTGCTGCTACTTCTACTGCTACTGATACTGCTATAAATACTACTTCTGCTACTACTGTTGCTGCTGATGCAACTGTTGCTGCTGCTACTACTTCTGCTGCTGCTAATACTGCTGCTGCTTCTGCTACTGCTACTGCTGCTACTGCTACTGATACTGCAACTGTTGCTGCTGCTGCTTCTACTGCTGCTGCTGCTTCTACTGTTGCTGCTGATGCAACTGTTGCTGCTGCTGCTACTATTGCTACTGCTGCTACTGCTGCTACTGCTGCTGCTACTGCTACTGCTACTGCTGCTACTGCTATTGCAACTACTTCTATTAATAATAATATTTATTCGGTATAAGTAGCATGTAACATGGCATATCACAGAATATAAAAAAAATAATTATCTTTAAACACTATTACAAAAATAAAATATCAATTTTAAGAATTTGCATATATAAAAAAGGCCATGTCAAACACACCCACACCAAGGATAACGCAAAAAAGAGGGGACCTCTTATATCCATTGCGGTCCTTTAAGGTGACCTGACTTGTCACTGCTGCTATTGGTACTACTCCTGCTGCTGCTACAAATACTACTACTGCTACTACTACTGCTGCTACTGCTACTGCTACTGCTACTACTACTACTACTACTACTACTGCTGCTACTGCTACTGCTACTGTTACTACTGCTACTGCTACCGCTACAAATACTACTACTGCTGCTGCTGCTGCTACTTCTGCTGATACTACTGCTACTACTACTGCTACTACTACTGCCGCTGCTGCTGCTACTACTGCTGCTGCTACTGCTGCTACTTCTCCTGCTGCTACTGCTACAAATATTACTACTGCTACTACTGCTGCTGCTACTGCTACTGCTACCGCTACAAATACTACTACTACTACTACTACTGCTACTGCTACTGCTACTGCTACTACTACTACTACTACTACTACTACTACTGCTACTGCTACTGCTACTAATGCTACTGCTACCGCTACAAATACTACTACTGCTACTTCTGTTGCTGCTACTGCTACTGTTGCTACTTCTACAGCTGCTACTGCTACAAATACTACTACTACTGCTGCTGCTGCTGCTACTTCTGCTGATATTACTGCTACTACTACTGCTGCTACTGCTACTGCTACCGCTACAAATACTACTACTGCTACTGCTACTGCTACTACTACTACTACTACTGCTGCTACTGCTACTGCTCCTACTGCTACTGCTACCGCTACAAATACTACTACTGCTACTGCTACTACTACTACTACTACTACTACTACTACTGCTGCTACTGCTACTACTGCTACTGCTACCGCTACAAATACTACTACTGCTACTTCTGTTGCTGCTACTGCTACTGTTGCTACTTCTACAGCTGCTACTGCTACAAATACTACTTCTACTGCTGCTGCTGCTGCTACTTCTGCTGATACTACTGCTACTACTACTGCCGCTACTGCTGCTACTACTGCTGCTGCTACTGCTGCTGCTACTGCTACTGCTACTACTGCTACTACTGCTACTACTGCTACTACTGCTACTACTGCTACTACTGCTACTACTGCTACTGCTACCGCTACAAATACTACTACTGCTACTTCTACTGCTGCTACTGCTACAAATACTAGTACTGCTACTTCTGTTGCTGCTGTTACTACTGTTACTACTGCTGCTACTGTTACTACTGCTACTACTGTTGTTGCTACTGCTACTACTGCTACCGCTACAAATACTTCTACTGCTACTTCTGTTGCTGCTGATGCTACTGCTTGGCTATGGCAAACTCGTATACTGTAAACTCCTTTTTTCGTGGTGATTAAATTATGTTGATTTTGTTGTCCGTCTTTAATTATCGAAATGTTTTTTTTTATCCCTACCACGAAATTTTGTCCCATCGAAATTAAATGATTTTACAGTAAACTAAGTAAGTAGTCTGAAGTCAACCTGAATCATGTTATTATGTCTACTTGCCACATTATAAGACTCCTGCGTTACAATGAGCAATCTTATGAGTATATTTTCATGAAAATCGGAAATTTTCTTGATGACCAAATTGAAATACACAAATTGTTTACCAAAAGTAAAGATTAATTGTCGGACAGATTCTTCTTGTTTTGTCGAAAACATCCGGTTGCATAGGGTTCAAGTGGTTACTGAGCATTGAACACATGAGTATGGAGTGCTAGATAGTCACTTGGGTCAACGTTTTGGCAGATTTTTGTGAAACTAATTTATCCCGCAACTGGGGAGATCAGTCGGGTCTGGGCTGCGTTCCATTCGGTCTCTTGGGATGAACCCTTATTCACTGACCTGCTCAGTTTTCCTGACGTCATTCCGATACAGCATGCATGCGAAATATTCCCAAAAATGTTTCGAAGCAAGCACTATCCAATAACAGACCCGGGGAAATTATCTAAACATTCAATTTGGCGGGAAATTGTTTAATTATACCGGAAGTCAATATGAGGATAAAACAGATACTATAGTTCAATTTTGAACCCTGAGCCATGACCTTTTAGACGAGTCTATTTGTGCGGGTAACACGTGATTCATTGATTTCAATAGTCAGGATTTAAAGATATGCTACTTACTAATGTTTGTAATACATATCTGAATAGTCAATCCCACGCCAATCTTTATCGGCGAATGGATTAAACTTTGAAAGTGCAGTCACGGCTCAATGCTCGAAATCGAACTATACTAGCATTATATATCTCATCGTTTTGTCTGAGAAAATTCAAAGCGAGCATGTTAATACACAACGTTTAGACAGCGTTAAACAAATACGTCTATCAGATTACTGAGGATATAGAGAGTAATAGGTTTATCCGTTTTTACGCATGTCCGGATTTATGAGTTCTGGGTTTTACCCTAGTCTACTTTCACTTTGGTATCAAGAACTAAATAGTGGAATAATACAAATATCACAGTTTTACTAGACCACATGCATATTTACAAACCATTTAAACTCAATTTCATCATTCAACTCCACATTTGTCAAGAAATATCTCCATTTACAGGCAAACCAAAGTTTTTTTAAGGACTACTTGAGTCTATCACCACTTGGTCCGCGGAGGCATTTAGTGGTTCTTTACCTAATAGGTTAGTGCCGTGGATGAGTAAGTTAATCTGGCAAAAAAGGTATAAGAAAATCCGAAAGGGAAGGTAGCACTCAACCCAACCAGCCGAGCATAGAAATCAGAACGACACAACTACCCTGAGCAGTGCCCACAGAAACCCATGCCAAAACGGCGACCAAATGAGGCACAACAACCCCGGGGCGTGACCTAGGTTAAAACACTAAAGACGGTGACCTAACGTTATGCAACCTAAAGCGGCACAACTACGACTTGACCTAGTTAAAATATGGGCAAGGTAGGAACGGGGCGGGAAATAATATTACATATTCCTAGCAACGGCAACTACAAGGCGCATGAATTTATCGGGTGAGCCGTAGCCAAATAAAATTTTACTCACTCTCAGACAAGACTCCGATTTAAGAAAAAGTCCGTCAGATCACATGGCCACTTGACGGTTTATTGCAAGTCACATGGCCACTTGACGGTTTATTGCAAGTCACATGGCCACTTGACGGTTTATTGCAAGTCACATGGCCACTTGACGGTTTATTGCAAGTCACATGGCCACTTGACGGTTTATTGCAAGTCACATGGCCACTTGACGGTTTATTGCAAGTCACATGACCAGTTGACGGTTTATTGCAAGCCACATGACCAGTTGACGGTTTATTGCAAGTCACATGGCCACGTGACGGTTTATTGCAAGTCACATGGCCACTTGACGGTTTATTGCAAGTCACATGGCCACTTGACGGTTTATTGCAAGTCACATGACCACTTGTTATCAAACTATATTGTAATAGTTTAAAATCAGATTATCGTTAGTATATTCCTTTAAAGAACGAGTATTTAAAATTGTTCCATACGGCTTGAAGCTGTTTGATTTTAGCAGATGTCAAGATGTAAATGAAACAAATACGTATATAGTTGATCAGTTTGTCTGTGGAATTTCAAATGGAGCATGTTAAAGGGGCTGTGTCACGTTCAGCGTATAGCAAAAATCAAATAAAATTGTTAAATATTCACTTTATTTTGGCATAAATGCCTGTATATCCCATAAACAAGCACACTGATATAAATAAAACATCGGAATTTAATAATTATTTAAGTGTTTTACCTCCAAAATTCTATAACGTATTTATACGGTATTCATGGAATTTTAAACGACTCTCATTTTAATTGCCTGAAATTTTATCGCATGTGATGAAAACGACTTTAAAAACAAACCAAAATACTTCATAGATGCTTAGACTGAAGTTTATTTATGTTACAGACCGATCTAGTGAATAATTTTATTCAAAAATCATGCTGAAAGATAAAATTACGCTGTGCATAAAAGGTAACACACACTGGTGTGCGCGATGTTAAAGGGGTTAAAATCGATTATTTGCAATAAATGTTTCTTAAAGCAACAGTCAACAATGCTCTATTATACGAGGGGCGTTTCAAAAGTTCCAGGGAAAATGCTCTAAAATGTTTATCGTTTGTTCAAATTACTTCAAACTTTGCATTTAAAAAGAACAATTCATGATACAAATTATACCATGAATCAAACACATGAGGATGTGCTGTATAAAATGGCACTGCTGCCATAGTAACGTCAGTAATGGCTACCCGGGGCAATTTTGACGTCACGTCGTAGAAATCGTCAAACTAACCTACACATTGCTCCAAAACAAATCGCTACCAATTAACAATGACCTAAAATTACTGCATGGAACATTTGCAAAGGGCGGTATAACATCATTTCGGTCAATTTATGCCATAATTTAAATAGTCCAACTGTTGTGATCAGGTTTATTTGTCGCAATATTAGAATCACCCGTCAAATGTCAGTAAATCATTGAAATTTGACCAGTTTTTGTCTTTTGGCAGGAAAATTAAGACTTAAACAAATAGAATTAATAAACACTGCCTGTTAAGAACGTTGTTTGTCATTTGGTAGGATGTATGCATAGTATGAACGCTTCCAGACTGTCAGTGGTACTGCTGCTGATGATAATAGGAAGGTACGACCTGTTATGAATCAGACGCTAGACGTTACGTTGGACGATTCTGCTTGATTTTGTGACACTTTTGAACACTTTGCAAACGGACCCTGGAAGTGCATACCTTCAAGCGAGGCATTCTTTTAGAATATAAAGCATTGTTGTTATTGTAGCAAGTGCATTTTGCGTGTCCTTTGACTGACTGAGGTAGATTTAGTCAAAACATGTGAATAACGTACGGTCAAATATAACTTTGCCCCGGGTAGCCATGATTGACGTTACTATGGAAGCCGTGTCATTTTGTACGGCACACCATCATGCATTTAATTCGTGGTACACTATGTATCATGAATTGTTCTATGTAAATGCAAAGTTTGAAGTATATTGACCAAAAGATAAAAAATATAGAACACTTTTCCTGGAACTTTTGGAACGCCCTACGTATAAGTACTTAATTTGGTAAAGAAATTATACTTTTTTAAAATTCGCTCCATCTGTGAGGCAGGCCCTTTAATACACAACGTGTATACAGCGTTAGATTAATAAGTCTATCAGAGAACTGCAGAAAGACTTGACAATGTGTACATCAACTGACTGAGACGTCTGATCAACCAAAAGTTGTGTACATACGTTGCCGAGTGAATGCTTATAAAGAAAGTACAGTGAAGTTCAGCTAATCATAATATATGTCAGCCCGCTTAGCTCAGTCGGTAGAGCACGAGACTAGTAGTCACTACTCATGTCGGGGTTGTGGGTTCCAATCCCGGGCTGGCCAACTCTTTCGGAGGAGACTTTAAACATATGTCCCATGTATGGTGCTATACACTGGCATGTAAAAGAACCAGGGATGCCTCTGTAATTGGGGATCTTCTGTATCATGCACTATCCCCACAAAGCTAAAAGTACTAAAAACTCTTCTTGGAGACTCGCCCAGATTATCCGGTGGCGAGGATAATAAAGAAACGCATTAAAAAAAACATCCGCTAATAACAGTCAAAAAGGCGGTCTTAACAGCGAATCGGTCTCATTAGCAGACCTTTTTTGTTCTAAATTTAATTTGGGACCTTAAACGGGCAAAACTCTCCATGATTTCAAAATAATCAAAGTGGTCTTATTAGCGGAACTTTACTGTATATGCTATGTTCTAACATATCATGGTAATCAAATATTGTTACACATGGAGTGAATAGTATCACTCCGCCTCCTTTATAACCGAGTGGTTACTTGACTTGTGACGTAATTTTGTAATATATTCCCTGGTAAATGCTTTGCTCGGTAAAATAGATACATGAAAGCAAATTGACTAGTGTGACATCGGCTCTAGAATAATCTCTTAATTTGGTAGCGTATTGAGAATATATTAGATAGTTAACTGCTTAGAGAAGTCAGTTGAAGAATTGATACTTGAATGTCACTTGACCTGTGACGTCATGAGTTACAATACGTACACGTCTTAGTAACGTAGACGAGTCAGAATTAATGGTCATGTGACGTCATATCTAGAATACAAAAAAATCCTCACATTACTTTAAGTAATAACGTATCGGCAACATAATGTTTGACCACATGACCTCTGGCGTCATTGACGCAATGTTTTGTCGCCGTAGTAACGTATAAGTAACAAATGTTAACATCACGTCATCTATGACGTCAATTATTGTAACAGAAGACAATCGTTAAATTCGTACACGTTAACACTTCGCAGTCGAAGTCCTATAAGAGGGTACTGTAATACATGCGATTAGGTCTCTTATAGAATGCATTTTGATCGTCATTAGTAGGAGTTTATTTAACTTTGATTTTGAATTATGTGAATTTTGACGAAGAGCCAATCAGAACGCTTGCAGTTATATTCATGGAAATTAGACCAATCAGAACGCTTGAAATTCTATGAACGGAAATAAGTGCGCACAATTAACCGTCTACTACATTATTAGGAATGGAATACAATTTCCTTCTCATTTATCTAATGACGTGAAACTGATACAATGTCGTCTGTTACTATGGTATCACTACGCGTCTTGAAATTTAAATTAAAACATGATTTATTTTTTTCCCCTGAGAATTGTAGAGAGGAGCGGCGGTGAAGGATAAACGATCGACACGGTTTCCCCTTTCTACGTATTGTAACAAGTTACATCACCAAAGTGCTGTAAATGTGGTACATTGTAATGCTCGTTGAAATTGAATTTTAGCTATTGTGAAAATTCGATTCTTCACGAAATTGTACACTCGTAAAGTGAATTAACGATACTTTACCGACGGGGAAACGTTGCTACATTCTGCTTTACTTGGAATCATTGTTCGTATGTATGACGTCATTCATATGACGTTACCAAACAACCTCGTGACGATGAATAATATTGAAGTAATGTTTAAAAAAAAGTTGATTTAGATATAAACAACAAAAACACATTTAATTTAGTTTACGAAACAACATCTACATTTCTACAGAAACCACAGCAGTAGAGTTGAATGCAGAGCTCTTGATAAAGGTCAACTATGACTAAGATTTGCTTGAATGTACTAGCTGTCTTAGTTCACTCAAAATTACATGTACATATGAAATGGTTGAATCTTAGCTGAGATAGATCGTAGTTATATGAAACGGACCCCGATGTTCGTATTTACAAAGGAGTTTAGTGGAATACTTAATGATATGATACTATAAACCTAGAAACTTTCGCGGCTACAAACTTTCGTGTTTTGTCGATTGTCGGCATATTCGCGGCTACAAACTTTCGTGTTTTGCCGATTGTCGGCATATTCGCGGCTACAAATTTTCGCGTTTTGCCGATTGTCGGCATATTCGCGGCTACAAACTTTCGCGTTTTGCCAATTGTCGGCATATTCGCGGCTACAAACTTTCGCGTTTTGCCAATTGTCGGCATATTCGCGACTACAAACTTTCGCGTTTTGCCTATTGTCGGCATATTCGCGACTACAAACTTTCGCGTTTTGCCGATTGTCGGCATATTCGCGACTACAAACGTTCGCGTTTTTAAGTCTCCCGCGAACTCCGCGAACACTTAGTCGCATAGTGACAAAATTATTGATATTATAACCTGTCATATATATTGCTCGGTTCGTATATAATTGCTTCTTAATTATAGTTCACACCTTCGTAAAACCCTCTCAAACTATTTTTGATGTAGATAGTTACCTATTGTATTTTTTACACAAATTGTAAACTACGCTGGTGATGTGTTCGTAGTTTTATTGACACTATCAATCGTTCTGTATTATGACATACCGGTAATAAACAGCGTTATTTACACGCATGTTCATATATTGAGTGTATTGTTAAACACGTGTTCAAGCATTTTTTAAAAAGTGTTTTCATTTATGTACCATAAAAGGCTTTATTCAGAAAAAGTACATACACTTAACATTCCATATTTTGACAAAAATAGCACTTATAATACGGTCTTATAAAAGTCGTACCAAAATGATGAATTTCCTTCAAAAACGAGAAACTTTCGCGTTTTTCTTGTCTGGACATGTTCGCGGCTACATGTATTTATTTTCGCGGATTTTACTAATCGCGAACAACGCCAACTTAAATCGCGCGAAATAATTTCTAGGTTTACAGTAATTGTTATAAATGAAAATACAATGATCGTGGTTGTCCTACATACTTAAGAGACTTTTATATTGTATATTTTTTTAATAAAATGTCTTTATAAATTATATTCCCGACCGCTATTCAACGCAAGAACCTTAATATAACAATATCCATGCATAAAGGTTAAGATCACGATAATATATCTGCGTTACATATAGCAGTGATTCCATGATGTGGTGATGAACGAGTTTCAAAATTAACCGTTGATGTTGTCCTATAAAATTGAATTGATGTTAAACGATCGTCCTTAAATGGCATTTGTGATCCAGCTATGGTATGTGAACTTTATCCGACTGGTCGAAGTTGATTAATAAAATAAAAATAAGATGAACTGCAATGATGTTCAATGATATATCTTAGTTTAAGCACACTGGACTATTTAATAGCCTTATCACTTCCTCTCTTGAACGCGTACTTCTTCCTGTGAAACTCTGTTTAGTTTTCTTACGCCGAGTAAACACTCCATGCAGTACAAACCGGAAGCTCTATCCAGACAAGACAGTATGACGAATCACGTGACATAAACAAGTCTATATTCATCTAAGCGGTAGAATTTGTGGAATGTCTTACTTGCTAACTGCAGCACATTATGTCCTCTCCTCGTTATAGCTTCTCTCAGCACATGCCCCTCTCCTTGTTATTGCTTCTCTCAGCACATTATGTCCCTCCCCTCGCTTTTGCTTCTCTCAGCACATGCCCCTCTCCTCGTTATTGCTTCTCTCAGCACAGTGTGTCCCTCTCCTCGTTATTGCTTCTCTCAGCACATGTCCCTCCCCTCGTTATTGTTATTGCTTCTCTCAGCACAGTGTGTCCCTCTCCTCGTTATTGCTTCTCTCAGCACAGTGTGTCCCTCTCCTCGTTATTGCTTCTCTCAGCACAGTGTGTCCCTCTCCTCGTTATTGCTTCTCTCAGCACAGTGTGTCCCTCCCCTCGTTATTGCTTCTCTCAGCACAGTGTGTCCCTCTCCTCGTTATTGCTTCTCTCAGCACATGTCCCTCTCCTCGTTATTGCTTCTCTCAGCACAGTGTGTCCCTCTCCTCGTTATTGCTTCTCTCAGCACATTATGTCCCTCTCCCCGTTTTTGCTCCTCTCAGCACATTATGCCCACCTCCTCGTTTTTGCTTCTCTCAGCACATTATGTCCTCTCCTCGTTTTTGCTTCTCTCAGCACATTATGTCCTCTCCTCGTTATTGCTTCTCTCAGCACATTATGCCCACCTCCTCGTTATTGCTTCTCTCAGCACATTATGCCCTCTCCTCGTTATTGCTTCTCTCAGCACATTATGCCCTCTCCTCGTTATTGCTTCTCTCAGCACATTATGCCCTCTCCTTGTTATTGCTTCTCTCAGCACATTATGCCCACCTCCTCGTTATTGCTTCTCTCAGCACATTATGTCCTCTCCTCGTTATTGCTTCTCTCAGCACATTATGCCCTCTCCTCGTTATTGCTTCTCTCAGCACATTATGCCCTCTCCTCGTTATTGCTTCTCTCAGCACATTATGCCCCTCTCCTCGTTATTGCTTCTCTCTGCACATTATGGCCCTCTCCTCGTTATTGCTTCTCTCAGCACATTATGCCCTCTCTTCGTTATTGCTGCAGTCAATGAACTGTAATGATACATTTCACCATCAATGTCCGCGGTCATGTAGCTGTTGAAGCCTGTTAACTAGTGTATTATTTTGTATATAGTTTGATTACGTTCACTTACGTTCACCTTTTCCCGAACTATTTTCACCGGTGATCCACGGTAGCAATTATTAAATGAGTGATAAAGATTGATGTGACGAAATTCTGTATCGGAAGCCTGCACTAATTGTTATTGCACTGATTGTTATTGCACGGATTGTTTTTGTTCTGATTGTTATTGCACTGATTGTTAATGCACTGATTATTAATGCACGGATTGTTATTGTTCTGATTGTTTTGCACTGATTGTTATTGCACGGATTGTTATTGCACGGATTGTTGTTGCACGGATTGTTATTGCACTGATTGTTATTGCACGGATTGTTTTTGGTCTGATTGTTATTGCACTGATTGTTAATGCACTGATTATTAATGCACGGATTGTTTTTGTTCTGATTGTTGTTGCACTGATTGTTATTGCACTGATTGTTATTGCACGGATTGTTATTGCATGGATTTTTATTGCACGGATTGTTATTGCACGGATTGTTATTGCACTGAATGTTATTGCACTGATTGTTATTGCACTAAATGTTATTGCACTGATTGTTATTGCACTGATTGTTATTGCACGGATTTCTTCGCAGGTAATACATACCTTCCCATCAACTAATATTGCATCTTGCCCCTCTAACCTCTTCAGTAAATATAAATTTACATGACCATAATTCTGGATACAGAGATTATTCTGATATGGTGATGAAAATCACAACTGGTACCGAGTCGTGGCTACGATAAGCATATATATTCCATTAGCCTTTTACAAAAAAATAATGGATGTGTTAAAATCACTAAAAAGCCGTAAATTACGTTTCTGGGTGTGCAATATACATTATTTATCTTACAGAGTGTCGCTATTATAACGCTTATGCAGAGACGCTCATTTATCCGTCTTGCAACGATTGCGTGACATCTAAGTGGTTTGGCCAATGATAAAGAGTTGCAAAACGTGCCTTTCGGTTCCGAGTTTTCATCATAAAGTAGATTTAGTAAGATTTATTCCTCTATAATCTTAAATGAAATCAGTATTTTCCATCCTTAAAGCTAAATATATCCATTTATAAATAAGTATATCACGAACCCAGACATAAATTTTGTAGCAAGTACAAGAAGCCGTAGATGTTGAAGAATTTATATCGTAAAATACATAATTAGCACAATTAAATTAAAGCCCCTTCCAAAGACGACTTAGAAATGTTATTTTTCCAAGTTTTGATGTACCTATAACCAATAGACAATCCCATAAACTATGTCCTCTTACAAGTCTGGTCCTGTACTTAGGTCAGTCAATAGTTCTTTATCCTGACTATGACAGTTTTGTTAGATGTTATATCAACATTTATACCACTGTATCAGACAACAGACCAACAACTAGACCAATCCGATTAACAACAAATGTCTGTAAAACAAGCCATGTTCATGAGCTCATTCGTCCATAATTTCGTACCAATGAGAATTATTCGTCCTAAAAATGTTCGTAACTTCCTCTTTTTGAAAGGATTGTCTGTTAAATAAGCTACATTAAAGTATAACTTAATGCTCAGAATTACCGGATAATGTGTCAGTGAAGTACATGTTTTGGAATTAAAGAGTTTTAATTTGTTATGAGTCACCTTTAATGTATTACCAAGCAACAAAATAACGAGACGTAACGTGGAGCGTAAAATAAATGTCATCTTGTGTTTTCTGACTTTTCTGTAATTGGTCTTGTTTGGATTTCCGTTTGAAATGACTCAGATAACTTTTTAATTTGTACTCTATCAAATAAAGCGTGTGTTAAAAAGTACATATTAATTGACAATAGAAAAACGAGTGTGAATATAACATACTAAGTAACGCCAGTATTGTTCTAAGAAATGATAAATCATTTTTTAAATTACGTAAACAGAAGGTTAATATGTTCGCTATAGAAATTACAAAAACTTGAAACTAGAAACAGGTTTTATGTAGAGAATGTATATTGTACACATGTGATGCAAATCGCAATAAGAGAATTAAAGTGAGAGTTGAATAAGTTATCGAAGATGTCACATCTGATGTTATGTTATACGATATACACATTGACATTTGCATAGAAATCGAATATTTATATAATACTAGTATTGGTTTATACACGATTAATATAGAACTACAGGGTGTCCCAAAAAAACGGGGACCTAGGATAAACAATTGTAACTTTTTTCTCAATTATAAATATCACACTATTAATATGTCAAAACAATAACGGAAGAACACTGTTCAGAATACTAGCATCAATATCCTGATTATTTCGGTCAATACCCAGAGTTACCTCCCATGTTTACAATTGCATGTTTCAGTAAAATACCATAAACTGAAGCTGGGATTTCAGAATTCAATGAGATATATTTACATGCTCACCTCAAACATCTTCTCATGTGTTCCAAATCATTGTTTATGGTTCGTGAAACATTAGTTCATTATGTATAGCAAACAAGTTCACTATTGGGATCAAGTTTGAGTAATTTAAGGTCATATGGCCAGTGATATGAGGTAAGATGTCAGTATTATTTCGCAAATATATCCTGATTTTGCTGCTGATATACTGCAAGTACAGTTTTCTGCTAACATATGGTACTATTTTATAATTTCTGACATAACAAATACTCCAAAATATATCTATTAACTGTTCGTGTGGATAAAACTTTACTTTTTGCTCATTTCTATAGTCTAAGCTTTTTTGGTAAAGTTTTAAATCATTGAATGATTGTTGATGCTATTTTGGAAGGTTTTCCACTTCCCTTTTGGTCAGTAAACTCGCCAGGTTTTCGTCTGTTTTGCTATTTCTTGTCATATTTGTTTTATTTTTACAAGATTTTGATCACCCCTTTGACTTTAAATGTTGTTTTCTAACAATAAATGCTCTGACACAAATGCCCTTTTCTTATAATGCCCCTTTTCAGGTGATTAAGCAAAAATAATGTGAAATGTTGCCATAGTGACAATGATGACGTCACTTCCTGTTTTGAAGCACCATATTTAAACAAGTAACCTTTTTAGCAGTGGGGATCCCTTACATACACTTTCACAAAATATCAGCTTAATTCATCAAAATATTAATGAGTAATAAGGGTTTAAGGTAGGTCCCCGTTTTTTTGGGACACCCTGTAGTCCACGTCAAAATGATAACATATAGTGACCACACACATTAATGTATAATACTATAATACCCAAAATAATAGCCATCAAAGAGTGACTTCAAAACAAAAAACAAAAACAATTTTTTTTCCATATGGAAAAGCATCAATTCTATATAATACGAGTATGTCGGCTATATAATAATAGGATAATAATTATTACAAGTACTGTTAAATCATTAATTTTCGTGGGGGTTTAAATTTCGTGGATTTCGTGGTTCACCTCAACCACGAACTTTAATCCCAACGAACATTAATTCTAATCCTTGTTATATTACCAGAAATATAAAAATCCAACGAAATTAAATGAATTCACAGTATTGGTTTACAGTCTGATAAAAGTGTAGGAGAAAGTATAGTTGTAAATAGTGTGTAGTGTTGTGTGACAAGCATGAAATTATCTTATATTTGAGTTTGACAAAGCGGGGTGTAATTGACAATATCTCTTTACAAGTACATGATAGAGGTGTGATAATTGTTAGTCTGTTACATGCTTAATGGCACAAATTGGTTGCATCTTTTCAAGATTTTGCACAATGGAAATGTGAACACATACACAAATAGTTTACAAAATATTTTCCCGATTTTCAGTAATTATCTTAAGTACAAATTATCTAAAGTTATTTGTCTTAATTTTCGCTTATGAGGCGTGTCATTACTTTTTATTGGTATTAAATCTAGAAACATTCACGAATTTCTAACACATACTCCGGATACCGGAAGTTATTCGTTCTCCGCGACAATTATCGCAGTTATATCATTCAATAAACGTATTCAAGCCTCGAATGCATGCTTCAGGTAATATACAAATGTAATATATGTGTAACTTAACCAATTTCTTGAAGGAGTGTTAAAATCAGTTCATCCTACGATAAATCAAGTGAGAAAGGATGGGTAATCGTATTTACTCAACTGTTTGACTTAATTTATAACAGATTTCTTGTACATCATTCAAACAGACTCAATGTTTAATAGCGAGACCAGCTATTGATTAACGTTGATGTTTAATCTTTAGATTTCCGGTATGGATATCATTCGGATTGCATCGGCTGTAAACGGAATTCTTGAAATGATCGAATGCTGCAATTAACACTCCTCCAAAACTCAAATTATATTGGTACTAGATCACCAGTTTTTTTCACACTTTTGATATTGAACTCTTCCGGAAAGTCAAATCATACAAAATTGGCGTAACTACTCTAGTCTTTCAACGTCAAATTGTGTTCTCTCGTTTATGTTTCTTTTTAACGAGCGCTTTATATGGATATTTACAACAGAAAAGAATATATTATAGACATATATGTTGATCAGTACCCAATTTCTGATTTCATTATACCAACAAAATGGAGCGTATCATGCCTTAATATTTACGTATCAACCAACCGTTACTCATATACATCTGTAGGTAGAATAATAATTATATATTAACATCATTATTTCATGCATCATGTGATCGCATGATGACGTAAAGAGCTGTAGTCACGCAAATTCCCGACATTTTCTCACGAAATTATTCATAAACTGAAGCAACTCTGCATAATATATGCAACAGCATTTTTGTCTATGTAATTATATTTATGTTATGCTAACTTAGAATATATCATTTTTTAATGCAAATTGATTAGATGAAGAGTTTTATTAGAGTCCTAAAACTGACAGACCTAAAGAAAATGGAGCGTATTAGCAAATATTTAAATAAGTCATGATGCTATGTTGGTCGTACGTAGTTAAATGTATCAAAATACCGATACAAATGTTGTATATAAGTGTCGTTGAAGGACTTTATTCCGATTCTAAATGGTCTCAGACACTTAATCAATATCACTTGAAACATGATTGTTATTTTTCAACATCTGAGTTTGCGGATATGTCCAGTATTTCGGACACTTTCAGCCGAACGTATCTATACTTTATACAGTCTAGACGAGACAGCGAGTATAATAAGTAACATTGTAAGTATGTATACAACTGTATGAATTCCTAAATTAATACGGAAATCATCCAATCCGGCTGATCAGATATAAGTATCATATAAATAAATTTCATTTACGGGATGTCGTACGACCACTTGCACGACTTACATAAATCACGTGTTAGGAATTTTATTGACGCATGTTCATAGAGTTTATATAAGTGCAATAAATAATAAGTTTGACGTTTGACAAGTATGTAGGCTATAGAATTAATATATTACCACTTCCGGTTAAAGTGTTGTCACTTCCGGTTGTAATGTGGCTACTTCCGGTTGTAATGGACAAATATGCTATTCAGATATTTGATAACAAATAAATCATTACGCAAAACATTTCTATGTCAAATATAAGTGTACTACACAACGAAAAATTAAATCTTTAGCACGTTACTTTCTACAAGAAAATCAAACATAACTATTTACTTTGTAATTGTTTTTAATCGTTTTGTGCCATTATAAAATCTATCATAATCACTTAGGACGTATTTACCTATAATACTCTACTACATATAGCAAATACCCCACAACAATATACTGTCTGATGCTAATCGACAATTATCGCCTGCAGTGCGTTCGATTATTATTTGCCCTGACAATGCAAAACTTGATTAGAGATACTAGGTATTTTATTCACCGAATAAGTTCGAAAATTACCAAGATTATTTTCGTCAGTTTTGGGTGTATTTTGCAAATGGAATTATGTAAGAACGGCAGGTTAATGATGACTTATCCTACCCAAAACCTTTTCATTTTTCATAATGACTTCCAAATTATAATCAACATTTCTCAAAACCAATTCAGTTCTGTTGATAATATGCACACACGTAATTTAATCAAGTTGGTATGAGGCGTATTCGATTGTTGATTAGTTGCCGGACAAATTCCTGATAATTGAATTTTTGCCAGTAAATGTCTCATTATCGGTCTATACTTATTGTGTTAGTGAATTGATATTGTCTGAGATGTATTTATTTTCAATAGACATTACTTGTCCTGACAGTAAAGTACTATAGTGTATACATCGTGGACAGATGTCGTATAGGGTAATTATTTGGCTTATTTGGAGACGATTAAAATAGTTTACACTTAGTCTACCAAAAAAAGAAATGTTTACAAAAAGTCATACTTTCCCATTACTTCCCCAATGAATTCCTGATGGTGTAAATCAACTACCAGTATGGATGGTTTGAAGTCAATGCAATATATTTTGAAACTGTCTAGGGAAGCTGTATAAATACTCTTTTCGTGTAATTTGAAATTATCTCAATGTAGAATTTATGTATGGATTAAATCAACGGAGGCATAAACTTTCTAAATTCCCTATGCAATTTTGTTCTATTTATAAGATATAGAAGTATTATTTAATCTGAGTGTCAGTGACAAAACCAGCATTTAGACTGATAAATTACATCGATACCTTATAAAACAATACTTTATTATATGAAAGAAACCAAAAGTAATAGCAATGGCCTATCTAACATTATCACAAGAAATGTGTGTAAGTATTGGTTGTAATTCATGGCACAAGAACAGATGGATTCTAAAGCACTTGTCATGGACACCATCCTTGTGGGGATTTCAATATATTATGTTTATGATTTTAATGACCTTATCAGTATCATTGTTGTTTCCATAATCCAGGAAAAGTTCTGCTGTTGATGTGTTGTTAAATGCCATCATGTCTAGAGGTGTCTCCATAACTCAACGGTCATAAGGTACTTGTAACAGTAGTCCTGTGAAATAAAAGAATATTTCTATACATTAAGAAGCAATATTTTGTAAGCTTATATCAATTGACAACCCGTGATAGAGCCTTTAAATATTTAACAAATGTTTGATATAACGGGTTGTCTTGTAAACTAAGAAAGCTACATTTCGTTGAAGATGATGTTTATGGAAACGTTGCTTTGTCAACACATCAAGAAGCTCTGTGTTATGACCCTGAGTATATTGTCGCACAAATTTCAGTTGTTGTTCTCTTAATATTTCTATTGTTCCACACACTCGTTATTTGGGGTCCTGACAACTGTATAGCTTTGTTTGGTCAACTCTTGAAGCTCTGCGGGATGATCTAAAATACCCGTACACCAATTTCAATATTCTGTTTTTGCTTCGGAATCCATAATATTTCTATTTTTCTACTATATTTGTTTTGAGTTTTACTTCTATATAACTTCGTTTGGTCAGCTAGAGCTCTGCATAATGAATATACGTGGGATGATCAAAAAGTAATGAGACAAATGTGTCGCGCTATGTCGCCGCACATCAAAACGTTGCCCCTTTTCGCCATACGGTAGGGAAAAACATTCGACTTATATTTTATTAAATATTACTCTAATATTTATCAAATTAACTGGACATGACGCTAAACCATTAAATAACTAAACAATTGATTGAAACGTTCTTGATTAAGGTGTGTTCGGTTTTAATATATGACGTGGAAACTAACAGTAGCGACTTGAAAACTACGCAATATTTCGGCAAAAAGTCACATCTCGAAAATATACAGTGTTTCAACAACCTAGGATTAAGGTCTAAACAAACAATTAAAATGAGGAAACGAACATCGAAAGAGAAGTCTGCGAGACATATACTTATGTATAGTTACTGGAAAAGGGTTTGCGGCGGGAAAGAAATTCTATTATATCAATTCGTGATCAGAAAAGCATTAGATGAGCTGTCAATTTTGAGTGTCACTCGTTTGACGGACGTCGTATACGAGAGCCGTGTTTCGAGTGAAAATGATCGAATACGTATGCAACATTTCCTTGATATTTTAATAAGACTGAATTGCTTTTAGTCAAATAAGCAATTGTTATAAATAAATATTGAATTATAAGTAAATCTATCCACTAGTTTTAGAAACATACGCGATTTTTCGGAGCAACGAGACCTTCGAATGGTTAACCATTTACGTACGTTACGTCATTGACGTTGTTAATATGCGGCGAGTCGCTGCACCCAAGGTTGCAAAATAATGGATATCTCTGCCAGCAATGGATGAAAATTTATGAAATTCTGCAGACGGAGAAAGGATACATTTCTTATTCGAAATAAAAATTTATTTCATTTACATCACGAAGAATTATCATTTTAGAACGTTCGTCTCATTACTTTCTGATCACCCCACGTATATGGATACATTCTATCATGTGCATTTTGTTACTCTCCTTATATTTACCGGTATGTATTTTTCCATACAAGCTTTACACATGTCAAGATCACTTATAGATGTTGTTTGTAACTATGACATTTTTTTGGTAAACAAAGGAATCTGGTCGCGTGACTAAATTTATGATGTCTGCTACATGGCCATATTTTATGACATAATGATTATTCCAATATGGGCAACAAAGTCTTAATACCATCTTAATGATATGGACCTGCTTCCAATTCACCGATTTCCTCGCAACAATTTAGTCATACCCCTATACTGATATAAGTGCAATAAATAATAAGTTCGACGTTTTACAAGTATGTAGGTTATAGAATTAAAATATTACCACTTCCGGTTAAAGTGTTGTCACGTCCAGTTGAAATGTGGCTACTTCCAGTTGTAATGGACAAATATGCTATTCAAATATTTGATAACAAATAAACCATTACGCAAAACATGTCTATGTCAAATATAAGTGTACTACTCGACGAAAAATTAAATCATTACCACGTTACTTTCTACAAGAAATTCAAACATAACTATTTACTTTGCAATTGTTTTTAATCGTTTTGTTCAATTATAAAATCTATCATAATCACTTAGGACTTATTTACCTATAATACTCTACTACATATAGCAAATACTCCACGACAATATACTGTCTGATGCTAATCGACAATTATTATGGAAGGGAATATCCGCCAGTACATGCATGCTGTTAAGTGACAATTTTATGCTATCTACTTGCACATGCGTTCTACTACTTGACAACTGCATTTTGGTTTCTTAAGAGTGTTGTCCACGTTATTCATACTTCATGCTTCTTGATGCTAAGTGGACAATCCCTTCATGTATATCGTTTATTCTTGCATGTAATTGCCAACTGCGACATACCTTTTTGTTTTGACTTCTGTAATCTTGAATTATTCATTCTTACTATTTCTAACTGCATTCTATGTTTGACTACGTGCATTTGACTTTGTTGCAACTTACAACATAAATAACATTACAGGGAACCCATAGAAATTTTAGCTTCTAGCGCAAATTACTATACAAGGGAGATCACTCTGGACAGCAAATTTAAACGTTCGGTATTTTCCGTGGTTTAACGGTGAGTAAGTGAAAACTTGCTCGTCCGTTGTATCGTTTTTCGCGGAAATCATGTCCAGTTAAGTTTTCTCTTCAAACGAATTATTTACAATGGACGGATAAGAACTTGCAGAGGGTCTCGTTCGACTCGAATGATCATACACTACGTCAGTATACCCGGTCTTTTGGGGTCACAAAGCATGGTTTGGACGGTACAAGGGCTCGAACCCATCATAAGTCGACAATGACATACAGCTATTTTGGCTACTTTGGGGGGTCTGGCCTCTCTTTCAGCCCCAAGATAGCGGCCTAACGACGGTATTTTTCGACTCTCGTCCACCTGTAGTACATCTACAAACCTGGTCTTCCGGGGTAACAGAGCCTGGTTTGGGCTCTGTTCGGGCCCGTAACCGGCCCAAAACGCAAAGTTCAATACACTGCTATTATAGGCACCACGGGGTCCGGCCCCTAGCCGCTACCCTCCCCAAGAGAGGAACTTGCAGAGGGTCTCGTTCGACTCGTATGATCATACACTGCGTCTGTATACCCGGTCTTTTGGGGTTACAAAGCATGGTTTGGGCGGTACACTGGCTCGAACCCATCATAAGTCGACAATGCCATACAGCTATGTTTTCTACTTTGGGGTCTGGTCCCTCTTTCAGCCCCAAAATAGGGGCCTAGCGACGGTATTTTTCGACTCTCGTGCACCTGCAGTTCATCTACATACCCGATCTTCCGGGGTCACAGATCCTGGTTGTCTCAGTATGCCAATTTTTATCATACCAAGCCTTATTGTTTGCTAGGAAATTTAGTAGTGTTTAACCTATATCCTTATCGTTCGCTGGACTATCGTCGGTTGCTCACTTGACGTTGGTTTGGGCTAACACTAAATCGTCGTGTAGTTTTTAGTTTACGCACCGTGCAAGGTTGACATTTTTACGGGAACTGACGAAAAAGTCTGGTTCTCAGCATTGTATGAATTGAATATCACAAATACATTCGTTTAAGTTCATGCTAGCTGCTGCTTAGTGCTAATTGGTTTCGCCTTGCTCAATATACGATCATTGATGTTAACACGCATGGGTCGGTATGATAATAATGGAGGAACGATTAAATCAAATTAACTTAGTAAAACGTAGGAAGCAAAAAGAATTTGTTGGCATTAACATTTTAAGATGATACACAAACAAATTAATAGAAAGGATGCATTTGTCATTTACACACAAGAGTATGTAATTTATATACATAGAGTAAGGAAAGATTCAAGCCACGTGCCACTTACTGAAGGAAAGAAGCACAAAGACACACAGCTGTTGCAGTTAGTTTAAAACGAATGAAAGAAAGCAAGATGCAATTGTCATTTAGCAATATGCATGTAACAAGACAACATAAAATTGTCACTTAACAGCATGCATGTACTGGCGGATATTCCCTTCCATAATTATCGCCTGCAGTGCGTTCGATTATTATTTGACCTGACAATGCAAAACTTGATTAAAGACTAGGTATTTTATTCAAATTCGAATATGTTTGAACATTATTAAGATTATTTTCGTCAGTTTTGGGTTTATTTTGCAAATGGAATTATGTAAGAACGGCAGGTTAATGTTGACTTATCCTACCCAAAACATTTTCATTTTTCATAATGACTTCCATATTATAATCAACATTTCTCAAAACCAATTCAGTTCTGTTGATAATATGCACACACGTAATTTAATCAAGTTGATATGAGGCGTATTCGATTGTTGATTAGTTGCCGGACAAATTCCTGATAATTAAATTTTTGCCAGTAAATGTCTCATTATCTGTCTATACTTATTGTGTTAGTGAATTGATATTGTCTGAGATGTATTTATTTTCAATGGACATTCCTTGTCCAGGCAATAAAGTACTATAGTGTATACATCGTGGACAGATGTCCTATAGGGTAATTATTTGGCTTATTTGGAGACGATTAAAATAGTTTACAGTTAGTCTACCAAAAAAGATATGTTTACAAAAAGTCAAACTTTCCTCAAACATTATGCAATTTACTCCCCCAATGGATTCCTGCTGGTGTAAATCAACTACCAGTGTGGCTCGTTTGAAGTGAATGCAATAGATTTTGAAACTGTCTAGGGGAGCTGTATAAATACTCTTTTGGTGTAATTTGAACCCAATTGTATAAAGCTTGGTTAAATATTAACCGTGGTTAAACTAACCAAACTGGTTAACGGTTAAAAGTCCAGCAGCCTTTCAGTTTTCATTTATTCTGGTTAAAGTTTTGGTTAACCGTTAACCTAGGTAAGGAAGGTGGGTAACGTTAACCGCAATTTTAACCATTGTTGAAGTAACCATACTGTTTTATACTATCTGGTTTTCCTTTTGGTTAGATTTAACCGTGGTAAAAAGATAACCAAGCTTTATACAATTCGGTGCAGTATGGCTCGTTTGAAGTCAATGCAATATATTTTGAAACTGTCTAGGGGAGCTGTATAAATACTCTTTTGGTGTAATTTGAAATTATCTCAATGTAGTATTCATGTATGGAATAAATCAACGGAGGCATAAACTATCTAAATTTCCTGTGCAATTTTGTTCTATTTATAAGATATAGAAGTATTATTAAATCCGAGTGTCAGTGACAAAACCAGCATTTAGACTGATAAATTACATCGATACCTTATAATACAATACTTTATTCTATGAAATAAACCAAAAGTAATAGCTATGGCCTATCTAACATTATCAAAAGAGATGTGTGTAAGTATTGGTTGTAATTCATGGCACAAGAACAGATGGATTCTAAAGCACTTGTCATGGACACCATCCTTGTGGGGATTTCAATATATTATGTTAATGATTTTAATGGCCTTATCAGTATCATTGTAGTTTCCATAATCCAGGAAAAGTTCTGCTGTTGTTGTGTTGTTAAATGCCATCATGTCTAGAGGTGTCTCCATAACTCAACGGTCATAAGGTACTTGTAACAGTAGTCCTGTGAAATAAAAGAATATTTCTATACATTAAGAAGCAATATTTATAAGCTTATATCAATTGACAATCTGTGATAGAGCCTTTATATATTATATATTTAAAGAAAATGTTTGATATAACGGGTTTTCTTGTAAACTAAGAAAGCTACATTTCGTTGAAGATGATGTTTATGGAAACGTTGCTTTGTCAACAGCTCAAGAAGCTCTGTGTTATGACCCTGAGTATATTGTCGCACAAATTACAGTTGTTATTCTCTTAATATTTCTATTGTTCCACACACTCGTTATTTGGGGTACTGTCAACTGTATAGCTTTGTTTGGCGAACTCTTGAAGCTCTGCGGAATGACCTAAAATACCCGTACACCAATTTAAATATTCTGTTTTTGCTTCCATAACATTTCTATTTTTCTACAATATTTGTTTTGAGTTTTACTTCTATACAACTTCGTTTGGTCAACTAGAGCTCTGCATAATGAATATATATGGATACTTTCTTCCAAGGGTATTTTGTTACTCTCCTTATATTTACCGGTATGTATTTTTCAATACAAGCTTTACACATGTCAAGATCACTTATAGATGTTGTTTGTAACTATGATATTTTTTTTGGAAAACAAAGGAATCTGGTCGCGTGACTAGATTTATGACGTCTGCTACAGTAACGCCGACGTGTTTGTCCTCCGTGCAACCGTTCTACACGCGTGTAGCTCGCGTGTTAACGTGTAAACGTATTAGCGTGGAATCTTGCAGGAATGTATAGTCAACTGCGCATGCGTACCGTGTATCCGTGTATACGGAAATGTCAAGTGCGCATGCGTACCGTGTATCCGTATAGACGAGAAATGTCGAGTGCGAGTGCGTGCCGTTTAAACGTGTAGGCGGAAATATCGAGTGCGCATGCGTACCGTGTATCCGTGTTTACATTTAGATGTGTTCGATTCTTTTTCAATTGATTTATTTTCAATATCGCAATTGTGCTAATTAACGATCGAAGTAATATTTTTAATCGAGGGTTCGGTTGATAATTCATATTAGCCTCATGATGGGTCTTATTCTAAATCTCTTTGTACTGCCTCGAGTCTCAAATTAATTATCGAATGCTAGAATGAACTCGGCCGAAAATGAAATGATAAATGTTAAACCCGGAACATCCGTTAATTATCGCCTAGTTGAATTTGTTTTTGTATATATTTCATTTTTTAGACTCATATAACCTCTTTCTGAAATAGTTGACTAAAAATCGATGTATATATATCGGTACAACATAGCCATGAAATGTCATCATTTTTTCCTTCTCTGTATCTGTAGGTTACGAAGTAAGATGCCAATCCTGGCGTGTAACTTCATCTTTTACCCTGGTCGGACCTCAACAACAGTATGCCCTCAACAACAGCATGCGTGCACCAACGTAACACTAAATATATTCTTGTACTTTAATATGAATTAATAGTCTGATGGATATATATATACTTTGTTATAAAATTTAGCCGTGAACACAAAGGCTATATACAAGCGTGCTACCTGTCATGAAGACCACAATTTAAGTGCATACTTTATTCTTCAATGAATTCAACATTAAATAAAATCATTATCAATGGCTATAGGAAAGATACATGTAATCCAACAACCTATCTGAATATATAAAGATAAGTATGTTAATAATGAGAATACAGAGAGTACAAAATGGCTAGGATGGTACATGTAGGTGTGCACACAGGACCCAGCCAATATTTCAGGACAAAATGAGCCGGACGGGCACATCGGAGGATGATAATTCGATGTAGGAATATTGGTCAGATATCAGACAATCACGGACAAATTTCTTTGTCGCTATACGTTGATTGCACTGCCTCCTCGATAGCCTAGTGGTAGAGCGCTGCGGTCGCTTCGAGTGTTGGAGGTCTCGGTTCGATCCCAGCACATTTCATCCCAAATTAAAATGGTGCAGCAGCTCCAGGCATACAGGAACATTACTTGAAACCAACTTGTTTACATCGATAGTCGGCATATTTGTGACTGCGAAGTGTTTTATTGGTTTCCCCGGATGTCCATTTTGGTGTTTTGAACACATCCACAGCAACTTCATTTCGCAAATTTCTACCATTCGCTAACTCAGCAAAATTAAACCAGTCCACACAAAATTCTTTCTTGTTTACAGTAGTGTCTGCTACTAGTATAGTTGCCAAATATTTGTTGACACTGCGAGTGAGTGGTAAAAATTTGTAATGCTGGTTTGAATCTCGGCCAGTGCACTGGAAATGTCAGAAACACTCAACAGTGTTAATTTCCTGCGGATGAACGAGTTTGGACCGCAAAGGTAGTCTCCACTGATTGGTGCCATACACAAGGCAAATTAAATAACCAATGAGTACTTTCATAATGCTAATCTCATAGCTATTCCTTTAGCAAAACTGCAATAGAAATAAAATAAATGGTTGCATATGTATGGGTTATGCTTGACCAAAAGGTCTAAGATTATAAATATATTAAAATTAACAAATTGTTATCAGTTATTTTTTATTCAAACACTTATAACAACATAGTACTATTATAAAAACAATGAATATGATAAATAATACACGAAGTTAATTATAAATCAACAGTGTCAAAAATTTCGTTTCAACATAAATATATATATTTGTCTATTACAGGATAAAAATAGTTTTTTCACAATTTCCAAATTAAGTTGAGAATAGTATAACCGGTTACTGTAAAATAATTTAAGTTTTACGGGACAAAATTTCGTGGTTTTGGAAAAAAACCTTTTTAGATGGGACGTTAATTCGTGGATTTAGCATTTCAGGCAATAAATACAAGGGTCAAAATTACTGTTCAATGGGATTTGATTTTGTGGTAGGAGGTGAACCACAAAATCCACGAAATTAAATCCCCCAAGAAAATTAATTATTTAATAGCATTAAATAAATATTTGCAATTATTTTTGGAAAAAGAAATATTGTTCGACATGCCCAGCCTGTTACAAAAATATGCAAAATAGCTTGAAGCTACATGAACCAATCCATGATTAAGCTGATCCACGAAATCTGTGTGTCACATTGCTCCAAGTACCCTTACATTTTGTTCGAAACCTTATGAGCCTATGCAGTATACCTACGCATTTTCGAAGATATTGGCCATTCACTTAGGTTAAATGATAAATAGATTCTTACAATCATGCTCATTACATAAATTGTATTAAATTCATTGATTAATACAACTTGTGGACAAAACACTAAGCCTGGAGTCATATTATTTTGTACATTTGTTTCATAAAGCTCAAATGTAATGAGAACTTGTGCAGGATCCTCTACTTAGAACATAGTTCATACCAAACTTCCGTAAAGAAATTCAAGTACTGTATGTCTGTAAATCATTAATATTCGAGGGAAGTTTAATTTTGTAGATTCTGTGGGTGATCTCAGCCACGAAAATAAATACCCGCAAAAATAAATAATTTGTGTAGTATATATGTTAGTGGATAAGTTATTATTGAAATTATGCCTCACAAAATGATCTTTCACACCAAAACTACGAAATTTTATCCCACTGAAATGAAAATGACTTTACAGTACTTTTAAGTACATTGTATTCATTTTCAAGTATTAATAAATTGGGTTTGTGATGGCAAAAATGTGCAATAAGTGTCTTAAAATCTTGAAATAATGAAAGAAGCTTAATTGAGCAATCGCAAGCTCAATATCATCACGATCATTTATATTAATTATCATCATTTTAGTGACGTTGCAACAACATTACTGCTAAAGTGTCATTGTTTTTAATACACACTCATAAATTGTTGCTCTGTACGCAAAAACGACGATTACGCCTCAGGCCTCAGGGGTGTTGGCGCCTTCGCCCTGACAGGTTTGGCTACCAACCTTCCCTCGGGACTCAGCAGATGTAATAACATGAACAAGAGGGCCTTGCATGATGGCCCTATATCGCTCACCTGATTATAAAAGCACAGTTTTCACCAAAGGGAATAATTAGAACAATCCTGGTATAAAAAATCTATGTAAAACGTTCACCCCGAGGCGGAACCAATTTTGACCCCAGGTGCATAATTTGGGCAGTCTTGGTAGGGGACCACTAGATGATGCTATGTACCAAATATAGAAGCTCTAGGCATTGTAGTTTTAAACAAGAATAATCATGTATATGAGTATATGTAAAACTGGTGAGCCCCTGGACGGGGCCAATTTTGACCCCAGGGCCATTATTTGAGCAATATTGGTAGGGCACCACTAAATGATGGTACATACCAAATATCAAAGCTCTAGGCATTGTAATTTTAGACAAGAAGATTTTTATATGTTTTCCCTATATAAGTGTATGTAAAATGGTGACCCCGGGGCCACAGGTGGCAGAATCAGTGTTTTGACCGCAAATGATTAAAAAATAAAAATATAAAAAAAAACTGTCACTAAGCTTATGTACTATCAAGGTATAAAGCGTACTATATGTCTATATGCCAAAGATTGTGGAACATTGCATCTCGTTGTTTCAGCATAAAATACGGGCGCTGAAGAAAAAATCGCTATACAAGTCATTCCAATAAACTATAAGATATTCATTCTTACCGAAAATCTCGTTCAATTGTATCATATAACTGCAAAACAGCAAAACAGTGTTACTTTCGTTATTTAACTTCGACTTTCGTTATTTAACTTCGCTCAAGGTCATTGTATTTATGCGCTGGTTACCCGCTGCGCTCACAGTATCGTAATTATTGTTATGAACCAAGCCTATTGTAAGAAGCAATGTTCCACAATCTTTGGACATAGACATATACTACGCTATATACCTTGATAGTGTATTAGCTCAGAGACGGATTTTTTTAAATATTTTTTTCCAAGCATTGATACTGCCACCAATGCCCGGGGCGGGGCCAATTTTCACCAAGGGCCATAATTTGAGCAATTACTAAATCCCCAATGCCATGTACAATCTGGCAAAATTCGTTCAAAATTGGCTAAATGGTTTGAGAGGAGATGTCCTTTCAAAGTGTGGACGGACAACGGACGGACGTACAGACAGACGGTGAGTGATCACAATAACTCACCTAGAGCACTTTGTGTTCAGGTGAGCTAAAAAGCATGTGTCAACCCTACATTGAAAGTTTAGTTTAAATCAGACCACAGAGAGATAATGCAGACACTAATTATAAGCTTAAGTTCACCGACAATATTCAAAACTAAAATTAGAACTTAGAAATCTAACTTTTCATTGAAATCCGACCAATGGTTGAAGAGAAAAAGTACTTACAAAGTTATAAGTGTAAACAAGAGGGCCTGAAAGGCCCTAGGGCGCTCACCTGTTGCACATTGGTCTAGGTATCAGTACAACCTACATTCTGACCATATATATTTCATGAAGATTGGATTAAAACGGTGACCCCTGGAGTGAACACAATATTTTTCTAAGATTTGACCTAGTGACCAAGTTTTTGACCCCACATGACCCAGTTTCAAACTTGGCCCAGATTTCATAGAGATCATCATTCTGACCAAGTTTCATGAAGATTGGATCAAATTGATGACATCTAGAGTGTAAACAAGGTTTTTCTAAGATTTGACCTAGTGACCTGGTTTTTGACCCCACATGACCCAGTTTTGAACTTGGCCTAGAGTCCATAGAGAAATACATTCTGACCAAGTTTCATGAAGATACAACCAAAATTGTGACCTCTGGTGTGAACACTAGCTTTTCTAAGATTTGACCTAGTGACCTAGTTTTTGACCCCACATGACCCAGTTTCAAACTTGGCCTAGATTTCATGGAGAACAACATTCTGACCAAGTTTCATGAAGATTTGATAAAATTGATGACATCTAGATTATACAAAAGGATTTTTTAGATTTGACCTATTGACCTAGTTTTTGACCCCACATGACCCAGTTTCAAACTTGGTCTAGATTTCATGAAGAACAACATTCTGACCAAGTGTCTTGAAGATTGGATCAAAACGGTGACCTCTAGGGTGTACACAAGGTTTTTTATCAGATTTGACCTAGTGACCTAGTTTTTGACCCCGCATGACCCAGTTTCGAACTTGGCCAAGATTTCATGGAGAACAACATCCTGACCAAGTTTCATGAAGATTGGAACAAATTAGTGACATCTGGAGTGTACACAAGATTTTTCTAAGATTTGACCTAGTGACCTAGTTTTTGACCCCACATGACCCAGTTTCGAACTTGGTCTAGATTTCATGAAGAACAACATTCTGACTAAGTGTCTTGAAGATTGGATCAAAACGGTGACCTCTAGGGTGCACACAAGGTTTTTATCAGATTTGACCTAGTGACCTAGTTTTTGACCCGGCATGACCCAGTTTCGAACTTGGCCTAGATTTCATGGAGAACAACATCCTGACCAAGTTTCATGAAGATTGGAACAAATTAGTGACATCTGGAGTGTACACAAGATTTTTCTAAGATTTGACCTAGTGACCTAGTTTTTGACCCCACATGACCCAGTTTCGAACTTGGCCTAGATTTCATAGAGAAGAACATTCTGACCGAGTTTCATGAAGATTGGATCAAAACTGTGACCTCTACAGTGCTTACAAGTCAAAATGTTGACGACGTACGACGTACGACGGACGACGGACATTTTGCGATCACAATAGCTCACCTTGAGCACTTCGTGCTCAGGTGAGCTAAAAACAGGGAAGTCAATCCCTTCAAAATTTATCAGACAAAAGTGTAACAACAAATTCAACAACTAGGCTTGGCACTGCATGATAATTCAAACAAAGTTTTATTGATATCCAGCCAAAGGTTAAAGAGAAATAGCACAAACTAGTTTATACTTGTAAAAACAAAGGGGAGTAATTTACTTCAAAATTGCTCTGCCCAACATGTGCTAATAATATCTACAACAAGGCTTGACATTGACAATTTAAACACAGTTCCTTAACATAAAACCAATGGTTACAGGGAAATAGCACAAACAAAATTACACAAGTGAAAAACAAAGGGGAGCAACTCCCTTAAAATTATGTGTACCCTCAATATGCAAGTTGAAATCCCACAAATAGTTACAGAGCAAAAACTAATACAAAAATTATCAAATGTAAAAAGGGAAGTAACTGCAGACTGCATCAGTTAACAATTTCATCAAGTTGAATGTAACATAGTTTTGATTATTTCACTCAATGCATAGTTCTGTGAAATACATTCAATCATAATTATGATATATTAGGCCAATTCATTTGAGGTTATGGTGTAACACATTCTTAGAATTTTATCAATCATCTAAACTTAACCTTTGATTCCAGATGCTTTTCATTCCCAAATGAAGTGTAAGAGGAACAAGCTTGCCCATCTACTGAATGTATAGCAAAATAATTACTGCAGTGACAAATTCCACCTGGGTCACTGAGCGATTCAAAGGACACTTCAGCACTAAGTTGACTTGAACTATTGTAGTTATGCTGATACATAACATATAAACAAGACTGTGTGACTGGTTCGGGGCATAAGAATCTAGCCAAGCAATTGTTATGAAATTTGGTATGAAATTTCTGTAATTGTAACTCTATATACTTGCAGATACCAAAACAGTAAAACGATTTTTTCACGTTAAACTTATTTTTGTTCAAAACCAAAAAATTACATATTTTAAAATACTATTCAAAAATACAAATAACTTGCACAGTCTATTATTAACTTTACTGTATGATTCCTTACATGCAAAATTATATGCCAAGTTTTGTGTCGTTTAAAGCAAAACATGTTCAGTAAAGTACAGTTTTAGGGGTTTTCCCCAAAAACTCAATATCTTAAAAACTAGAAGAGCAAAACGGCTGGGAATTTGTTTTCTTCATAAATATAACATGTTTGACATACCTTGTACAGAAAAATCAAAAACTATGAAATTGTCTTAAGAATTTAACGGACAAACAAACGGACAGGATAATCATTGTATGCATCTGCATCAGAAGATTCTTAGTATAACAAGAGCACCACTTATGAGTGCTTGATGCTTAACTTTCTTGTTTTCGATAGTAACAAGGGCAGATAACTTAATAAATATAGGCAACAGAGTTATCAGCCATGTAAGTACGGACTACTGTAATGGTAAATAACTATGCTAAGTTTCAAGTGGATATCTTTGATAGCCTTTGAGAAAATGATTTTGACTATAAACTTAATAACCAATGCACATGCAGACAATCCCGTCACGACGAAAGCACAAAGAAAGGTTGAGCTAAAAATTAACACATGTACTGCAATTACACAGACACTATGAAACTATACAGAAACAATTTTGACCTACCATAGATTTTGATCCTAGATGACCAAATATCGTCTTGACCTACCAGTAGATTTTGTTGAGAAGATCACTGTGACCAAGTTTCATATAGATTAGGCCAAAATGTTACTTCTTATGTATATATATAAGAAAATTGTGAACAGACAAATGGCTGAGCACAGAGTGATAAAGTGACAGATGAGCTAATATGCTACCTGTACCTATTTAGCAAGTTTCTATACATGAGTACATCATATTAAATGTGATGAGAATAAAGGTAATAATTCTTGTCAGAACTAAATAATCACAAATCTTAATCACTTGATCATTATCAGATCAGAAGTCAGTTAGCTTATTTACATGTACTCCTTTTCGTATCAGGAACATTCTCATATTAATGTCACAAATTGTCAAATGCACGTCTGTATGAGGTACAACAGCAGATATCACCATACATGCGGCTGCCAATACTACAACCATATGCGTAGAAATGCTATTACAGGTGTTTCTGAATAACGTTTTTCATTTATCATTGATGTGTTTATATTGCTTAGTTTATTTGAATTTCACTCCCACGAAGTAATATGGCACGCTTCATTGAAAAAAGGGTCATCTTCAACTCCAGCCAAAGGCAGCCATATCCAATGATGATTATATCCATGAGTCTAACTGTCACTCTTACAACTGTTTTAGTTGTCATATTTATCAATGTATATACAGTCAATATCGGTCTTCCACCTTCCTGCACATTGAATACAAATAAACTCTTGTTACCATACCATGCCAACCTTATTGCTGATTGGTTCTGGGTGCCTGGAATAGAAAATGAGAATACATTGGATAACATAAACCATTGAAATATAGTTAACTAAAATAGTTTTAAATGTCACAGACAGACATAGACCACTCCTTTAATCTGCCGTCACATTGTGTTGGAGGAGGCAGGGATGCACATAATTAGTTATAAACAAGATTTGTTTGAACAGTATAGCTCTCGTGACTTTTGCCAAAATCGCGATACGTCTGTTGGCAATTTTCTACATGCGTGGAAAATCGCCGCGGTTTCAGTGCGATTGTCCACTGTAAAACCAACGGCGAATTGCTGCAATCGTGTCTGCACTCGCGAGAATGCGCAGATCATTATAACGCTATAATTGCGCGCAATCGCGTTAATCGTCGCGTTCCATCCAGTTTACAGGTAAGTCTATTGTAATGTATGTATACAGTGCTGTCGGGTAATTCTGCGCACCTAACGGGTATTGGGTTTCTACATTTGAGATTATTTAATTTTTAGAATAAATTATGGTGCTGTTTGGATATTAACAACCTTCATTGATAAATGCAAACAATTCATAATATCATACCTTCGCTTAACTATGTCCAATGTCGTCACAAAACATGACAGCCGGTTATCATGACGTAAATTTTTTCGGCTCATTCTGCGCAGGTGGAATTGTGTTTTGTATAGTCTGTTTCAAAGATTTATTTCACATGAACTTTATAACAGTATCAAACAATAAGTCATTAAGACTATGTTGACAAAAAAGGAAAAGTCGTCATCCATTATAAAAGTGCTTTTATTCAATTTATGTGTCACATGTTATGTCAAATTAACGAAAATCGCCGTTGACACTCATGTTGGTAAATGTTTCGTAAAATTACTTTCCCGATTTCGTTGATATAATTATAATACTTTGCATAAGTAACACACATCAACAAGACACTTGAGGATCGAACGAAAATGACCCAGCAAAGTCTGCCAGAAATAGAAAGTTAAGGTGCGCAGATTTACCCGATGCGCAGAATAACCGAAACGACTGTATACAACTGTATAACAAACAACAATATTTTGGGCATTAAAGTAGTCAATTTTTAATTTTATTAACAATACATTGTAATTACCTGTATTAGGCTTGATTTAAAAAGTGTCCGTTTTATTGCCAATGTTAATTATTTGTCGCATTTACTACAATGGGAGGAACAAAAACTTAATGTTCATTGCTAAATTTAAAAACATTATCAGTTTTATTGTTGACGTTAATTAATTGTCTCATTTAACGACGACAGGAACGAAATTCAAACATTGCTGATTGTGAGAAAAATAAATTCAGTTATTTATCATAAATATCGCGATGTTTTTATATTATATAAAATACAATTTTATGAAAGTATGAAAGCCTACATGTATGCTTGAATGTTTTTCATTGATTGACATTCACTTTTCTGCCCGACCTGAAAACTAAATACTGAGAAATTGTATATATACACTATTGTTGTTGTTGCTATATACATTTCAATTCATTACTTGTATGGTATTGTGAAAAAATACATGATCATTCTTGAAAGTTAAAACCTATTGATAAGTTCACACACTCATAATACATATTTTCATTACTGTACATGAAATAAATTATCAATTTAATAAGCATTGACTCTGTTCATCTGCATATATTACCTTTTAATTAATCGTAGTAAACGCGATAAAAGCGGTGATTTGTATCGTCGCTCTATCAGCAGAATTACAAGGAAACCGCGAGGAAAGTTTCGCGAAGATTCCCTCGCAATGCCGAGGATTATAGCGTGACGCCCGCGCTATTCCACTTTGACATTAATCGCGCAAACGTGCGACATTAGGCAAAAGTCGCGAGAGGTGTACTGTATAACAGTATGCCCCATGACAATCAAAAATGGTAAAGGTCACAGCGACCTTCGACCTACTGACCTGAAAATCTACTTGGCTAGGAATTCACAAAAGCTACAAAATTTCAGTTTAAAAAATCAATCTTGTTCAAGCTTGAAAGTAGCCTACTGTGTACCGGATACTGAATCATTTTCAGTCGGAATTTAGGGATTTTCTAATGAAATAGGACACTAAATATTATTTTCTCATGTTAATTTTGCACATGCCCATGGGCAAGCTGGTTGGAAAAATCCACTTGCCTGCAGACCAAAAAGCCCAAGTCGGCAAGTCGGACACTGGAATTCCAAACCCCTGAATTAGAAAATGAAACCCAACATCATAAATTTCCATTCAGTAAGAAAGAAGTTACAACAGTTTTTTGTAACTAAGAACATGCTCCAATTGGAGTACAGAATAAAGCAAAGACCTAAAATACACAGATTGGAAACCTATATCAAATCTCGAGATATCTCGTGGCAGTCTTTTGAAATATTGCGAAATCTTGTATACCTCCTGTTTTTATATAAATAGGAAAAAGCTTATAAAACTTGAGGAATAAAAATAGACCCCAAAGAGCCAGACCTACTTCTTATTTAAGGACATTCGTTCCTTTTGAAATTTTCTGTACAAGGTATATAAAACCTGTTATTTTTATGAAGATCAGATTAATGCCAATCATTTAGAAAATTCCCAACAGTTTTGCTTCTAGGTCACAAACCACTAAATAAATTTGTTCTTTAGCTCAATGTAAAGTTACAATAGTCAGTCCCAGGTTGATACATGTTAAAGTCTATGGCCAGGTGGCAGACATATATCAATGAAAAGAAGGGGCTACCAGCTTTAAGAAAATAAAAAAAAAACAGGGGGTCACGTATCATATAAGAAAAATTTTGTCCGTCCAACGCAGTGAACATATTTTTACAGGCGCGCGGACCGACCAAATCCGGGTTTTACCCTACCCTACTTTCGCTTTGGTATTTTGGCCAAAATCTCAAAATATGTAAAATAAAACAGTTTCAATACATCACATACATGTATACAATGCCTGTAAACCCAATAAGATGATTCTATTTCCACCTTGTCAAAGAATACTACCATTTAAACACAATCACAAGTTTATTTAGGGACTATTTGAGTGTATCCTATTTTGGTTCCCGGAGGCATTTAGTGGTTTGTAACCTCTAAGGCTAGTTTTTAAGATATAATTAGATTTAGGGGACAATTAATCCCTAAAAACAGAAAAATGTATTTTACCTAACAGTTTCGGTTAAAAAAGCATAAAACTTAGCATACATGAAATTACTTATGTAAGGAATCAAGCAGTTAAGTTTATTAAATACTTTGTAAGTTATTTGAATTTTTAAAAAATATTTTAAAATATGTTATCTTTAAAAATATGTTTTACGTGCAAAATCGTTGAACAAAATAAGGTTGTCATATATGCAACAAGTACAGTAACAATTTTAGAAGTTTCATAGCAAATTTCATGATGATTGCTCGGCTAGATTTATTTAAATTGAACTTATACATCGTTTTTAATCATATGTGTTAACAGTTTAAAGGTTGTTTCTTCTGCATTTGCTAGTCACAACCCATAAGAAATAAACGCAGAAGAACCTTCTTCTAGATAGATTGGGATGTGGTTTAAAATATTATCTATTTTTGATATGATCGAGTGCATAGTACTACGTTTTACATACGTTGTAATGAATTGGTGAGATTTGGTGTTTAAAACCATTTGGAAAAAATCATCGATAAGGCGTCATCAGTAGTTACTTCGATATTTTTATCAATACTGTAAATTAGTATTTAATATTTACAATTATCTCCATTTTAAGACATGAAAATGTACTACCACGTCAATTTTAAACTTTTTTATATGTTTTGATCATGGTAGGTCGATGTTTGAGATACGTCTAAGGGACTATGATTTTTGAACTTCCGCTCAACTGAAAAGGAATGTATGTCCTTAAAATGATTTTAATGAAAGTTTATCAGAAAATACTCGATTTGCCTCATTAACACACAAGTAACTGTATCGTTGAAAACGTAAAACAAAAACGAAATTTTATGTTGTTGAAAATTTACATTTTTCTATACAAGTATATTAAATTTTGTTCTAAAATCCAGAATTTCAAGCAATCAAAAACAAAAATTGACTATCAATATCACCATAAACTTAACTTATATTCATATACAGCAATGCTTAAACTAGAATTCAAATTTCATCTTAATAAAATACCTAAGAGCTATATATTGATAGTTCCAGTATGTGCAAATATGAAATGTGTTAATTTTATTTAAATATCTCTAAATATAATTAATGACTTAATAAGCTGTCACAAATTCAAACCAGCAGGAAGCAATAATACATAAATATACAAATAAAAAAACTATGACACACACTTTCTAGTGTACACACAGTAGCAATAGGGGGCCACTTATTAAATTACTTGACCATTTTAATCCTGTGTTTTATGACCCTAGATAAACACTGATATGATCTCCTGCTGGCATCATGTACATCATATAAATATAATGACAATGTGCAAGGGTTTTATGACTATGTCTGGGAATTTTTGTCCATTTTGATCTAACAAACAGATATCAATCTTTCCACTGTGCACACCAGGGGGTTTATTACCCTATATAATATTCCACTAGATAATTTTAACAAAGGGGTAAAGGTCCACCTTCTTTTTATATTTTTGCATTGATGCTTTCAGAGATGTATTTAATTCAACTGTGTTGGTCAACTGAACTTATATTATTATATAATTAATTAATGAACCAAACAGATGATCATTTTATATATAATACATTTATATTGTTCTGTCAGTAAACCATAAACATTAAATAAGGAATAGTATAACTATTGTTATATTTTCAGCCTTACATGCCAGCTTCATGCTACAGCTAAGCTTTCAATTATTCAAAACACATCTTACCCTCTTAGTTCAAAAATTTGTTCTAGGTGTATGAAATTAAAACAAACAACATAGTATTGCCGGTACATGAAAACATGGAGGTAATAAACCTCCCTAATGAAATACATGATTTTTTCATTGACCAAATAATAAAGTACAAAGAATAATGTTACAAGATATATTATTTTATTTAAGTTGAAACTTCATGGTTTATGAATCTAACTTTTAACAGAATAGACTGCTGAGGATTATATTTTTTTATTTTTGAATATACCAGATAGGTAATATTTAATTAATACGTTATATCCTTGAAGTTGTTATTTGTATGAAAGTATATAATTATAGCGTAAAACAATTTACTTTCGTGAATACTAACCAAACTTAGATAACTTCAAGATATAGCTTGGCCAATTTGACACGAGCCTGACCTTTTGATTAGCATAATTTAACAATTGATATATTGCTTATGTTTACAACAGCGAGCGTATTTTTTCATAATCGGGGAGAATCACGAAGACGCTTGAGATGTAATACAAAAACAAATTTGAATACCGATATCGCATGTTTTGCTTGCTGAAATTGATATATTCAAAGCTAGAACCTTGTAATATATTCTTGCATAAAGGTCAGGCTCAGGTCAAAATAGCCAAGCTATACTAACTATGGTAATTATTGGCAATTTCACGACTAGAAATATTGTCATTAAAAAATTTGTAAGTCTACCCAGATGTCCATATAAAGGTTTTTAACACTTGGAGACTACCCGGTATTTGTTTTTGCAAATTTCTACCCCTTTAAAATCGCAGGAAATAATTTCTTGGTTTACAGTACTTTTTAACCAGATTTAAATATATACATCAAAACTGGAATAAAACCTTTGTGCTCAATTTACTATTACTTATTGGACATTTAGTAATTAGCTATGAACTAGCCAATTGGAGCGACATCACACTGAGGTTACAGGGATTTCCCTGATGCAGGTTTTCTGCGTCCCTGACGCAATTTTGTGCCCTGGGACCCTCATTCCTGCATTACTATGCATCCTTGGGACCCCCAATAGGATCCCTCCAATAGACATTTTTATTTCAGCTAGAACATTTTTCTTTCTGCTATTTATTGCACTAAGTCTTGTGGTGCATTGAGCAATCTGAATTTGCTGTTTCACTAATAATGAGCTTGAAATGCATTACCGTATAGTGAAGGGACCCCCAAAATTTCCCAGGGACTCCCTTAATAAAAACCTTAAGGGTCCTGGGACCCTCATATGAAAAATCTTAGGGAAAACCCAGAGGTTATCCAGAATCCGGACAAAATCCCAGTGGACAGAATACCAGCACCTCATTTTTGACAGGGTGGACCTAATCGCGGCCATGTTTTTTACAGGGTGGACAAAAACCACACCCTATAAATTTCAGGATGGACATAATACCCATCATGACTTTTACTTAAGAAGAGGGTTATTGCTGCATTGTAAACGATTATTGTGTGAATCATCATTGTGTGATTTTGTAAGGAACTTCTCTATGATTAGTTACAATAAATGTTAATTTTTTAATTATTATGCATATACTATCAACTATATCATATATACATAGTCATGATGGGTATTATGTCCACCCTGAAATTTATAGGGTGGGGATTTTGTCCACCCTGTAAAAAACATGGCCAGGATTATATCCACCCTGTCAAAAATTAGGTGCCAGTATTCTGTCCACCTGGGATTTTGTCCTACACTCAAGTTATCCAGAACTAAAAGCAAAGTGTAAAATTAATGTATATCAGAAAAAATTGACAGTAACAAGACTGCATTCATTAAAGCTTATGCCCCTGTGATAGCCTTGTCCATAATATCCAACTTAGTCAATGCAGGGGACATAATTCTGTTGTAATGTTGGATAGTGTTACATCTCATTGACAATGTAACATGTTTATGACAGCAAAAAAGTAGGACAAGTTTGAAGCAATGATGTACTTCAAAAATATTTAATTCTCAGTAACTCTTAGGGACAAACAGATAGAAGGAAAACTGAGGGGACAGTTACTATATGCCTCTGCACCAGTAGATGTCTGGACATTATAACATTATTAACTTGCGTACCCTACATACATGAACCAACCCACTTCCTAATTCCAGCATCAACACTAAAGGGATCCTGATGAACCCAAATTCTAGCAAGGGACACCAGTTCTGACAAGCTCAATGTTTCCCCAGGATCCCTAAATTTTCATAATCAAGCTTTAAATAAACTAATAAAGTATACGCATTTGCTTTGGAACTGGAGGGATCCAAAGTTTTGACAGTTAGTTACCCCCTCTCTAATATTGGTCAGTCACAATCTTGTGTCCAAGGCCTGATGAATTGGGAGGGGGAAACATTTTTTTTATTTTTTGCCTTACATACCGGGTAATATTGTTTTTCTAGGCAATTTCTGGCCTATATATATCTAATAAAGTATGCTTACCTGTTAATCTTTAAGTGTCGGTTTGTTTTGCAGCCTTAGGTCACAAACCATTAACACCACTGCAGGAAAGCAAGACACACCTGAAAAAGACAAAAAGTATTATGTATCAAAAATACCTCAACATAACTGTATAATGGGAAACAGAAAATAAAACATCATCGAAACGTAAAAGAAACTGGAGACAGACGTTCAATCATTTTCACGTTATGAAAATTCCCAAACATGTTTTACAGTCTGTAAATTAGGTCACAGCTTTTCTCGGCATTTATACACTACCCTTTGCTGCAACAAGAAATCTAGACAAAATACCCACTGGACATAATACCCAATGCTCATTTTTGACAGGTAGGATATAATCCCCGCTGTAAATTTTACAGGGTGGACAAATTCCCATCACAGATTTTACAGGGTGGATATAATCCATCCTGTAAAATTCAGTAGGGTCCATTATGTCCACCCTGACAAAAAGGAGCAGCAGGGATTTTGTCCAACACTCCAGCAAATATATATTTTACTGTGTTATAAGAAGTCACGCAGTAGATTATATGGGTTTCAAAGGAAATAAACTGACATTATGAGATTATTTTTCTTCTAGATCAATAAATCCAGATTCGTTTATAAATGTTTAATGAGGCTAGTTGGACCTTTATGTCGTTGTCCCGTAACCTCACTAATTCAATGTGAACAGTGTAGCGGTGTACACTAACTGTTCCGGTGCTTTCCAGTGTATCGTGTGTCGTTGTTGCTGGACTTTAACTTTACGTCCGCAGTTGTAAATGCAATAAGTGTCCAAAGTACAATAAATGTTCCAAGATCACAAACTCGTCTGTAGTTTACTAATTTTAATGAGTTGCAGCAATAACAATTAATAATCACAAAGTTTATAGTCACAGAGTTCAAATATATATCACAAAGCTCACAAAGTATAATTAAATGAAATGCACAAAGTCTGTAATTCACAAAGATACTGACACAAAGTCAAGATTCTATATTCCTAGTCTTAGTCTCTATATTATATTCTAAAGTCTTATAAATTATATTCTAATTTCTGATCTAATGATAAAAATAGTTAAGTTCATTTATATAGACTCCCTTAACTCTAGTAGATTTACTCAATCTAAGTATAGCTAATCAAGATTTCAAACCAAACACATTAGACTGGACATGATAGGTATTTCACACCTATGATAATTCAATTAAACTTCAAAGCAAAATATGATAACTATTTAAGAAATAGTCACAAACAACAACAAACTGGATTAACCTAATCAACTGATTCACATAGAACAATGCAAGGTAAACATACTTTGAAAGAAGTCTTATAAAATGCATGAAGACATAATGAAGACACACATGAGGCTAAATTACTAAAATAACTTAATAATCAGTTTTGAGATGTTGTAAATGGAAAGTAATGATTGGCAATCTGAAATGGATAGATAACTCAACATTTTTCAAAGCCATGGAAAATAATACCAAATCACAACAGAAGTGTAGCAAAATACCAATATTCACTGATAAGCCTTTATGAGGAAAATTGTCAGATTTTCCCTCATAAAAAATGTATTAGGTCAATCAAGCCAAAAAATGTGATTTTTGATCAATTATGCAATTTACAACTGTTACCAACTGAAGTTGAGTCATTTTAAAAATTGAATGATACAACTTCATTTGGAAAAAAAAATATTGGATATTTATATGGTTTCAATTTTCTTATAAAATATTTTCTACTTTAGTTGTAAAAACAACTTTTATCAAATATTATTCATATTCTTTAATCTTCTAATAATATACTGTTTGCCTAGACAAAGGAAATTGGAAACTTTCAAATGATTAAAATTCAATAGAAATAATAAAGATATAAAAAACATTCATTTATAGAGGGGACATACGAGTGTATGACAAAATCCCGGGTGGACAGAATAACGGCCCCTCATTTTTGACAGGGTGGACATAATCCCGTCCATGTTTTTTACAGGGTGGACAAAATTCCCACCCTATAAATTTCAGGGTGGACATAATACCCATCATGACTATATATTATTAATAAAACAGTATATGATATAGTTGATAGTATGCATGTTAAATAAAAAATTAACATATTGTAACATAATCATAGAGAAGTTCCTTACTAAATCACACAATCACACAATAATCGTTAACAATGCAGCAATCAACCTCTACATAAGTCAAAGTCATGATGGGTATTATGTCCACCCTGAATTTTATAGAATGGGGATTTTGTCCACCCTGTAAAAAAACATGGACGGGATTATATCCACCCTGTCAAAAATGAGGGGCCGGTATTCTGTCCACCCGGGATTTTGTGCGGATTCCGGACATACATTACATTTCACGGGGACGTCATGCAGTTACTTGTATGATTTAAGTCCTCATAATTTAACATAAATTTATATTAAAATTTAAGATCAATTAATGTAACTAACATAATTATTTTCACACTTTTAAGTTTGTTTTTAAATGCATTATTTCATATTTAGGCATTATAATTTTATACTACATCAATATCAAGAAGAATATTCTAAGTTCTAAATATTACAGTTTTGTATTCTTTAATCATAATGCAAGTTTTCATACAAGTACATCCCCCAAAAATCTTTAAGGCCACAGCTGTTTCCAAATCATAGTAATAAACACAGTAGTTTGATGGTCTATTTTCTGTCGCATGCAGCTTTAATAATTAATAATTGATTTCTTGTAAAAACATGAACCCCTAATTTATACAACTACTGTCCCAAAAACAATTAATTAACAAAGTGGCAATATAGTTTATACAACCATTTCACTCTAAGGAGAGTATGGACTATTTCCTGTCCCCTGCAGCTTTCATAATTCATAATCAATGTCTAGTCAAAACATAGATCTCTGTCTTTTAAGATTTGAGCTAGGATTATGTAATATTACATAAGAGGGAGGAGCTACTTAAAATGTGCAAAGATAATATTGCACAGTGGGAATTGTGGGAGGAGCTTATTTATCATGCATTATGGCTCTGTACATTATGGGAGGAGCTCAATACGGTTGTATTGGAAAAAAATAATTTTAGACTCTAGAAGTATTGTGCAATCATCACTTTGTATAGATCAATTAAGCTGCTGATAGTACAACTTAGTTGAACTTCATAGTTCTACATGAAATTGCTTATTATAATAATTAAAAGACTGTGGCTATCACCATCCTGGGTCATAACTCAATCATAGATCTATTAATGTGGTCTATAATCATAATTTGCATGTTTTACATACACTTTCTTTCAGTCAAATGTATTTTATGGTATATAACATAATGTATTTTAAACATATTTGTGTTATATGTAGAACAAGACAATATGTGAAAGTGTATGTTCCCTATAAATGTAAAGACTGTCCTCTATTTTTATAATCAAATTTATGACTAAATTTTGTTTCCATGATAAAATTATTGATTTCACTTGTCAGTGGCGTATTTAGGTGGGGGGCTAGGGGGCTTAAGCCCCCCCCCCGAGCTGGCAGGCCAGATACAATTTAATAAACAAGAGGGCCATGATGGCCCTATATCGCTCACCTGATTATAAGTGCCATGCACAATTTCACCCAGGGGCATTATTTGAACAATCTAGAAAACCACTAGATGATGCAACATACCAAATATCAAAGCTCTAGGCATTGTAGTATTCGACAAGAAGATTTTTTAACGTTTTACCTATATAAGTCTATGTAAAACTGGTGACCCCCTGGGCAGGGCAAATTTGGAACCCAGGGCCATAATTTGAACAATCTTGGGAGAGGACCACTAGATGATGCTACATACCAAATATCAAAGCTCTAGGCAATGTAGTTATAGACAAGAAGATTTTTATATGTTTTCCCTATATAAGTCTATGTAAAACTGGTGACCCCCGGGGCGGGGCCAATTTTGACCCCAGGGGCATAATTTGAACAATCTTTGTAGGGGACCACTAGATGATGCTACATACCAAATATCAAAGCTCTAGGCATTGTAGTTTTAGACAAGAAGATTTTTATATGTTTTCCCTATATAAGTCTATGAAAAAACCTGACCCCCGGGGCAGGGCCAATTTTGACACCAGGGCCATAATTTGAAAATCTTGGTAGGTGACTACTAGATGATGCTACATACCAAATATCAAAGCTCTAGGCATTGCAGTTTTAGACAAGAAGATTTTTATATGTTTTCCCTATATAAGTCTTTGTAAAAGTGGTGACCCCGGGGCGGGCCAATTTTGACCCCAGGGGCGTAATTTGAACAATCATGGTAGGGGACCACTAGATGATGCTACATACCAAATATCAAAGCTCTAGGCATTGTAGTTTTTGACAAGAAGATTTTTATATGTTTTCCCTATATAAGTCTATGTATAACGGTGACTCCCGGGGTGGGACCAATTTTCACCCCAAGGCCATAATTTGAACAATTACGGAATCCCCCAATGCCACGTACATCCTGGCAAAATTTCATCAAAATTGGCCAAATGGTTTCAGAGGAGATGTCGTTTGAAAGTGTGGACGGATAGACGGACGGGCGACGGACGGTGAGTGATCACAATAACTCACCTGAGCACTTAGCTAAAAATAATGTGACTTTACAAATACTTATGTCATTTTCAAATGGTAAAAGTGATCTGGAGCCAGAATCACAACCAACATTTTAACTCGGCACTCTGCAGTAACGTATTGAATACTTATATAATGAGTCTTTTTAAATTGCTCTAGATTAAGCTAAATTAAACTAGGAGTCAGCCAATATAACTTCCTGCTCTCAAGAAAATATCACTATGAAACTCAAAAACAGCGAATGTTAATATCTGAGTGTTGAGTGTAAGTATTGGTTATAATTTCGGACCAAGGTTTTATCAGTTCATGCAATATATGAAGACTGCTGAATTTACTTGCAAACACACAGACCATTGCTGACCAACATCTGGTTTCAATTAGATAAAGATCAGGTCAGTAACACACCATGAAGGATTTTATGGTCGGACTAGGGTAATGATAATAAACCATGAGGTGTTACAAATTGATGTACAGTTACATTTTCTAGGGGATTTTGGAGAGAACAGGCACTTATGCGTGTAGGAGTGAAGAAAGAAATACCCAACATTATTTCTTATCTAAAGGTGAGGTCAGTGGGAGTCTGCATTGTGGTATAAGAGAAGATTTTCAAAGTTTTCTACAATAACATAGTGACTGGGGTAGGGGGCTATTTTAACCCCATGGGGGTAAAATTTGTACAATCTTGTTAGAGGACCCCAATAATTATGATGTTACATGCAAAATATCAAAGTTGTAGGTCTTGTGGTTTCAGAGGAAAAGATTTTCAAAGATTTCTCTCTATAACTCTATTGCAAAACAAGTGACCCCCGGGACGGGTGCAGTTTTGACCCCAGGGGCAAAATTTGAACAATCTTTGTAGAGGATCTCATGATGAAGCTTCATGCAAAATATCAAAGCTGTAGGCCCTGTGGTTTCAGAGAAGAAGATTTTTTAAGTTTTCACTTTTAAAATCTATTTTTAGCTCCTGTGACCTAATTAATAAATTAACCAGAACCATTTGAACAACTTTGAAAGAGGACCACCCAAGGATCATTCCTGTGAAATTTGGTTAAATTCCATCAATTGGTTTAGGAGAAGAAGTCATTTAAAGGAATTGTTGACGGACGACGACGGACGACGACGGACGCCGGACAGCCACCTATCCTAAAAGCTCACCAGTGAGCACTTCGTGCTCAGGTGAGCTAAAAATGAGCCCCCTGAAATTTATACTTTACACTGTAGGTACATTTCCTGTTTACTAGCCCACAATAAACAGCAATGGTCAGTGTGATTTAGCCCCCAATCATAAACTTGACAGGATATACATGTAGTCTAGGTATAAACTCAGGAGCTTGTCAATATATAGAAGATCCTGGTAAACAACATACTTCATTGATTGCTGGTGATAAACCACACTATCTGATTGGCTAAAGGAGAAAAATTTGACTAATATAATTCCCTGAAACATTTAGCCACAGGCATAAGAAATTATATTACAAAATATATGTACACAAAATACTGACATCGCCCTTTTTTATATTTCTAAAGCGGTATTGGGACCTGTGCCACCTAAAGTAAATAGGCAAGTCAGGTATAACAAAATAAGGATATTGGAAAAGGGATTATCTTTTCAATGTGTAAAGCTTGGCTATTTTGACCTGTGCCTGACCTTTATGCAAGAATATGTAACAAGGTTCTTGCTTTGAATATATCAACGGTATTGGGACCTGTGCCACCTAAAGTAAATAGGCAAGTCAGGTATAACAAAATAAGGATATTGGAAAAGGGATTATCTTTTCAATGTGTAAAGCTTGGCTATTTTGACCTGTGCCTGACCTTTATGCAAGAATATATAACAAGGTTCTTGCTTTGAATATATCAATTTCCGCAAGCAAATCGTGCAATATCGGTATTTCAGATTTGTGTTTGCATTACATCTTGAGTGTCTTCGTGATACTCCCCAATTATTAAAACATACACTCGGTGTTGTAAACATAGACAATATATCGAGTGTAGGACAAAATCCCGTCTGGACGTAAAACCCACTGCTCATTTTGGACAGGGTGGACATAATCCCCACTGTGAATTTTACAGGGTGGACAAAATACCCATCCTATATTTGACAGGGTGGACATAATCCCCTACCGCAACCCTCTCCAGGTTGAGCCGCCCCCCCCCCCCCCTTTAAAAAATTTTCTGGACATGCCCCTGCTTCTATAACTTTAATACCAGGCATTCTATTATTTTGCACTTGCCCTTAGCGGGCAAGCTGGATGAAAAAATCCACTTGCCCACAGGCCAAAAAGCCCAAGTCCGGCAAATCAGACATAGGATTTCCGCATTCAGTTCTCTTCATAGTCTTACTGTATATATATCAATTATCATGCCCGGTAAACTACGGTCTATCACGGTAGAAATATCAGGCACGTAGCTAGCCGGGCCTCCTGTAATGTGGATTCAGCATTGTGCTAGGGGTTTCCAGGGATAGGCCGTGAATGTCCGGGTAAACGGTTGTGCTTTTACCTCCAAGCTTCCCCGCACTGCTGGGGAAATGTTTAAAAAAATCTCTGAACCAATACCCAGGACAATTTTTTAGTTATCAGGGGGATATCGGTGATTTTACCGAGAACGGGTGTTTTTACAACGCTAAAGTAAAATCCCGGCCCATCCCAGGGGTTGGGGCCGTGGATGCAACTGACTGGTGCATAGCAATTGGTAAATGTATGTTATTGGTACCTACTGCTACTAAGAATGTAGGCTGCTGATGTTAACAATAACCACCCCTCTTGTTTCGGAAAACCTGGTGACAAGGAACCCTCGGACTAAGTACACACATGTACATGTACGGTTGTTTGAAATGTGGGACAAGTAGTCAGCTGCTTTGACCAATACAGTCTTACAAACAACTGTCAACGACCACAGTGACGAGGATGACCAGTAACTTACAGGACAACATGTTCCAGTCATCAATATTCTTGTGTTTTGTTAATGTCACTTACAACTATACAAAATGCAGAGTACCGTATTTCCTCGTATTGGCCCCCCGGCCCCCTCTAATTAACGCCCCGTCAATTCTTGAAAAAATCACACCTTCAATAATTGGTCCTACAGTAATCCAATTAAGTATCCACACAAATCCAGAATAACAGTCAGTCATGATACGGTAATCCAATTAATTACCGCCGAGTTATTATACACAGGTATGAACAGCGTAGACTACATGTTTATTAGCCATTTTTGCAAACGATAGGCAAAAAAAACAAAGTCCAGCATCTTTAAGAAGGGGAAGTAATTTGTACTGGTTAAGGTAACGGCTAAGTGCCGTACTGTACGGTACTGTTCCGTGGGGGGCGTCTATAAGAGGTCTGACTGTGTATGGAATTATTTTTCATAAAATGCATCTTCCCTGGAGGCGATAATACGAGGTAATACGGTATATATAGCTAGTTTTGTACAACTGGGAATCTTATTATGAGGACTAGTCTCACATAAAACTCATACCCAAACCAAGATGGATAATTAGATGTATAACACCTAATTATCGAGTGTACCAACAAATATATTATACACTATAATTCATATGTGGTACGCTTAGTCCTAAAATGGTATGCTTGTGAGGTGGTATGCTTATGCGTTGGTACACTTAGTCCTGTACCCAATAAACTGCTCGATTTCTGAGGATTTTACATATAATGCACATCCAATAGAAATTTAGAATACAAGTATGACAAAGAAAGTGATTTAGCTATCATATATGTACGACATTCGCCTATTTTTTGTCAGAATCATGTGTATTCAGCGGCATTAATTTTGGCATTTTTTGGCATTGTACTGTAGTCTGTGCATGTTGAGTATATTAAAACTAGTCGAATTCCACACAATTCCTGATAATATTGCTAATTGGTCGTAAGGCCACACCAAATTAATTTTTGGTTCTACAGATTTTTGTGGGGAAAAAATAGGGGAGAGCAAGCAAAATGTAAATTTGAATATTTATTTTTGAAAAAAGCCATAATTGAGGGCGAGCGAAGGAGCGAAATAATATTTTTAAATTTATTTTTGAAAATGCCAAAAATTTGAAAGCGAGTGAAGGAGCAAAAATGTCATATTCATTTCGAATACTACCAAGCTAGTCAATGATCACCGGGTACAGTTTTGTTCTAGTAGTGATAAATCATGCTCAGAAGGCTGTTTACTTAGCACTGTTAGTAGCGCACCAAGACATAATGCTATGTAAGGTTATCGCCATAGGATCTAGCCCCACATCAAGCACATTTTCCTTATGGATATACGAGGTCAACTATGGTAACATGTTATGACGATTGTTGCGAACTGCAGCAAATAATGTTACATAAGCTGTGAATTTCACACACCACAGACCATGGACGTACGAAACGTCATTGTTGCGAAAATGGGTGACAATTCATGATTTCGTCAGTAGTATGGTATAATAGCAATAATATTATAATGAATACAAACATAACTAGATAGGCTTGTTTGTGCATTCCACTATCACAATTCTTCCCTTTTTACATGTAGTATGTGTATACACCTATGCGTGTTTTTGTAAGGGGCAGAACATTCACAGAAATCATTTCATTAGACGCTTGCATGCGCTTGAATGATTCAAGATCATGCAGTACAAATTTACATGAATTTTAAGTGCAACAGTTTATACCGCTAAAATTAATCGAGTAACTATCATCCATTTCCCAGTACATATTCCGTAATTTGTAAATATGTAAGTTAAATCACATGAGTGTGGTATGATCAGGTGCGTGTGCAAGAATTTAAATATTTATTTTTCATTTTGAGAAAATCAAGAGCGGCGATCCTGACAAACGCATGATGAATTTGTTGTGACCTTATAATCAATTAATGGATAAGTTAATCAGAACATGTAGTTTCCGAAAATCCGATGTCAACAGTAACTGTGGGTAAGATATATGCAAAGAACGCCAGAGATGCGTACATTACGTAAGATCAGTCTAAAGACCCTTCTATGTACTTTTTGGAATTCTTAAGCTAACTTTGTGCAAATTATTAAGTGACATGGGGTAGAAATGAGACAGAAAAATACACTGGCTGTTTCAAGATGCTTACTAGTCGGCTACTGTTTGCCATTTTTTTCTTAGTAACTTATGTGAGTTATCCAATCAACCGCCTAATTTAGAAGATTAACTGGCTACATAAAACATTTCTACCCCCTTCATGAAGCGAGCAGTAAAAGGCCCAGCTTGCCCAATCGTCGGAATTGTCCTCTGTCCTACAGTTATCACCATTACTGAGTGATTTTAAGAAATCTGTTGATGTCATGATTAGTCTTTTTGTTTTGATTTTTAAAAAGGGGAGCTTTAAATGTGTTGTGTATCAGTACATCATGAATATTGTTTCTATGTACTAGATTAAGCATTTTGTGATGTGGCCGAAAGGTAAAGGGTCAACTTGGCCCTATTACAAAGTCGGCCAGCTACCAACTTGACCTGCCCAACTCTGTCCTGTACAAAATTGAAAATGGTTGTACTCGGCCCGATTAAAGAAGCTTAGTAGGCCCTTCAAAGTTTATTAACTGGGGCATCATAAGATGGTAGTTAATAATCAATTGTAATCATTGGTCACCTAATCAACTTAGAAGTGTAATTAGAAGCTACTGTTTTTAACACCGAACATTTTTTTCACTGATTGCAATGAAGGGTGTTGGTTATTATACACTTCACTCAAGAGACAGTTTTATTATCAGTATTGTGTAACAAACAGAAAAAAGTAGCACCACAGACAAAAAAAGAAGTCCAGCACATACAAATTCGCCAAATCTAAAGACGACAACAACATTGTAACTTTCGTAAGTAGCTTAACCCAAACCATTAAAATCAGTAAACACTAACTAACACAGAATGACTCCCGTGCGTACTTCTTGTGTATTTCATAGGTATAAATAATCCGGATTGCAGTACTCATTTAACAGCAATTCAGTTCATTATATCAAGTATTACAATACATTTACCACAAAACATCAATAATATTAAATTCAGGCCGAGTTGGACCGGGGCGAGTTTGTACTTGGGCCGTGTTTGTAAAAGACCTGACAACCGAACAGACCCAAAATCACTTTACATTTTTTGCATGTTTTTTTCGTAATTTCTTGAAAACCAGATGGGTTTAAACAAAATAACTTACATTTTCGTAAACCTGAGCTCAAGGCCGAAATCATAGTAACAATTTGACATTTGTGACGTCATACAGCGAGTGGAATTCGGGGCGCAAAGGGGGTCTGTTGTTGAGCTACATCTAGATTTATCAAAGACTCAGGCAAGCCCGTGGCTATTAATAGGTAAACTTATTTGTTTCATTGTGCATGCATATTTTTCATTAATAGATGATCCCCCAAGGGAAAGTGGTGACGATTATCATTTCATTGTGTGTATTTCTTAATATTTTCTTTATATTTACGTGAATTGTAGATTTTCTGACACAATAGTTTCCCTGGTGTAGTTCTTTGATTATACCAAATATCTTCATTTTAGAGCAACGCTAAATATAAAAAAATATCAAATGTCGGATACTGATAGCCATCGGGAACTGATCGCCGACCAGTATGTCTAAGATGCAAGGCAGCCCTCAACATTCACAAATTCTCAAGAGTAATAAATATTAAAACTATCCATGCATGTATACATAGATCGTAGAAAATTCAAGTATTGGTCATGTAACTATATAATCACATCAGATTTAGACTGAATTTTAATTTAAGAAAAATGTGATTTCATCTAAAGGCAAACCGAAAGTAGAAAAGCTCAGACTGACTCACTGAGATGAGATTTAGATTACATCGTCTAATTTGAAATTGTCATAACCTGAAAATAAGCTTTTTGCCTTTCGAAAATGACAGATGTCATAACCTACTTAATTATTCGCTAGAAACCTGCGAGGCTTGAATATACGTCTGAGTGACGACTACGAACTGGTAAGTAAAAGTTACGACCACGGAAAGATAACTTTGATACCTGCCTAAACACCTTTCAAAGGCTGAATAATAAATGTCAATGCACACAATTATTAAAAAGTACAACAAGTAATTTACCTGCATTCCGCACGTGATGCTCTATAGTGATTGTCCTTTCCAAAATTGAAATGTGTATGAATCATAAGTAAAACAGATTCTAAATTTCATGCGAGCCGCCATTTTATTGTGGCCTGCTTGATGATTCTTTTTAAGTTCGGACAATCTTGAGAACATTATTCTTGATTATTTGACCTGTTGAATTGTGTTCACCTACACCGCTCATGGGCTGCTTTACAATGGTTTAAGCTACTAACGTTATTTTTCAATGCTTAAAATATATCATTTCTAATGCAATTATGATTTAAATTGGAAGGTCTGATTTTATAAATCGGCAACTTTTAACCGAATTCATTTACATGCGACGATTTTCTTTGGCGCACACGGTTAGCTAGCAATCTGATTGGCTACACGGTTAGCTAGCAATCTGATTGGTTACACGGTTAGCTAGCAATCTGATTGGCTACACGGTTAGCTAGCTGGATCTGATTGGGTACACGGCTACGCGGATACACGTTTAAATTCCAGCGAATTCCTTAATACCTGCGAAGCTTATCATTGGCTACACGGTTAGACTAACGATTTGATTGGCTACACGCTTCCAAAGATTAACCGTTCGTGTACCGTGTTACGTGCGTTTAAACACACGAGAAAACGCGCCAAACACGTCGGCGTTACTGTACATGACCAGATTTTATGACATAATGATTATTCCTATATGGGCAACAAAGTCTTAATACCATCTCAACCTGCTTTCAATTCACCGATTTCCTCGCAACAATTTAGTCATACCCCCCCCTTTATGATTGTCTGTTATACTGCTCCTAATACTCACCTATTTCCTCGCAACATCTTGGTGTATTCGTCTGTTGTGATAGTCGCTTAAAACTTTCATATTGACCCAGATATTCAATCGGATATTTTTTTGTCTTGATTCATCTGGATAATATTCAAACAAAACGATAAAATACATATTGTTAACCTAATATCAGCATGTTTTATTTTTTTATTTTTGTTGTTTAAAATTGTTAATCTGATAGTGTACTTTAATACAATCGTCGAAAAATAGACGATTCATATAATTTCATAGGGTGTTCTAGAACACTTTTGTACAAAATGGACAGTTAGCATGTCCAATAAATCACAGAGAGGGTTTCTGTTAAAACTGAAGCGAAAAATGATCTTATGGATATGAAAGCATAATTGTTTTTCAGTTTTTGAAACTTTTAAAAAAAAATCGTCCGATATAGCTCTATTCACTTATAATACTGATGCCAAACTCACTGATAGAATTACACTTATAGATGTTATTTGTCACCATGGCATCGTTTTGGTAAACACATGAATCTGGTCGTGTGACCAGGTGTACTTCGTCTGCTACATGACCAGATTCAAAGACGTAATGGTTATTCAAATAAGGGCAACACAGTCTTAACGTCATCTCAATGGCATGGATGTGCTTTCAAATCAACGATTTGCTCGCAACATAGTTTTTTATTATTTGTCATATTTGTGTTTTGTTATTATCGTTTAAAACTGTTATACTAATCCGAACTTTCGCCCGGAAAAATTATTGTTTTGATAAATCTTGATAACGACTCGAGCGGGACATTAAAATAGATCACTTTAACCTAATACATGCATATTCATCTTTGTGAGTATTGTTTAAAACTGTAACAAATGTATACGTATTCTAAGTTTCTCCAGAAATTGTCCTGATATAACTGAATAATGATTCGAACGAAACGATCAGACAGGTAACTTAACCAAATCCCGTTATCTTCTTCTGTTTTGATTGTCATTTAAAACTGTTATTGGTCTTGAGTTTCCTGGAAACCGATTTTGTATATCTAATGATGAATAATGACGATTTCATGTTTTTAGCTTTCATTATATTTTCTGATGTATCTACACGCATTTGTTTTCACTATTTCATATCTATGAGTATTTAACGAACTTCTGATGAGTGTACGAAACAAATAATGATAACATTACGCGTTTATAATAGCTTGGTAACCCTGGAATCTTGAAAGACGCAGTGGAATTTAAATCGTGTCAGCAAAAACGCATATTTGCGGAAGTTTTAAGGATTTGACTTCAGAACCGGTATATGATAACGTATGACTGTCTGATATTAAAAGGTTTTCAATGTACAAACTGATGAATCTAAATTGATTGAGCACTTTGGGAAAGACATAGTTTGTAAGTGGTCTTTGTTAAAAAGGATTGTGACTGTTACATACATATAAAAAATGTTCTAATAGATATGAAAGCATAATTGTTTATTTCAGTTTTTTTATTTTTTTAAATTAAAAAACAATATCGTCAGATATAGCTCAATACACTTTAATTAGATTGATCAGACCCGTGTTTTAGCAAATATCGCATGATGGTATATTTATTCCCCGGGATCTCTGTTGACTGAAACCTAACTACGTACGATATAAAGCATATGGTATAATACTCTACTTGAGTGTCAAACAATCAATAAACATGTACTGTACAATACGATATAAAGCATATGGTATAATACTATACTTGAGTGTCAAACAATCAATAAACGAGTACTGTACAATACGATATAAAGCATATGGTATAATACTCTACTTGAGTGTCAAACAATCAATAAACGAGTACTGTACAATACGATATAAAGCATATGGTATAATACTATACTTGAGTGTCAAACAATAAAAAAACGTGTACTGTACAATACGATATAAAGCATATGGTATAATACTATACTTGAGTGTCAAACAATCAATAAACGAGTACTGTACAATACGATATAAAGCATATGATATAATACTCTACTTGAGTGTCAAACAATCAATAAACGTGTACTGTACAATACGATATAAAGCATATGGTATAATACTCTTCTTGAGTGTCAAACAATCAATAAACGTGTATTGAACAATACGATATAAAGCATATGGTATAGTACTCTACTTGAGTGTCAAACAATTAATAAACGTGTATTGAACAATACGATATAAAGCATATGGTATAGTACTCTACTTGAGTGTCAAACAATCAATAAACGTGTATTGAACAATACGATATAAAGCATATGGTATAGTACTCTACTTGAGTGTCAAACAATTAATAAACGTGTATTGAACAATACGATATAAAGCATATGGTATAGTACTCTACTTGAGTGTCAAACAATCAATAAACGTGTATTGTACAATACGATATAAAGCATATGGTATAATACTCTTCTTGAGTGTCAAACAATCAATAAACGTGTACTGTACAATACGATATAAAGCATATGGTATAGTACTCTACTTGAGTGTCAAACAATTAATAAACGTGTATTGAACAATACGATATAAAGCATATGGTATAATACTATACTTGAGTGTCAAACAATCAATAAACGTGTATTGAACAAAACGATATAAAGCATATGGTATAATACTCTACTTGTGTGTCAAACAATCAATAAACGTGAACTGAACAATACCAACTAAGAAAACGTTCTGCAAATATCTTAATATCATCTTATCTCAAGCTGGGCGTACAGGTATGTCGACAATCTCAATTAACCTGATATCATGTTAAACTGAACTTTTAACCCCGTATGTCCGTGTGGTTATAAAATAACGTATCATGTCACGTTACCATGGCAAATATCAGGTCCGGAATTGACGTCAGAGTGGGTGTAAGCATCGTCATTATGTCATACATCGTCACTATTTACTCATTTCTTCACCGTGGTATGGTTGCAAGTTTATTATTATCAAAGTTGGGAGTTGCAATGAGAGGTGCAGATCACTGTCTATATACTACAAATCTGTCTCGATCTGCAGGAAGAACGACATAAAGTTTTGCCTTCAGACATGTAATGACAAATGTAGTTCATGTCGTCTGCAGAAACTATCAGACAGAACTGGCAGCCATTTTAAAGCTGGTGACAAATTTCCTTCGGGTGACGCCTAACGATATTTTGACAGTGCATCTGCCATCGTTAAGACGATAATTTTGTTATAACTGATGCCTAGCAACAATTCTTATTTTTGTCAGAATAAAACAGTTGGGATACCGAACGATAGTACACCGCAAGTGCTGTGTGGGGTTTAAAGAATAATTAAGAATTTTATTTTGAACGTAAGTTACTTAAGATTTCTTTAAGCCAAGGTCCCATTGAGCATATTTGCCTTGACGATTTACTCCCGATTTAATAAATAAGTATCGGAAGGCTTCGGGAATACAGTCCTAGTGGTCAATGAAAAGCTTTTTTTTTTAACAAAATTAAACAAATGCAAATCTTGACGTTTCTTTTGATTACAGTTTTGTACCTTACCGATTACGTGTCACATTGGAAGCATGTACTCAATGGATTTTTGGCAATTACAGAGACGTAACGCACAAAACTCGTACCTCTAAACGTTGCGTCAAATGACGTTGTTTTGTTGACTTGACGCGAAAAGCGTTTATTGCGTTAACCAGTTTTAGAAAATAAATACACATGAATGAGCATAATATTTTGTTACTCCTGTGTTAACCAAACACGTTTCTACTGTCTATATTTGGTTGGCATAATTAACATTGTAAGTTGATAAAAAACTATAGCTGAATACCAATGTGCGACGTTAATTCTCGCAAATCTGACAAAATCAATGAACGAAGAAAAAAATAGCTGTGCTTATCCAGTAAACTTCCAATCCAAAAGTTAAAAACTTATTTGAAACTTCAATGAAAACGTATTCTGGCATTTATTTCCTTTTGAGGTTACCATTGCGATAATCGGTATAAAACGACCGCTGAAATTGCATGTATTATTTTTAGCGTTAATTCACGGGCGTAGCACAAAATTGGGGGACAATGAAAAACAAACGGCATTTTTCGAGTCTGTCTTCAATTTAAAATTATTGATGCAAATTACGAAAAAAAGGTATGTTGACATTTTTTTCTTTTACGGTTATTTTAACTATAAATATCTTTAAATTGTCGTCGAAATTTCGAGTTTTATTTCTAACGTTAATGCACGGTCGTAGGCTAAATTCGGGGGGACAACGAAAAAGTCACGGCATTTTTCGAGTATGTCTCCAATTTAAAAATCAAAATTATTTATGTAAATTAAGAAAAAAAGGTATGTTGACAATTTTTTCTTTATGCGTTTTTTAATCAATAAATATCTTTAAAATATCATCGAAATTTCATATTTCATTTTTAACGTCAATTTACGGGCGTATGTCAAATTCAGGGGAAAAAGAAAAACTAACGGGATTTTTTTAGTATGTCTCCAATTGAAAAATAAAAATAATTTATGTTAATAACGAAAAAAAGGTATGTTGACATTTTTTTCTTTTGCGGTTAATTCAGCGATAAATTTAATTCATCGTTGAAATTTCATGATTTATTATTAACGTAATTTTAAGGACGTGAGGCAAATTAGGGGACAAAGGAAAATTGATGGAATTTCTCGAGTACGACTCCAATTTAAAAATGAAAATTATTTTCGTAAATAACGAAAAAAAGGTATGTTGACATTTTTTATTTTTGCACTTCTTTTAGCGGTGAGTATGTTAAAATTATTGCCGAAAGTTAGTGATTTATTTTAAACGTTACTTTTACCGACGTGGGACAAATCTGTCGACATAGTCAAACAAGTGGCGTTTTGCGAGTTTGTTTCCGATTTCAAAATAAAACTTATTTTTGTAAATAACGATAAAAACGTATATTCATAATTTTTTTCTGTTGCGATTCTTTAAGCGATAAATATATTTAAATTGTCGTTGAAATTTCATGTTTCATTTTTAACGTCAATTTTACGCGCGTGGGACAAAATCTGTCGACAAAGTCAAACAAGTGGCATTTTTCAAGTATGGCTCCGATTTTAAAATCAAAATTATGTATGTGAACATCGATAAAAACGTATATTGACAATTTTTCGGTTTTGAAATCCTTTGCAGTAAATGGTTAAAAATAACGGTCATAGTTGACAGTTTCATTTTTTCGACGTCATTAATAAAATTGTGACACGTTTCGGGAAAATGTGTAGCAAAATAAAAGGTTACGGCATTTGCTGGGTATGTCTCCAATTTCAAAAAAATAAATACATATGTAAATTTCAACATAAACGTATCATACGACTCTTTTCTTCTTTTGTTCTCTTTACGATAAAGAGTCTAAACGTATCGCGAAAATATCATGCCTTAACTTCTCCTGCAAAACAGCAACGTTGTGACACGTCATTTTCCAGTCAAATTTGATCTTTGTTGCGTATTTTTCATTTCAAAATGAGTTGTCGTCTCCACGGAACTTATATCATTTGATGCGTTATTGTATATGCTTTCTAACGATATGTGTATCATTTTCATAGCACCGTCGGATATTATTCAGTAGTGACTTGATTAACGGCAACACTCGATCTTTACGGAGTGGTTCGAGTTTTATGCGTTACGTCAGAGCAATTACAATAAAACCAGTACTGTTAGGGTATTACATTACCTGTTCAAACTAATTCATTAATCATTTGCTAAGTACGGCCATCAAGAACAAAGCTATTCATTGAAGGACAATCGATGTGCCGCTATTCCTTTTGAAGGTGTGAACCTATTAATAGATTATATTGTCTTTAGATCATTCTTCTGATAATACTACTTTAACTCTTATGCAAACAAATAGAAAAAGTGAACAAACTGAAACTGTATACCCTTGACAGAACTCGTGTCTGAGAATTACGCTGCTTGTCGACTTTAACTGCCGCCATTTATACAAACTGCACATGATATATAAGTGATATATACGTCTACACGAAATCCGCTTTTGAATTGATTTATAAGAGTGTGTTTCTGATAGAAAGACTATATTGATAATAATTAATACTAATTTAATCTTAGCATGCGACAACAAAGTGGTCGATAATTGTTTTTTTGATCTGTGTGAGGGCTTGGCGATAAAATATGGTTAAAGAAGAGACTCATTACATGCTAAAAATGATACGATGTGAAAAGTTTCTTCGTAAGAAATTAACCGATTGTTCGACTTAAGAAAATATATATTTTCCAATACACTCTAACGCTATAAAGTGGTGAGTGCAGCAAGTTTCGTTGCATCAACAGCCTTCCGGTCCAAGTACCAACTATGTAATGTACAGTATTTCTTCCTTGGCATTTATGGTATGTTTCACTTAAATTTTTTTAATAGATCTTTATCATGCTTTTCATCAACATACATTCAGTCAAATTGATAAATGGCATAGGACGACCTTCATTTTTCGAATAATAAAATGCAACATACTGTATTTTTCTGTTCTTCTATCTAATTTTTTATCTAGTTATGAAGCAACATTTTAGTCTGCCAGTCAGAATAAATAACAACGTATCTGATACAAATTTGTCTAGGAAGTTGACACATCATTGATGTATCAGATAACACTGCATGATATGAGTTGTAGTTTATTAGAAATTATTCAAAACTTCGGAAATTCAATATTCACCTTTCAGTATTCTTTGTACTAAAGTTAGATATAAATCATTTCAATATGAATTACTTCTTAAGTCAAAAAATCAAATTTCACTATTAGTATGAAAGTGTATGACTGTAAGCTCCAAAAACCGTCAATACATAAAATACATACGTCATTAAAAATCTTCTTCTGTCGTTACCTGGTTCTAGCAAATATAATAAAAACATCCTGTGATATGATGAATAACTATACACTTATCTAATATCTATCACTTAACTTTTCCGTTAAACAATAGTGTCCAAGAAATAAGTCAATGTAGTTTGAGTGCGTGTTCGACCGAAGAGATCCGAAGGGCAGATGACCTAGATATCGGAAACAGCAATACGTCTTCTTTTCATGAAATGAGGATAACTGTGAAAATGAGGAATATGTCAGATAAGTGTAACTTGCAAAGTCCCCTGTGTTACATTTGTAAACTTAAACATTTGTTATAATTATATTTTCTCCTCACAAATGTTTGGAATGCGAACTTCTTTTTATTCAGATTTATTGTTTGATACAATGTACTGCGTTGCGCAATAATACCAAACAATTCACCAGACACCTCATTGTGCATACAACAGCGGTAAACATTATACGTAATTAATCATATAGACACATACATTTCGATGTCTATAACTAGGTCACTAGGTTAATGTTTTGGTCGGAACTTGTCAGGTCACTGGAAGAGGCAGTATGCCAAGCGTTTGTAATCTGACATTATGTTGTCGCTGGATTTCGGGCATGATCTATTGTAACTAGGTGAAATCGCATTAACGCCTCAATTAGTCTCTTTGGTCACCGTTTTGGAAATGTCCTTGTGAAAATGGTCATCCAGCTATTTCATAGCGGGGACCGAATCGTAGCTGCATTTCAGCCGGTTACATAGGGTCATCCTGCTCTTATACAGCGAGGCCATGGCCTTTTAAATTTTGGTTGGATTATGTGTGGATATTGCCACGTGTAATTGTGTTACATTTTTTATATGTTGTGTTGTTCCTTTTTAATATATTGGCCCGTTAAATTCAGTGCTGTCTTGCCTGTCCGATTTCCTCATATCTTATTTTACCGTACTTCAGTGTAGGAATCAGCCGCTCCATTCAGGAATATGTGTACTTAATGTTCTAGAAAAAAAACCAGCCAACTATTTTTGCAAAAGAATAAATCAGGAACATTACCCAAAATGGCAATCGGTCGTTAAATTAACGAGTTATTTGTTAAATTACACACGAACTATTTTAATATCGCTGGAAAACGACAAAACTATCCCTATATCTCAATTATTACAAACGTTTCGTCTGAACGATGGCAGATGCACTATCAACATATCGTTTTGGCGTCTACAGTATAATCCCCACACGAAACTAATCACTAAAGATAAAACGGCTGTCGGATATGGCTGATAGTTTCTACAGACACAAAGTGCCTTCTTCGTGAAAGCAACATTCTTATTTATGGCTTACTTATAATGAACCGGACTTTAAAGACACATTTTGTGACATTTCTTTGCTGCTTAATGTGCATTTTTAGTCTGTTCCCTGCTACATCCGAGATTCACCTGTGTAAACTGGTGTACAGAAATAAATACAGAAATTGTCCGTTAATGTCCTTGTAATTTTGTAAAAAATTGCGCGGGTAAATTTTAGATGTTTTTTTATTATTTGTAGGGGTATAAAATAATGCAAATCATGACAATGTATGACATCCATCTATCCTAAATATGCTGAAATTTAGCTGGCTGGTGGTTGAGTTCGTTTTAACAAACACAGTAACACTCATATCTGTAAACACTACAGCCGCGTGGTATTTTCTCCCTTGATATGGAATCGAATATCGAGATCCTCACTCGAAATAATCTAGTTTGACTATACAAATATATTTTATATTGGCGCCTGTATGATTAATGACCCTATAAATGTAACATTTACCGCTCTGGTTTGACAGATTGAGGTGGCTGGCGAATTTTTTTGTATTATTGCGCAACCAAATATCCAGCCATAAAAACAAATTTAATAGTAGAAAGCATTTCAAAACAAATATGTGAGTGGCAACATAATGATAATAAATGTGCGTGTGTACAAATGTAACACAGGGGGCTGTTCAAGTTACAGGTATCTGACATTTTCCTTTCAGTTTTAAATACAAATGATTATTGTTTCTTCATTCTCATCAAAAAGATGTATTAGTCTTTCAGATAATTAGGCCATCTGCCCTCTATATCTCGTAGGTCGCACATGAGCATTTAATTTATTACTTTTTTACTTTTGGGACTATTTTTCCACGGCATAAGTATTTTAAAAAGTAGATCGCCGTTCAAATATGTTGTGCAGAGAAACTTTAATTGTACCAATTGTTACGCTGAAGCCCAAGGGACTTCCGAGTTAAACGTATTCTGACATGTGGCTTTGAGGTCTAAATACAAATGATTATTTTTTCTTCATTTTCATAAACAAAGATATTTTGTCTTGTTATATTGTTTCGATGATTGGTTATTAGTCCTTCACAGCTCTTTCATTGCAAAGTCGTGGTGACCAAGTGCTTAGTTCCGGTGCTATCATTTTACAGCGTAGTCAAATTAGAAGATATACGATCAGTTGTATTGTAATGTTTCACATCGTTGAGAAGAACACAGAAAAACTAAGATGGATGAAATGGCAAAAACATTAGATTTGGTGAATTTTGATAGATTCTTAAAGTTTTGGAGGTATATTCGTTAAAAGTTATTTTATCTTCAAGGCCGTGTCATTTTCTAGTTTATGTTAGTTTATATTTGAAATGCGAAACTGCAGTTACTCTGAATGTATCTTCTTCTTTAAACAATTTCCTATAATCTACGACTGGTACTATAAGTATTTCATCCAATACCTTATTGGTATGTCAACATCGTAGACGATTTGTATCAGATACGGTGCTATTACATACACTGGCGGACGAATGTAAGACTTCAAAGTTCCGGATAGAACAGAAATATGCTGTGCATTGCATTTTGTTATTCTCTGTAAAATGAAGATCGTCAGAAATATGCAATCTATCATTTTGACTGAATATTTTCAACGGAATGTTTGATCAAGATGAAGTCTACAATAAGATGCTTTAAGCGTTTAGTGTTAAGCTAACAGTTGGTCCGTTAAAATAAAGATATATGTATGAGAATCAACGAGAATCAAGAACGAGAATCAAGAACGAGAATCAAGAAAGAGAATCAACGAGATACAACGAGAAAAAACGAGAAGCAACGAGACAAGATCAATGTGCCTGTGGATCTTCGATGGGCATGGTATCGCAAAACACGTCTCTGTTGGTATTGCATTTTCTAATTATTCTAGAAGTGAACAGTATGTACATTTGTTTATAATTTAGAACTATAAACATTTAGACATTTAAAATTCTTAGAGTTTACTTCATCATAACCGTCTTCTTATGGAACAAGATCTACTATTGAAATATAGAATTTTGTATTACATTTATGCATTGCCTAAAGAAGTGAAATACAAATGTTCTTGCCAACTTTATGTTCTATATTCTATAATATACGTAGCTTCAGGCGAAGCATTAAACATTTGATCAAACGCCTTTAGTTTACGCTGTTTTCTTACAGACAGTGGAAATTTGTATTGAAATAGATGATGTCGGATATTGAAATTGAACTACATGTATTTTTGTAGTCCGGCAGCGCTTGTACATAAAAATTTATGCTGCAATGGTTCGGTTAATATCAGATTTTGTATAACTTCCTTGTACGAGGGACGTTCAAAAAGTACTAGGACTGGAGCCCTCACGGATACAGTTTTAAAAAATTATACAAATATTAATACATAATATTAAATCGGAATTCAGTTGCGAAAAAGTAATATCCGATTTATCGCGTAATATTGTCATGTCCGTCCGTAAGCTTCCATTTTGAAACCATAGTAACGCAAACCCGGCACAGCCCATCAATAACTACTGGTGTTGACTACGTAATGAACTATATCTTCACTACTATCCTATCGTTAGATGTGAAACATCGCCAGAACATAACTTGTTGTATGTTGGACTTTGTCTGCAAAAATGACGATATTTGAACTATAGATGCTGAAATAAAGAGAAGTTGAACTCTGTGAGGGACAACTTCGGAACGCAAAAGTGACGTCATCGGAACGTAACGAAAAACTGACAAATAACAGGTTCCGTCAACAGTAAAAGTATATGCACTCGAAATAGTATGCAAAGTATCGTAACTACAATAGGACATATTTCTGCAGTTATTTCTACAGTTTCAGAATGTCACATAGGCATTGTGGATGGTTGTTCTAGCGTGAAGGACATGTAAGTAATAGGACATAAAAATAAATGTTAACGTCAGTTAACGCGACATTTTCAATATATTAACATTTTATTATGCGGATTCTCGCCCCGATATTCGATATAAAATTTGGAAAAATACATGCGATTCTCACAAACGATATACGTGTATAAAACTCTGTGTGTAACAAGCATGTATTCATCACCATTATCATTAAAAATAGCGTATTTCAAAGCCCTATGAGTGACACTTATGACGTTTAAAATAGCGCGACGTCATTTTGTGCGCCGGGTAGGCGTACTTGACTAAGTTTAAACACCTGCAACTATCGAACCGCGTATTCATTTACGTTCATAATTGCACTGTTTGTAGAATAAGGTTTGAAAATTCATATGATATAACATTTGAAGTTTTGTATTAAATAATGCGGGTTTAATGACTATAATCCTAGTACTTTTTGAACATCCCATGTATGATGATGCACCCACGTGTCGGAAATATCGCTGGTCTATAATGAGAAGGAGGAGATTACTATTTACAACCTGATAATACCCATCCATATTTGACGTCCGCACCACAAGCTGCTTCCGATGAGCCTATTTATATGAAAATAGGAAATTGTAATGTTGTCCAAACTGAAGTCCAAAATGTTAGATTTTCAACAAGTAAAGAGTAGTTTTCCGACAGTTTTTCCTTTTGTTATTACAACAATCTCATTCTTAGCTAGCACTATCGTTCGGAATATCTAAAAGGAGGATTGATAATTAAAAAAGTTTAACCAATACGTGTATGGATCGACCCATGACGTCAAGATAATGAAAACATCGTCAAGACGTCAAGCACATCATTGTGGACGATCATGCGCTTTATCCAAGGTTATGTGATAAGGTTATTTGATAACAAATGTTGAGTGTCATATTTGAACATTTGTTTAATAAAACACGTAGGTAATGACTACACACACAAGATCCTCTATTTATAATGTATACTTCCGAACCACTATAATTATGTCCAAACCAATGACTAAAAGAATATGTTTGGAAAGATGAAATGGCAATTTCAAGAGGATTTAAAGTTGAACTTGCCACTTGCATTTCTTCAGAATATTATTGCAAGATTTTCATTTTCTTACGAAGAACACCTCGTTATGTTTCTTAGCATGTACACATTCTCTTAGACAATCGTAACGACTCGGGCATTTCCGTATCTGAGAAATAAGCCTCATATAAAAGTGTAGGGTTACGCTGCTAACATGTTTTAAAGTGAAAGGCAGTATAACAAGTATATCAGAAGATTAATCAATTACCAATGTCCGTTATTTTTCTAGACATTAGCCTGTGTGACGTTGCGATTATTTCAACGACGGGAACTAGTTGATCAATGCTGTGAAACTGGTATATGTGTCGTGTATATGACGTAAATTACAGAACGTCATCAAACGTGACAACATGACGTCACGGACAGAACATCAGCAAACAACTTCATGTATCGTGTATTTGACGTCACGCACCGTACGTCACCATACAACTTCGTGGCTCGTGTATATGACGTCACGGACAAAACGTCACCAAACAACTTCGTGGCTCGTGTACATGACGTCACAGAAAAAATGTCTCCAAACAACTTCCTGGCTCGTGTATATGACGTCTCGGACAGAACGTCACCAAACAACTTACTGGCTATTGGTAAAATCGAAAGTGATATCAATAGAACATGGTTTAGGCAATTCATTCTAAAAAATTTAATGCAGTATACACAACAACAACAACAACACCAGAATATGATGTAACGACCTTGTAGAATGTCATTTTTTCTATAACAACACATACGTTCGGCATTTACTTATTGTCAGTGCTGGAGTGGATTTTCCCCTTAATGATTGAGATCATTTGTAGTGAGCCAATACATTTTTTCAAGTTAAATATTACTTTATAAAATTATTGTTCACTTTAACTTGTTTGAATGAACATAAAGTTGCTCAAATCTGCATCTAAGATATTTCTATAAGATGGTATTCACAAAACAGTTATATTAGTGGGTAACTTAAATAATTAATGTATAACTGCATGTTTTGCTTAAGTACTTTTATGTTTTTCATTAATTTCTTCGTATCTTGAAGTACCAGGCATGTTATGCACAGTTTGCTTTCGGATATTTATACATTCAACGCATGGACATCAATTTAAATATATCCATAAATAAAGGTTTAACTAAACAAATGTATATAGCAGTGATTCAATCATGTGGTGATGAACAGGGATCAAAATAAACCATTGACATTGTCTTTCTCTTGCTTCCTGGAACCACCGATCGTCCTTCAATAACACATCCTATAACGACAGATCGTACTTCAATGACATATGTGTTACAAATGTAATATGGAAACCTTGTCCGACTGGTTCGTGTTGGGACGAAGTTAAAACAATTGTATATAAATATGTTGAACTGTATTGATACAACACGTTATGTTCTCCAATAATGAACGTAAGTTTATTCACACTGGACTATTTTATAGCCTTATCACTTCCTCTCTAGTACGCGTACTCCTTCCTGTGAAACTCCGTTTGGTGTTCCTACGCCGATTAAACACTCTACACAGTTCAAACCGGAAGCTGCGTCCGGACAAGATGTAGATAAAAAAGTTCACTGCGTAGTTCACCAACGAAAGCACTTCGCACGCTTCCATGTAGGGCCTTAAAGTTTTATACATGGTATACGCGTCCTTGCCAAGTCGTTTTATAGTTATATCCATGATCAATGTCAATGTGAAAAGGGGCAGGAGGGCTCCTATGAAAGTAAACGAGACTGTTAACAACATACACGTAGTTTTATTGTTTTTCCTGGCTTGCCTACACTGTCTGTTCCTTTTGTCTTTTTTCTTGATTTCCCGCTTAATTTTAAATATCTGATACAAAACAATAAGATTGCAACCCAAAACGAGGCTGAACGGAAGTACAAAAGCAAGCGTCCATTGATAGAAATAAACATGTAGACTGGTGTACAGTTCTAGATAGTAGTCCCCAGCCTCACATGTTTCACGTCTAGGTATATGTTCAATCATGATTACTCTAAACACTTGACTAATGCATACCAAAATAAACAAAGCACATATCGTCAAAGTGGCGCCAAACTGTTTCCGGATGATGACCTTTTTGAACGGCATACTGACGGCAACTAACCGCTCCATCGCCATCAGAACTATCAGCCAATGAGACATCAGATAAAATATATGCTCCATGTAAAGAAATAATTTACAACCGAAGTCATCAAAATGGCGGAATATTTCATTCGCTCCGGTCCTGCTATAGTACTCGTCCACGATACGTACCTGTCTTATAATTAAAGTTAATGTATCAAATAGTGCAAGAGCACTTAGATAATGTGAGTACGATTTGTGACGTAACGTCTTTGACATCATGACGACAAAAGACAGGGTGTTGCCGACAAGTCCTGCTAGGACAATGACCGGCGTCAATACGAATTTCATCCAAAATCCCCATTCTGCTGGCATTCCGAACGGGTATCCTGAAAATAGAAAATAGAACAATAAACACTCTGACGAGTCACGTGACACGAATACTATAGAATCTTAGCGACAGTCTTTGTGGACGGTTCGTCTTAGTTGCTTCTCTCAGCACATTATGCTCTTTCTTTCATATAAGCAGACATGAATGAACTGAATTGATATTTGATCACTGCACTATTAATGTCCGCGGTCAAGTAACTGTTGTAGGCTGTTAACTAGTGTATGCTTTTCACTAGCGTTCCCTTTTCTAAAATGTTATCCCCCGGTAAACTGACGTCATAATTCGGAAATAAGTGATAAAGATTGATGTGACTAAAAGATGTATTGGCACTATGCACTTAAAGTCATTGTACTGATTTCTTCGTTTGCAATTAAATTACTATTGCATTTTTCCAAAGTGATTAGTAAACAGTGATTATGTGGTTTAAGTCAATATTTTTTATCTCTTAGATAATAGAACATTCAATCGTTTCTACTTTATTGCTAAGTCGTTTCCGGGCAACATGGTGATTAGTTTAAGTTGTGTACAATATTGTACAAAACAAGTATTTTTATTAACAATCAAATGATAAAAATAATGCTATTAATAATCTTACTGATCAGACTTCAGTCTTTGGGAGCTTAGAATAGGTTCAGGGATGTCTAAATTCTAAAAGACCTGGTCATTGGTACAGTGTCCTTTGTCTGTTTGGTGTATTTGTATAGGTTTTATATTTGTAATTTTGATTTATCACATAACCTGCGGTCTATGGGTGCATTAAAGCCTTGTCGGAAATATCGTAATGCACTCGCAGCCCATTCTTTAAACATTTAAATTTGCTTGACGTTGATTGGTTGGTTGGTTCAGGATGACGTAACGTTAGCCAATCCGTGAAGCCTTGAATCGACCCGTGACGTAATTATAATACAAACGTCCGCATGACGTCGCGCATTACAACGCTACATTTTGAATGAAACCTATGTAGCGTACATCAGCGTTTTGAACGTTAACGAGCGTTCTCTATGGTTATGTGATCAATAGAATCTAACATTCGTGCTTATTACATACCAGTTTTATTAAACAAATCAAAGCCTCGTGTCATATTGTTTTGTCCACTCGTTTAATAAAACTCGTATGTAATGAGCATTCATGGAAGACCCTCTATATCGTTACTATACCTGTATCATTGTAGTTCACATAATCCAGGAAAACTTCTGTTGTTGTTGTTGTGTTGTTAAATGCCATCATGTCTAGAGGTGTCTCCATAACTCAACTGTTATAAGGTTCTCGTAGCACAAGTCCTGTAAAATAAATGAATAATATATATTTTTATTATTAGCTTTCAATGGATTATGGTGATTTTCAGTGAAAATAACAATGACAAATAACAGTGAAATTATCGTTTTGTTATTTTCACTGTTTTGGAGCTGGTTCCAGTATCGTGTAGAAAAAGAAACGCAACGTCAACAGCGCCGGGCTTCAAAATATGCGTTACGTCATTGTGACGTCATAGTTGTCACGTCGTGACGTTCTAATTTCAGAACTTTTTTCCAATTTAGCCAATTACTGTACCGTTTTACGAGAAAATGAAGCAAATAATAAACAGAAAATTTGTTGATTTTTGGTGAAAGATCTTATTTTATTTCACTCGTGATCACAGAAAATTATATTTTCACTCGGTGAAACAAAATTCGATCTTACACCAAAATCAACAAATATCCTCTATATATATATATATATATATATATATATATATCACATGAATTTCCTTGTAATCGGGTTAGTATAGCGAGTACGTATAATTTTATAAGTACTTTCTTATACTACATGGGCGTGTTTTTCCAATAATTTGATATGTATTTTGCGTTTTTAGTGTCATATGATATAAAGAATCTATCACACGTTGTCAATTGATATATTTATATTAAACTCGTTCAGGAAATATTATTAATCTCGCCAAAGGCTCGCATAATAAAATTTCCAAAACTCGTGTAATATGAATTTATATCAATTGACAACTCGTGATAGATCCTCTATATAAACAAATCTATATTTAGAACCAGTCATACAGTGTTCCGAAATATTATCGGTCATACTTTGATGGTAAAAGTAGTCCTGAGCAATAAAAGAAACACTTATATGATAAGGAAAAAATATTAAGAAACAATTCCAACTGTGTCCCCATGTCTGGCATGCGTTGGTTATGAAAGTAGTCCTGTGAAATAAAAATAATCTATAAGTAGAGACAAATTTTACTTTGAAACTGTTAAAGCAGTTTTCCCCTGATCAGCAAGAATGGGCTTATCTACAAAATGTAGAATTAATGCGTTTTTAGCTTATTCGTGAATAGCAGTAGTGTAAAATGTTGACTCTGGATGTTCTTGGCATAACTTTCTAGAGCCCTTGTCACCACCACAGACATCGACCTCCGTAAAATGTCACCATCAGCTAAATAACGCATAATAATATAATACCAAACCTGGCCCGGTGATTATAAACATTTCCCATTCTCAAACTCAAACTTCATACTCCATGCTCCAACTTGAAAAACAGCTTTTTCTGGAATTTTTCATAAAAACCAACATCAACTTGTAGCCAACGATCTAACTAAGAACATGAACCCCCATTTCATACATTTCCATTCAGTAACAAAAAAGTTACAGCAGTTTTTATAACTAAGAAATGCTTCAATTGGAGTACGGAGTATGAGTTGAAGCATGGAGTCGGTACTCCAATGTTTATAATCACCGGGCCTGATGCTATGTAATATTTTAGTATACTGTATGACAAATGTCTAGACAATCGACACAATCGCAGTGAAATACCGGAATCTAGAGTAGTGCTAGAATTTATCATAATGAAAGATTAATGTGTCACGAATGTCAACCCTTGCTGAAGAGGTTTTTGATATAAATTTCCCGCGTGAATACAAATATGTCAATCAGGCTCAATCTGTTGATACCCGTTGCATATGCTCGTTTAATTATTAAAAGTGCAGATCAATCAAAGTTTCTATGTTCAGTTATATCATTATTTTCATAAACCTTTTTACGATCTATTATGCAGTTGGTAACTCAATTTCAAATCGATCATCCAACCTTCTGATATATGGCGTAGTTAATACAGTACATGTGTTGTTGCAAAGTAATTTGGATATATTGAACTATGTATGTAATTAATTAATGCATTGCGAAACGTGCTGTGATAAGGGAGGTTTGAGGCTTTGGGGAACTTGATTGAGTCTTGGCTGCGTTTTATTTGGTATCATACAATAACTGCTATTCTATAATTTCTTCGTGAAATTATGTCTTCCTGCATTTTTTTCGGCGAGGACTTGGATTTTTTATTGTTGTTTGGCTTATGTGTGGGCATTGCTCAGGGTAGCTGTGCTGTGTTGTTTCTGATGTCTGTGCTCGGCTGGTTAGGTTGAGTGCTACATTCCCTGTCGGATTTCCTCATACCTTTTTGTTAATTCTATGAAAGGTTTTATAGAGTTATTATTTATAAATATGAAACGTCTGTTACTCTGCACGCATAGTGAAGTGGCCAGATAAAACAATATCGAACGGGTACAACAACATAAAACAACAAATGAACAAACAAAACACACATTTTACAAAAACTAAGTCAACGATTTCATTGGGTTATGTGTAGGCCATGCTCCGTGTAGTTGTGTTATGATGTGCTGTTGCTGTTTTCTGTGATCGGCTGATTAAATTTGGTGCTGCCTTTCCTGTACGATATCCTTATATCTTTTAAACAGGGAGTGGTCAAACAGAATGGCGTGCAAGTGTGTGTAATGCATTACAATCAATAGACAATTACTTCTATTAATAGGTTCACACCTTCAAAATAAATTGCGGCTCTGAAATTGTTGTTCACTGGATGTCTTGTTCTTGATGGCTGTACTTAATAAATGTTTAATGAAGGGCTTTCAACTGATAATTTTACACCCTTACATTACCGGTTTAATCGCTCTGTAAAATCAAATTCACATGCTCTTTGGGATTTTGTTTTTCCTATACATGTGACATACATGTATGAACAGTTCAAAGAAATCTGAATCAAAGGAAACGTCATAAGTTATATCTGTTTTATTTCTAATGAATTTTGGTTTGAAATATATATCTCTTTTACCAACGCGTACGAGGGGTGATCAATATATTCGAGGACTTTTTATCTAGAAATTTTATACTGGCAGCAAGGCTCAATGCCATTTGACATCATTCGGAGTAAGATGTGTCCAACCGAATGCACTAATAAACTTATTTGATTCATACAAGGGGTGCGTGACGTTAGACGTCGCGCGACGTTATTCCAAGCGTCACCGTCGGAGCAGCACATAGCTCATTTCTGGACTGATACCCGGTCCCATGTATGAGACTGGTTTTCTTTTACTACTGCAATAAGTAGTTAATAGTCAATTCTGGAATGTGAGGTGGAATAAAAAGAGTATCGATGCGTTATTGGAAACAAAACTCGGAAAACGGCGGTTGGCTGTACAAAATTAGATTATTCCAATTAGGAATGAAGCACGACCTATCCAGGTTTAGAACGCAATATCGAAATAACCCTTTTGATTTGGAGTCAACGATTTAATATTTTGTAGCCTATACTAGTCTTCGTTTTCGCCAGTTACATTAGGTTGAGATATGTGCATCCTATTTCGCAGAATTTTACGGAAAGTGTCCCTAACGCGGTGTTATTTTTGTTGTCTATCCTTATTTTATCGACTCAACCGTTTGACAGAGACTCAACAATCGCATAAACAACGGAGTCATATGAAAATGGCCAATTCGGAGCGCATAGAATCCATTCACAATTTAGTCAATTAAATTCGGAGATATCACGAGGATTTTACAAGTTTCGCGTTAATTTTCATAGCATGTCGTTACTCAAACGTAACGTTACGTCTGAGATGCTCGACGGAGCGTGCTTCACCATGGTTACAAAAAGTGACGTCATCAAGTAAATAATGACGTTATTATAAAGTAAATTAAACAAATCGCGAGATAATTGATTGATCTACACCAGCTTGTAATCTCATTACTCTAGTTAAAATATTTCAAAATTGAGAAGGAAAGTCCTCGAATATATTGATCACCCCTCGTATATTGCTATAAAAACGTAGGTCTCTATAAAGTCCAAATATGGCAGTGTTTTTTAACTGCTTTGTTTTTGATAGGTAGCTATGTTTCCGAAAGCAACACCTGAGGCTTAGCATAAAATCAAGTGTTCCAATTGCACCATAGTGTAGAGAGGTTACCAAGTTATAGCTTATTAAAGTACTAATAGTAAAGACTTAATGTGACCTGACCTAAGGAGTTGCTAAGGAAATAAATAGTTTTCCACCAAGCTCCTTTTTTTACAACACCAACCTTTTACAAAATGTATTCGCTCAATAGACCTACTCCGGATCTCCGCTAATCTGTAGGTACAAATAAAGTTTTACCGTTATAATGCTTTTGAGGCTTTCATATTTGAACAATAGAGTGGGGGTCAGTTGTGTTGGCATATGAATACAAAACCAGTCTAACTAGGCCATATTTGTTTGTACCTACATGTAAATTAAGGGGAATACCACCTTGCACAGAGTTCCGGATATCAACTATTCATGCACAACACGAAAATAACGTGCTACAGAGGTCGAGCAGTTTAGTACGATAAGTATGACATTAACAAGTAATTAAATTACACGATTTTATAAATTAATTAATTTTACCATCATGGCATTACAGTGTACGTTGTACTTATTCATCAATCAATAAACCGGAACTAATTAACTATCAATTACGATTAAACATTTAAATCACACGTTGGCCATAAATAGTGTGGAAAAGTTCTTCAATGACACGATTTAATCTCCGTTAAGTACCGTAGAAAACGTTTCATGTGGCATAATTGGTGTTAAATATTGGAATAAGTATGTATTGAGGAACGATATGCCTTGAATGTCGCACTAATCGTTGAAAGTGAAAAGTTTTTAATTAATTCGTTTGTAGCCTTTAATCGGACAAACGTATTTCTCGAAATATAAGAAACTGATTTTTTCGTAGTTGCTTTTGACAAACTTTTTGTTTTGCTTACATGTATATTGCCGAACAAACTTTTTTCTTTTTTAATTAAACCAGCCATCCCCCGCACATTAAAATACACCCAGGGGATTAACCCAATCATAAACTCTCCATTATTTTTCAGGAATGGAGAGTTGTCTTAACAATAACTCTCCATTATTTCGTATACACATTTAATTTAATGTGTATACGAAATAATGGAGAGTTATTGTTAAGACAACTCTCTAGGCCTGAAAAACATAACACACATATGTAGTGTTAAAAAAATGGAGAATTATTTTTATTGAATGTATTAACAGGTAATGGAGAATTATTGTAAATAATGTATAATTATACACCAGTGAGTTACATTTATTGCCCGCCATCCCAAATAGATGGGTCGGGAAATTTACTTTTAGGTTACATTGTCCCAAAGGTATTGGTTCGGTGAAAAAATCCCAACATTTCCCCGGCAGTGCGGGGGAAGCTGGAGGGTAAAATACCGCAGCCAATCGCAGGGGTTTAGGCCGTGGATGCAACTGACTGGTGCATTACAAAATGTATGTGTTCACAAAAAGGGCAATACAATTTGCTGTAAAAACGGCTCTCAACTGAAAGAGCGGAACACAGAAAAATGAAAACAAAAGACAGATAAAAATGCTCAAACCACAACGAAAGTAGAAAATGAAATCGACCCGCTGTTACTAAATAGCTTTTAACATTAATATAATTTCGGAATGAAAAATGAAGAATTAAAACATTGTTGTTATGTCCATCAAGTTGCATATCAATTATAAATATCCATGTATAGTTTATGCACGAAAATATATCCTCTGATTGAAACAAAGTCTTAATAATGTCCACCGTGTTATAACATCAAGTGACACTGGGTAAATGACCATTGATTGATCGTGTAACACATAACTCACAACATGTGTTTGTATGGACTACACACCATAGTTCACTGGTTTCATGAAAAAAGCATGATCTTCTCGCTCAGTCATGTTCATATTTTTAATCTTCTATTTATAAGAGGTACAACAGGGGAGACTTTTTTGGAAAAATGCATTTTCTTTCAATTTTGACATTTACAGCATCTTTTCAGAAAAACAAATTTACATGTTACAGTATTGGTGTATTTTAAGTCAGAGAAAATCCGCGTATCTGTCCATTCCTGAGAAATAATGAATACTCGGCCCCTTCGGGGCCTCGTCTCCATTATTTCTCAGGAATGGACAGTTACTTGGACTTTCTCCTTAACTTAATGTTTGGTTAGAAAATATGTGAAACGTAATTGTATAACTTAATTAAGAAATTTTAGCACTAAGCCGCAAACACCACTATCACTTGAAGCAGTTTAGTATGGTAAGTATGACATTAACATGTCAGTATATTATACGCTTTAATTACTTTTACTATCAGGTCGTTACGTTGTACTGAATCGTTAATCAATTAACCTGCACTTATAAACTATCAATTAAGATTAAATATTAAAACCAACTGGCCATAAATAGTGAGGAAAAGTCGAATCCCAATATCTAGTGCTGTTATTCAACGACTCAAATACATCTCCATAAAGTACCGTAGTAATCGTTTAATATCGCAAGATAGACGTTAAATGTTGCATTATTCCTTTTTAATGTCGCGCGATTGGCGTTAAATCGATGGCTTAGAACCAGAATGTCGTAACTAAAGAAAACTGTCGTCAAGTTAGTCTTTACCTTTGGGAAAACAAGTTTTTAAAACTTCATTTTGGTCAACATGACAATTTCAGATTTTCATGAAAATAGGCTCTGTCTCATTAGAAGCGCCTTGTGAAGTAGCATTCCCTATAACTAGCATATTTTTCTCTACTATGACATTAAAAGAGCAAAATGTACAACACACTACCAATTGTCATAATTTGTCAGAAGAAAGTGTGCGCAGATATGTCTCTATAATGTCAAAAATATATTCAAATCACCAATAATAATGTATCGCTTCCAGCGATATATTATTATATGGCCAAAGGGAAACAACTCGTGACTATTTTGGCTCGTAACGGACATATGTTTTCATTCTTTACTAGGAAATTAGTGGGAGCTATTTGTGGACAATTTGAGGAGTTTAAGCAATAATGTTTATCATTTGATGTATAATATTCCTGAATCGATTTAAACGATCAAAGTTATAGGGAACGCCTCTTTAAATGTCGAAATAATCGTTTAATATATTTAAGATTGACGTTCGATGTTTTAAATTTTAATAACTGCTTCATATTGTATTTTTGACGTTAGATATTGATCACAATACATGTACTACAACCCACAATTAAGTTTTCAGTTGCATTTGAAAGTTTTAATTGCAAAAAAATAACATTTAAATTAAAAACTGGAATGTTAACCCATTTTGTTCTAATAAATTCTATAACATTCGTTTAATTACAAACATTTAAAAGCATTACGGGCATGTGGTTTTAATTAATTCGAAATAATGAGATCAACAAAATTCTGATTGAAAACACTTTCACCGGAAGGAATATATTCACTCTCCCACTATTCAGCCTTTGCACGCGTTTCCCTAGAAACGATTTCCAGATCTAAAGGTTTGTTTTAAATATATATAAACATGTATTTCTCGATCAATTAAGCATGTTTTGAATCAGTCAGCGCTAAATGCCGATCGCTGTATTATCACAGACAGCCTGATTACGGTTGTCATCGCTCTATAAACACATTAACTGACGCAATATGAGAGTTCAATTAATTATCGGTGTTGGATAAATCTCTAAAAAAAGATAAAAATGTAGTAAAAAGTAGGGATGTAACGGTACGCTCGCCTCACGGTATGATACGTACCGTTTTTATTTCTAACGGTTCGGTATATTTCGGCATGGTACAACATTTTTCTAACAGCAGCTTAACAGCAATTATTATGTACCTATCAACTAGTTTTAAGAATTTCGACGAGATGAAGCATGTCTTAATACAATTAAAGCGAGTGATGCATGGTAATTATACGTAATCAGTTAAAGCTGTCAGCTATTTTCGTTGTCTGAATATGATTTTGCTTATAAAAAATCTTGTATCGAACCATACCAAAATGAGAGTCTTGTACCGTGAACCGTGTAATAATAATAATAATAATAACGACTTTATTTTAAGAGCCGACACAGTTGGGCAAGCCCAGTCTTCCATGTGAGCCTCAATAACAAAACATGTTTACAAAGAGTATGACATAAATAAAAGACAGTTAGAAATACAACAGCAAAATTTAACAATGGCATATGTCAATATATTTCCGCCTGTCGCAGGCAATTTGGCATTGGATATGAATTGGATGTGTTGATTGGGATATGATTCAAGGTATAATGTTAACTTAAACAAAGTTGATTATAACTTTACATTTATTTGTGTTCAGGCCAGATACCCGTAAGTGTGGGACTGAAGTGTTTCGTGAAGGCGTATTCTCAGTTACGGAAATGCCCGAGTAGTTACGATGATAATCATCAGTGTAAGATACTCTCAATAAAAAATAACAAAGTCGTAAAAAGTAAAACCTATTATGTTCAACAATCATTGGAGAATGACTAAAACATCATTAAATAGTGGAGAAAATCGTTGACGGAAAGAAAACAGAAGCATTAAAAAGTTAAACAAATTGAGCATCTAGCACGAGTTTTCAATTGATATAAACTTATTATTGATTAAACGCGTATCATCATTTTGCTACTTGTCATGGACTTGCTTGCCATTGATCTACGTGGAATTTGCTGTTATTTCGTGTCTCTGTGATGTTCTGATCTGGCAAAACCTCAACTCATCAAGTATATTATAGCCACCTTTTGCGATGCAATTGTGTCGACGTACTTTATTGTTGGGTTTTATCTTAATGGGGGGGGGGCACTACAGCAAACTTATCGTGCTGTCAAGCCCGTATATTATGTATATCTTTTATTTGGATATTGCGAAAGTCTGCTTAAAGCGGAATCAATTTCCGTTTAGTGTCAATTTTATGTAATAACTCAGGACTGGTATTCAAATATAATCTTATCTAAAAAATGAGACATTTTGACTAAAAAAAATATATGGCTTTAGTTTCCACAAATTGAAGAATAATCCATGTTTTTGTAGCTATCAAAGTAGTTGTTTACTGAACGCTTCTGATATCAATTATTTCCAGAAAAGCTTAAGTAAATGTCAATATATTGAATTTTAAGAATGTTTTATCTTTTACAAATTGCTACCTTGGAATTAGAAGGTCGTAAGTTATATAATTTTATCAGATTCATACAATTTGAAATCTGCTTCACAATGTGCCATTGATGCGCCTATTTGTATATAAAAAAAAAAATCGGAACATGTTATAGTGATCAAAATGAAGTTGAAAAAGTTAGTTTTTCCATTTTCGACATTTTCTGTTTTCAAAAATAGCTTTTTTGTTTTTGCGACTTTCTCATCCGAAACATGCTTCATCACATAACCTGCTTGCTGCCGGAAAGCCTGTCGAGAAATATCGTTCGGTACTCCAAGACCGTAACATCGATATTTAAATTAGCTTCACGTTGGTTGGTTGGTTCTGGGTGACGTAACGTAAGCCAATCCACGCCTTGGATCGGCACATGACGTCAGGATAATTATAGACGTCGTCATGACGTCGCGTGTATTGTATCGCTTGGTTTGAGTGAAAGCTATATAGGTAGCGCAATTTGCCATTTGAACGATATTGAGAGTTTTCTAAGGTTATGTGATAAATATAATATTTTATTCGTGCTCATTACTGAGTCACTTAGTGAACGCTTAATGTCTTTAGAAATGGTGATTATTGTCGCATTTAGGTTTCGGAATTCGTGGATCGACAAAGGCACTGATTGGCTATCTCGGCGTTATGCTAAAATGCATATTTATGTAACAGCCAGGGGCACTGAACGATATTTCCGGCAAGCTTTATGGTCACTCCCATACCGCAGGTTTTGTGATAAAATGGCACTCCCATACCGCAGGTTTCGGATAAAATAAACTTGATATGGTGGTACTGAGCAGATACTGTATACAAAGAAATACGCATAACTTGAATAAACGGTACTCAAATTGCTGTCTGTGCTTGTATTAAGGTAAACAACCACTAAATGCCTACGCGGACCAAATTCAGATACAGTCAAATAGTCCGGTAAAAAAACTTTAAAGCGACTGGAAATGGGGGTATGTCTTGACAAATCAGCATCAGAATCATTAAATTGGTGTTAAATTTTGTATGCATGTATGTGATGTAGTGAAATGGTTTTATTCAGAAATATTTTGTACTCTGGCTAAAATATGAAAGTCAAAGTAAGGTTGGAGCTAACGGACAGTGACTAAATCCGTACATGTGAGAAAATCTGTTCACCGCGTTTAATAAAACAAATGTTTCTTATATGATACATGACACCCTAATTTTTTCATTTTTTTTGAAGCTGGATGCTATGTTTTCCCCTGTCTATTAACAACAATAGTTACTACTTGTTTACAGCTAAATACGTGCAATACCCCCCCCTCCCCTTGCATTAAGGGATAAAAAAACCTTGAAAATAACTTTATATACATTATCATCTGTTGTATAAATTTACATGTATTGTTATATATCATGTCACTATTTTTCATCTTGTATTGTGTACATATTCTCTTGTGTTGCGATAGCAACGAGAGCATATAAAGTGATGTTCTGTTCTGTTCTGCTCTGTTCAACTATGAATAGCTCCAGGGTATTGTTTTATCAAAGCATTTACGCTTAGCGTAACCCTGAGTTTTCCTAAAATATTGCGTACGTCGATAATATTTGCGTAAATGCGTTTTACAAAGATATTTTAGTTATTTTTCTGTCGTTAGTTTGGCTTATTTTTACACCAAGGCTGTGAAAGCATAAATAGCAAATATGAACGTAAGTGTGGAGTTTTTAACTTGCACTGTTTAATTTTGACCGTCGTTTGTTGTTTTATACCGTGATTAACTAACAAAAGCATATTTAATAATCAAATCTTAAAGAACGTTTACTAATATATTTATTCTGGTCCCCGTTGTATTGGTTATATTGTGTCCCGCCTAACATTCAATCTTCAATATATTTGCGTAAATGTATGCAAGTACTTGCGGTCGTTTAGTTAAACTCAATTACGAATTTGCGTAAGGTAGATATATATGCGTAAATTTACGCGACATTTATGCATTATTAGTATAACAGTGCCCAGATGATAACGGGTATATCCATAGACAAAAAATAACCAATTCCACCCCATCTGGACCACTGGTTAATTTCTCTGAGCCTGACCCACTTTTCTAGGTGAATATTTCAGATAAACATTGTTACCTAAATATTAGGTAACAATGTTTATCTGAAATATTCACCTAGAAAAGTCCATCGGTTTGGCTCTGTGAGGTTAAGTTACACATGTTCTAGGGTTCTTTTCAGCTGTTAGGCCACTCAAGCACCTTTTAACATTTTAACTTTCTCTGGTCGTTGAGCTACCTATGGAAACCTAAACTTGTGTCTCCCTTGGGAGTCTATTTCACTCTTGTGTGTGGCGGCAAACATTCATCTGCGGCGCCAAGGAATAGACACAGCCCTCATAGGTACCATTTTATACCATGGTGGAGTGGAGCATGTGGGTCAGGCTCAGAGAAATTAACTAGTGGTCCAGATGGGGTGGAACCCGGAACATCTCGATCCCTTCCTATGCGCGCACCCTTAATCTAGGCCATCGCTCCCATGAGTGTTTTCGCAAAAATTGTTACTATTAGTACGCATAATGTTACAAGAAATAAAAGGTAATGTAGTCTAAGTGAAATGGGTATGTGATAGTTGTTCTTGACAATGTTAACCGTTAAATACTAAATGATGCTGAACGGTTGTCACGCCAAATAAGGCTCTAGTCGAAGACTTGAGATGTATTTATACGGAAGCTATGAAAGGTGTAAAACTAAGTTACATTTGTATCATTTGCATTACGCCAGAGAAGAGATCGCTCTTCCTGATTGTTCGTCGAAGGCTACAATGTAAACGTTAAATACTTAATGACACAGTAAGTACGGTTGTAACGCCAAATAAGGCTCTAGTCGAATAGTGGAGATGCATATATACGTGAGAATTTATACGTATGCGACACCAAGTTATTATGGTTGCTGACATCGGATTGTTCGATTTTGAGTAATTTCATCAAAACTGTAAAATTGAAAAATGGTATTTACTCAGCAATTCGTATATAAATTAGAGACGTAGCATTACATATTTTGACACAAACATTTATGTCAGAGAAGAGATTACAGGTGGGTTTTAATTAGTATTTTACATGTTTCATTACAAAATGTAAACATTTTGAAATGTTTGTGATTTTTCACAAGCTCTGCCTGTATTTTATATTTTGATGGGCGCCACATTTAACAACACGTTATTATAAAACATTAAATAAAAATATTTTTTAAAACCTTTGTTAATAACAATTGTCAAAAATAATCAGCATATTATCATCTTGTTAATCATTTAATTTCGATCGGACGAAATATTTTGGTAAAAATACCATTTCGAAGGCACATTTATTTGTGGAATTTCATCGCAGGTAATAAATAAAAAGGTCAAAATTATTGTTCGATTGGATTTAATTTCGTGGTTGACTGTGAATCACGAAATCCACGAAATTTCAAAAACCACGAAAAGTACTATTAGTGATTTTACAGTATTTTGATAGTTGATTATATTTCATTTCTGATTTAGGTACACGTATAAGTAATTGTGTTAGCGTTTAAGCATCTAACTTGACAATGTGACAATGTTCTTGAAGTTGTAAAAGTCTAAATCAAATTATGCTATGTTACAAAGACCTGAAACATCATAGAAAAGAAGTTTAATTTGTTTGATAGCTTTTGACTATTTAAGTTCGGGAGTTGACATTTGTTTCACTGGTAACTTGAAGACTGAAGCGAAAAATATTTTTCGAGGTAAACTTTATATATTTTGATAGTAGTTTTCGTTATGTTTATTCTGAATGATACACTTACCTGTGATCTTCATTGTAAGAAGCTTAAAAAAGAAACTACGGCCTATAATTAGGTACTTTCAAAATGCTTTAATTATTAAATTGATATAAACTAGAACTAATATCAAAACAAATTCGGGGACAATTTCCTAACGTTATGGCGTCAGAACTATGATACAAAAATATAAATAATTTCAAAAAACCGTCTACATTTTAAAAACAATATCAAAACAAATTTGAGAACCATTTCCTAAAGTTATGGTGTAAGAACAACTATACAAATACATACATAATTTCAAAAATTAATATTAAAGCAAACTTGGAAAAAAATCTGAGTTAGCACTATACAAATATATACATAATTTAAAAAAATATTCTACATTGTAAAATTTCTATCAAAACTAACTTGGAAACAGATTCTTAACGTTGTGGCGTAGGCACTATACAAATAAATACATAATTTCAAAAATTATTTTTTTCAAAATAAATTTTAAATTGTTTTAGTATTAAAAAGTATACAAAAAACAATTTACCTTACTATCTGCCACATAACCTTCCTGTAGATTTTCCAAATAATGTTTAGTTTCTGCCGATGAAGCAATCATATAAAATACGTTCCAAGAATTTTCGCGAATTGTAATTAAAATCTAATAGAATTTTAATTAATTATATTCAATCACAACGTTTCTAATCAGCATTTTTACTAGATTTCTAATTAATTTCTTCCAATTAACACAAACTGATTAAATCCTACTTGAGCCACTTGAAGTCCGAACTAAAGCGTTATGTGAATGGATAGCGTTATACTGTGCTTGTATTGGAAAATAATACATCACCGTCAACCGGCCGCTAACATTCTAAGCAAGTCCATAATTTATGGAGCGTTTTCTCCAATTTGTCGGAACGCACTATGAACGGTTCGGAGGCTTGTCTGAGACTTGTTATCTGGGTTTTGTTTACTGAATATTCCCTGATCTGTGATTGAGGAACTCCGTATGCAATATACACGAAACTGTCAATACGAAGTATCAATTTATCGTCATATCTGTGTTGCTATCGCTGCTATGTTTTGTTTATCTAGCTCGACGTACATTTTATACATTGACGGTGTAAGACAACAATGAGATAAAAAATAAAATATCTTTAAAACTATAAAACTTCAAAATATACCAAAAAGAAATGAGATGAAATCAAACAGGGGATGCAACACTCAACTTAACCAGCCAAGCACAGAAGACAGTAAAATCACAATACAACTACACGGAGCAATGCCCACACACAACCCAAAGAAATGATTAAAAGCCAATTCCCCATAGCAAAAATTCAGAAAAAATGACCCAATTTCGTAAAGACATTACAAAATAACGGTGATCCCAAGTGACCGATTTCCCGAAGTTTCCATTATGTTTTAATACTTTTATCAATATGTTGTTGCCGATGATGATTGTGATGGTTTTGCTGCCATTAATAAAACAGTTGTAATAACTTTATTGGTATGAGGTTATGCTGTTGATCCTTCTGGTGTTTTTTCTGCTCTGGTGATGCAGTTTTTGTAGCTACTGCTGGTTGATAAATTCCATACGTGAAATCCAATTTGTACCTTCGGTGCTTTGGTGTGTCTTGACCTTCTCTGTACATTGTTGTTTCTGCCTTTTAGGCTAAGGGCCCAGAATTATAACCAATACTTACAATCTGCACTCAGCACTCAGATATTGAATGTTTTATATAATACGCTAATATTTGTTTACATTGCTAATATGTATGTTGGGAAAATGTAAATCATCGTTACTTGAATGTTAAAAAAATATTTGATACATGTTCTTTGCCATTTGTTACTTTGTAAACGTACGTTTTGAATCTGAGTGCCACACTTTGCACGTAGATTGATTAATCACACCTAAAGCTTACACTAAATTACACCATGAAGAAGGCTAACAATAATATTTACACCTATTAAATATTTTACAACTTATTGCTCTCAAAATTGGTGAATACTGACTTCAAAATGATGAAGTTCAACAGCTGAGTGCAGAGTGATTATAATGGTTATAATTTAGGGTCCTGGTGTGGTATTCACAAAGTATCCTAAGTGAATGCGGCATAAACAACGCCGTGATTTATTCATTTTATTTTCAATAAACTTGTAAGCTTCGCCTTTTTAATTAGTTATTTATGTTGTATTTTGCTTATCCTTAGTGTAGTCTTGAACTATGGAGAAAAATAAACATAAACACAGCAGTGATTATAATAATGTAATAAAGTTTTATACCGTTCATGCTCATCTATTTTGTTGCGTCCTATCTCCCCTGTCCGACTTTCAATGATATTTTATATGTTCAGTTCTTGTATTATAATTTTATGCTGTTCATGCTCTGCTTGGTAGACGTCATTATAATTGAAGAGGGGTGATGAATACATACGATTACCAGACGATGATAACGAGCTTAAATAAGTAAGCACATTTCTTCAACATAAACATGGCTTCATTTTCAGTTTATTTAATTATTATTTTTATCTATGTTTTCTTGGAAGCAGATAGAAATCATCATTACTGCTTAAAACCGTGAATTTCCATGGGTCAAAGGGTTAGCGAATTCTGAGTTCCAGACATGCGGTAGAGAAAATACTAGGGCTGTAACGATATACCGCGGTACACGAATGACCGCGGACTTCAGTCCCACACGGTTCACGGTACAAGAGTTGCAAATTTCGGTACGATTCGGTATCCTTTCCGCTGCCACTATCATACACCGATGCCCTTCCAGAGCCGCCTGATGCAGACCGTATTTTGGTGGTCCCCCATTACCACTATTGTTTGCCGAACAGCTACCAGAGACGACTTTTACGTACCGGAAAAATACGGGGTCTTGTTTCTACAGTGGACTAATGCAGGGTTTCGGTGAAAATCCATTTTTTTTACAATTGAACATAGCAGGAATTTTCCAAAATATACTACATTTCTACGCTATGGTAGTTGTAGTGTACGATATTTGCTACACTGTGGTTGTTCTGTTGATATTATGATATCGGCATTACTACACTGAGGTACGGTTTATAAGATTTTTGCCAAATACAAAAGTCCGCTATGGTACTTGTATTCGAATGTATTAAGTTTTGTAAGTCCAGCATAATGCTACTACGGTACTCTGAAATACGATGCATTAAATATACTTGTTAGTTTTTGTAGTACACACTCCACAATACTGGAATTGCATTTAATATACAAAATTACACCATAGCACTGGCTTTAATCTAAGTTTCCAATTAAATAACGTTACAATAGTAACACTATTCTTTTGTTTAGTGACTGAAGTACATTTAATTTACTGTGGTCTTGATTCCAGTTGTAATCTACTACAGCAATTAGCAATCAGTCAATTCAAAGATGTAAACAAATCCAACTGTTGTTAAACCTTTGATATCTAGCATATCAAAGAAAAGCACCTAATACTGATTCCGTTAGCTGTTATAGCTGATTTTTTATATTTTAATAGTAAGAATTGTGTATTTAAAATAAAAGTAATTATTAAACAGATAATTATCAATTATCATAATATGTAAATGTTATACGAAGTGCAGGCCACGTTTGGAAGGTTTTAGAATGTATTTAGTTCTAATACCAGTCTTTTCAGTTGTATTTATGTTCATGAACAAAATAGTATAAGTATTTTAGAACTTTGAGTAACTTCAACTTCAGAACTTTATTTCCCTCTAAGGAAGAGTATATTGAACACAATAAAACTTTATAATTGATACAAGTAAATCATTTACACATTAATAGTCTTTATGAAGCTGAAACACTTAGAAAATGTAATCGCTAAATCGTCAGTAATATACTAAACGTTCGTGAAATATACATCAAAACAGAATTAGAAACTTATGTTATGAATTAAATAGTTCAATATACGTATACATATCTGCCACTGAGATTCGAACCCGTGTACCTATGCTATGCTACGGTCCGATTTGCTTATATTTCAGGATTGTTGATGTTTCAAGTTAACTTCATCTATATAGAAGTGATTTTCCAGATCAGGCCGGTATTCCACGTGTATGCGTCCGTGTTACGCTTCCGTGTTCCATATGCAGACGGACACATATACTCTATTTCATGCATCCGCTAACTGGAAAAGCGACATTTAAAACGCAGCGCAGACGCGGATATTCCATGGGTCCGTGTCCCGCGTCCGCGTTCCGTATCCGCGTTCGCTTACTTGCCTTTCTGTGTAAACACATCAGTGTATTTTTTAATCAAAATACCGTTTTTAGAATGCATAAGAAACTTATAGTTTACATCTTTTTAATACAAAGTATCATGCACAATGAAATATGTTCCTTTTTTACATTTATCATTAACACCAATGTACATTTGATTCTATGCTAGTATGAAACATTGCAACGCATGTTATTGCGGTGGTTTGGTGCTTTTGGATTTTGGTGATCACACCTGAAGTGTGTTCAACACCAAATGTACGTTCCTAACTTCATACACAGGTAACAGACCCGATTGACAAACAAATAACAATGGCAGAAGCCATTCTTATTGGAGTGACATCTGTATACTGCGCAGGCTTGCGTAAAAAATCGCTCACCGAACGTCATATGCGGACGACGCATGCAGTCGCGGAACCTAGATATATGGAATATACCCTACGGTTTTTATCCAGTTCGATGTTTTGCGGAAGCGGACATAATGATGCGCACCGCGGACGCGGAAACATGGAATACCGGCCTAACATTTGCTTGATCACGCACTATTTTTATAGTTACTAGTATTATCACTGTGCAACTGCTTGTGTACGCATCCGTGGTCCGTACCCGCGTTCCGTGCCCGCTTCCGCATACGGACACGGATACCCTATTTCATGTATTCGCTCAGTAGCCTTTCCATGTTAGCATATCGGGGTGTTTCTATATAGGAACGCACTTTGTGTTGGACGCACTATAGTATTGAACACCATAGTGCGTTTTGGTGATGAACGCACTATGGTGTTAGTTTATACTAATTTATTTTAGGTCGATTGTGAAACAAGTTCTTACAACTTCTATTAATCACTCTCGACACCTCACTCCTGATGGTATCCACCACCAAGAGGGTATGAGAGACAGGAGCCAGGTTTCCCTTTTATGCTACGCGTAAAGCAATGGTATTTTACTGGTACCATTTGTATTTCGTCTTTGGTATGACGCGGCCACGGAAAGATCCCGCGACCTCCCGCACTCGAAGAGCATGCTCTACCACTATGGTGTTGAACAATAAAGTGTGTTTATCAATTTGAGTTACGTATATTGACATCTAACACACTTTGGTGTTTAGGTGAATTGCTTTTATACATCTTCTGTTAACTTAAAGTATGTAACGGAATTTGGCTTTTTTGTACTAACTTCACTGTTTATAGTCGTTTTGTTTAATAATTGTCATACAGCCTGCCATCTTTTAAATCTCCGTACAACTTCAATACCAAAGATGAACATATAACGCCAAACATAAGACTCTCATTAAACAGAGTACACTTATCAAACTAAATAAAATTATGTTCACAATATTGAACATTTTATCACACACTTATATTATCCTACATAGAGTATACATGTGTTTCGATTTTATACTTATAGTTTGTGTTTTGCTGCTAAATTATGTTCATTTTTACATTTTCAACACCAATATGCATTTTGATTTAATAATGATATGAAGCATTGCAACGCATAATGTTGTTTCGGTGGTTTGTGTGTTTGCTTTTTGGTTGTCATAACCGAAGTGCGTTCAACACCAAAGTGCGTTCCTAACCTCCTACAATCGTTACATACTTTGATGAACAACACGCAATGGCAGTACTTAGCAATTCTTATTGGAGTGACGTCCGTATAATGCGTCCGCTTGCGTAAAAATCGCTCACGATGTGAAACCAGTTGTGTTCAGTTATTATCAAATACAATGTGTATGATTACGGTTCCCTATGCATAACTGGCAAACCTGATTCCAACAATCTTGATCTATATGTTTCATATACTTGTTTGTATACAATAGTTTCGTTGTCCGTAGTTTTCTTTCAGTTGCTAATTTCATTATTACGTATGTGGTGATGTAAATACAACAAAAAGGTGTCAATTTTAGACAAACCATTGTTCTTAGCCTTTGTAAATTTGTATGATTTAGAAGTTGTAAATTTTATATTTTTGCAAATGCTTGTTTGTTCCAATAGATTTATAGTCCATAGTTTTCATTCACTTGCTGGTTTCATTATTTTCTTTTTAAGCGTTTATGTAAATGCGTGTACAACAAAAAGGTTTTGCAACCTATCACTTTTAGTATCATACTATGCACATTGGCGGCTCACCCGGGTGCATAAATGGTATCCCTTGTTTTGTTATACTTTGATAGTTTATGGTACGTGCTGGTCCCCTTCTTCATGCTCAACTCATGTCTGTGCTCATATAGTAAAATGATAAAACTTTATATGTGATAAGTGGTCTTATAGTAAGCAGAGTAATGTTTTATTATAAAATAAAGATGATTCAATAGTTGCACTGTAAAGGAGCAAATAAAAGTTCATGCTCGAGTTGAGTAGAGCATGGGAAAGGTTTTGTAATCATAGGGCCAGATCCTAGTGGAGCTTTCTGTATAATGCTGCCTGTATACCTGTATTCCGGTTGCCAGAAGTCGCATTGCAGACAAAGAAAACAGCTAAAACTACAGTAGCATTCAAATGGGGTTTTTCACTTCCAAAGCGAGTCGAAAGACAAGGGACCATCACAAACAGACACCATATCCATAATGGATAAATGGACACACTTCTACTATGCTCCACCACGAATACTACAGAACACTGAAGTGTCATAATGCGCATTATTTGAATTAAGTCTTCAAAATTCGTCAGTGGCAGACAGGTTATCTTTAAACGCTTAGAATACCAAAGCCGCCCAATGCAGACAAAACGGAAAAGCTGAAACTACCAGAGCATTCAAATGTATTTTTTTTACTTTAAAAAAGAGCCTGAAGACATGGCACCAAAATAAACAGAGACTACGTCCATAGTGTATAAATGTGCATACGTCTGTAACGCCCTTCGGCGACATTGGACTACCGTAGTGGCATAATGCACATTATTTGAATTAAGTCTTCAAAACTCGTCAGTGGCAGACAGGTTATCTCCAAACGCTTAGAATACCAAAGCCGCCGAATGCAGACATGACAACAAAGCTGACATTACCATAGCATTCGAATGGGTTTTCAATTTAAAAAAGAGCCTGAAGTTATGGCACCAAAATAACCAGACACTACATCCGTAGTGGATAAATGCACACATTGACCAAAAATATTATGCTTACCTGCAATGCCATAGTTGAGTTAAATGAATTTTATGCTACGTAGAACTATACCACAGCGTACTTTAGTATGATGTGTTTTAAATGTATAACTACCATAGTGTATACTGAACACTGTTTCATTTTAGAATCGTCCAATGTGCTTAACTGCAATGACTTATTGAATAAATAACCTAGGTGCAGTTTTGCAGCTTTATCAGAACAATCTCAAAATGACCATAACGTCATTGTGCAAGTCATTCATTCAAAGCCTGCAAAACTCGTCAGTGGCAGATCTGCTTTTTTTTACTCTTAGAATACCAAAGCCGTATAATGCAGACACACCAAAATTGTTCAAGTTACCGTAGGGTAGAAATGAAGTACTAATTATTTTTAAAAAAATGAGTTTGATAAGAATCGCAAAGCGCAATCTCTAAAGCTAATTGGTATTTTTTGAAAGTGAGGATCCTTTAATAACTTGAATTGTGTCACTTGCTTAATATTTGGCGATAACCGCCGTTTCTGCTCATAATTAGACATGAGGTGTTTGTTTTTGTACTTAAATACGGAAAACTTGTATTTTTAAAAACAATATTATGCAATATAATATAATAAAAATGACTTAAATGAATTTTTCAGCTAATTGTGTACTGTTTGGTTAATAATATAAATGCAGGTTTTATCCTCATAACAAATCCTGTTACGAGATACAAGCATTTTAAATGCACCTAAATATAAGACAAAACCTAAAAATTCCTGGTAGTCCTGCGCTGTACGATGTTGGTTTTGAGGAATATCATTTTTGTGGTACGTTTTAGGCGTCAGTGGCAGTCCTTCTATGTACACTAGTGGTAATGGCGACCCCCATTTTTATGGTCTGCATTAGTCTGCTTTGGTAGCGGAAAGGATATAAGCTTTTTTATGAGCAAAATAATGTTCAGAAAACGAAAATGTCTGAAAGTCGTCTGATTATGATTAATTACCACGCATCATTCGTTTTCATTGTATTAAGATATGCCTCATATGGTCGAAAATCATTTAAAATAGTTGTTAGCCACATAATAATTGCTATTATAGAATCAAAAAATTCATTGTCATTTAAAAATTGTAGTATTTAAGCTGTGGTTAGAGAATATTGTATCATAACGAAATATACCGAACCGTTAGAAAAATTGACGGTACGTATCATATCGTGAGGCGAGCGTACCGTTACAGCCCTAGAAAATACGTATATAGCTGACTTAGAATGAAAAGGTATTAACTACTACCTACGACCTTATAAGACTGCATCTTATTTGAATTCTTCATCGTATATCTTATATACATGGATGAGCAAATTTTCATGAAAATCGGAACTATTCATGTCGACAAAGGTAAAGTTGAAACATCTTCTTTAACCATAAGTAAAGACTGAGTAATTTTCCGACAGTTTTGTCTTGTTTTCTCAAAATATTGATTTTGTACTTTCGAGACCTTTCCATAATATGCCAATGAAATGTCCAATTAATTATGTTAATCATTACTGCGGATAAAGTAGTTTTCCTTTATTTTTATATTCATCTTTCTCTTTTGACCATTATAGTTAACAGTTTATTAGAAATACGTCTTAGGCCACCGGCCCATACACAACGTATATAACATACTTATATATTTTACAAATATAGTTATTACAGTCATATGTCGTCACGGTTTGGTCTGTCCAAACGTCCGAGATATATTTTATATATATTTTATACCGACACCGTTTTTCAATGAGCGACATTGAACGATAAGAATTTTGCAGTTCCATTGTAAACTTAAGTTCCCAAAAGGCAAAAGACCCCTTTTGAATTTCTTTGAATTCCTTATCTCGGTGCTTGCAAATCTGCAATTAGCATTAGCTTCTTTATTTACTGTTTTAAAAGTTCATATCAAATAAAAGTGCGGAAACGTCTTATGACGATTCTACAGTTTAACTGTGAACTTTAGTTCCCTAACGGCAATATACTCATTATTCTTTTCAGGCATATATTTATACTGCAATTTTTTATTCTAGGGCTTGCACAATTACTACTCTACTAATAAAGGTAATCGGACAGGGAAGGCAGCACTCAACCTAACATGATGAGCACAGAAATCAGTAACACCACAACGGAACTACACTTAGCAATACCAACACATAAGCCAAAGAAACAATTGAAAGTCCAAGTCCAAGCCGATAACAGGATAATCCAATTGTACAAAGCATTTATAGTATAGCTTCGTGTTTACAAACTGTTTAACAAGTTCAAGTCAAACATTATTTCAAAAAGCTTTATGGTATTTCTGGGGGTAATTCTTGACAAAATTCATAATAAACAAGATTGTTCGTTTTTAGTACCTCTAATTTGGTAACACTATATATTACGAGGTCTGGTATTGCACTGGACCGATGGCCGAAATCAATAATTCTATTGTCATTGACTCGTGTGGTTATCAAAGATAAGTTAAAAGCGCCGTTTTCCTTTCAATTCCCTTTTGCGAATAGAATAATAGTTTTGACAAATAGAATATGTGGACCAGCAGCGAAGTTTGTGAGGCATTTACATTTCTTCTTGATGATAATTGTATTAGGCTTGACAATATTGTCTATGTCATCTACAGGCAGAATGCAGTTTACTACTTATCACAGATCGGTTTTGATTTTGGCACGAACGTGACTTCGTGCTTAAATGCTTAAAATAGTCTCCTGAAAACTAAGCGGATGAAATTACGGCGTGTGAGGGTTTGACACGCAAAACATTTACAGATACAGTGCCATATGTCCCTGTCCGTACGACGTTGAAGCCCTTTACCATCATTTCATTATGTATTTATTGTCCACTTTATAGTTTACTCGTAAACTCAAAATTTCAAATTATAATTGGTCTTTGTGCCTTTTTGTGTTTCTGTGACCTTCAACAATGTCTTCGACCGGTTTAAAGTTTCTTCGTATCATTCGAAATTATTTGAGCCGTTCTTCAGCCGGAAATCGGAATTATTGACAAAAATACGAAAATCATGTTCATAATAAACCGTTAAAGGGACGAGACTCTTATGATCTCTTTCTGAAAATTTGAAAAAAATATTACATAAATTAACGAAGTTATATACTATTTTGAGAAGTTTTTATAGTGAGGTCGCAAACGTCATTCGAGCGTTATTTGACGTAATTTTAACAATCATTTCATAAACAAAATATTTGATGAATTATTGGCGTAAACTTTTCCAAGTTTTGTCACAGTATAGACCTTTTCTAATTAGCATTGTTCGTGCAAATGTGCATGATTTTTATTTGTGTTGTCCTGGTCGTGTCCTTTGGTTATATTCATGTTACTTTCATGTTTTCCTTAAGTTTATCAGCTAAACAGGAAAACTAATATTAACAATAACTTACATAGTTTAGAAGCATTATGTGAAGAGCTACAGAAATCATATAGAAACATAAGCTATCGTATCTTTCGTTCTTGTTAAATATGGGCGGCTCAATATTTTCACTTAAGTCACTTTTCACTTCGGATGCTTTACAAGTAACGTCCCTGGCTTTTACACACAATGTCGGTGTGTTATAGTGCATGTAGTTACTAAGTGTTTTAAAGTGTAGAGAGCTATAGTTTAACAGTCATTTAATGTCTAAATAATTACTTGCAACGTTTTTAGTATGATACTAGACTACCTTAATTGCAAATTAAAACTTTGGATGGGTTTCGTGTACTTTAATTCAATCCTCGAAAAAAGACGATTCTTATAATTGCATAGAGTGTTCTAGAACATTTTCGTATGAAAATGGACAGTTCGCATGTCAAATAAATCACAGAGAGAGTTTCTGCTAAAACTGAAGCGAACAATAATCTAATTGATATGAAAGCATAATTGTTTTTCATTTTTGAAACTTTTTTAAAAAAGATCGTCCCATATAGCTCTATACACTTTAAAATCACTCGAAACTCAATAGTTCGACATATCGGTCTTCCACAGGAGCTATGATGCACTTTCAATATAATATTATCTACATTTTTAATTACAGGCTCATTTTCGTTATGCATTCAATTTGTCTGTTCTTCTTCGAATGCATGACATGTGCCCTTTTTTTATTTTCGTGTAGTGGTAAAGGTCACAGTTTGTGCCCAAAAACGACGCCACAGCATTATAACACTAATAACCGGTTGTAAATTTTCTGTAGACACGGAATATATTACTCAGTGAGCAATGGGACTTGTTACTTCCTTCGCTTTTCTGTACTGGTACAAAATGTATAATTATTGCCAATATACACTGTACGTGTATTCTGTAGATGGGTTTGACATGTAATGGATATAATTTGGTAGTCATGATACCAGACTTACAGTACGGCTCGCAAATAAGTTCCGTGTAAAATTATTTTCGTTCGATCGTTAAACGAGAATGCGTTACCGTTAAAGTAGTCCGGCAGATAAATAGCATATTTTAGGGTAACCGTGCAATATCTTCTATACAGAATGTTTTTGCATTTTCTTGTTCTCTGGACCATACCATACAGGAATCCGAGTGATGCCACCTTGTCATCATTGAGCAATTCTCAGAATGAGGCCCCAAAGGGGGTATATGAATTTTCACGAATTAATGAGCATAAATACATTGTTATTTTATCAAATGTACAGAAGAATCAACTAAATGGTGTTTATTGTATGCCAAATAATGTGTTTATTCAATTTATAAACATTTGCAATATTTAGTTATGAAAATGAGGCCCAACTCGTGGTTTACAACCTAACACAAGGCCCCTTATTAGACAAACAAATACATCCCATTAGTAAATGGTGGATGTTAAAAATTATAAATTATCTATTATTCGAATTGAATGCAGTGACATTGGTAAGTACAAACATAGCAAAACATTAAATAAATTTACTTGATGTCATCATTTGGCAAGTGAGGCCCCCAAATGTCGTATATGAATACAATCATGTACATTAGGTTTTTATCGAAATAATTAGTTTAGACACATTATGATTAATTATACTCAATCAAATGTAATGCAAAACACCTGACATGTAGTTCATGTTGTGTTAAGTATTGCGTTGCATTAAATTTACCTTATCCATAGGAAATTGTTTAATTGAGGCCCCGCTTGTGGTCGACACATAATTTGTGTCCCGGCAATAGGTCTACACATAATATTAATCAGAGAAGTACATGTATCCGTGTTAAACACATATTATTAATATATCATTTGGGAATAACACCAAAGTAAAAAAATAGATAAATACAAATTGACAACAGCTTTAATTAGCTGGTGTAATGCTTTAGTTAATGACATTAAGGCCCTAATAAGGGTAAAGGAAATTTTGAAAAGATATATTATCGTTTAAAAATAAATTGGTATAATGACTTTAGTATATGAGATAGCTTGTAGTTATGAAAGTGTGAATGTAATGTACAGGTATTAAATTTTAAAACACTAGTAATAAATTGAGGAAATGAGGCCATGCTAGAGTGAAAACACATAAATAAAGGATGTACTAGGAACGAGGCAATTATTTCATTACTCACGTATGACATATACTATTCAAATGATTTCAGTAGCGCCGATAAGTATTGATAACCTCTATTACACTGATAAATATGGTACTCCATAAATTTAAGGCCTTTGTAAGTGTAAATTCAATCGTGAATAACGTATAAACAATGTAAGATTAGATATAACACCATACTAGTGTTTGGAAATAGAAAAACGGGGACATGGATCTCTGCTAGTGATTAGTACATACGTAGTGGTCGATCAAATTGTTGCGTAAATCAGACAGAGAAGGCAATTAATCCTCAACTGAAACAGCAGAATACAATATGCATAAAAGAACTGTTACAAATTGCTTGTTGGAAGTTGCACAGAAAAATGAAGAATACGTTGTACTGAGTTCTGGTAATATTGGACCAATTATCATGCAATTGTACTAGTATTATATGAAATGTTGGACACAATTTCTGTATAACATACTATTACTAAAAGCGTTTTGTATGCATATTAGCAATGACATTAAATAACTTATTGTTTGATAAGGAATAATTAATTCAGACATGTGTTATCTAACTGCATAGGAGCATAGGAAGCATCATTCTGTATGAACCGCTTCACCAATACATGTATTACTCTAACCTCAATGCCAGTTGTTTCTTATCTTCTTATCAGTATTTGTATCAACACCATAATTATACAGCCTTTTCATTCAGAAAGTGGTATTCATATAATCACTGACTACAGACATTTGTGTCACCTTGCGGGATTTAACCCCTACCAAACAAATCATCACTGGCTCTACATGTATTGATGGCCACTGCCTAATGTGCTTCCGATCGCTTTGGGTTTCCCACAGCCTCTCAGAGCCCTATAAGGAGGTCATAAACACTTACCCGGTTGAACAATCAGACTGTGCATCATCAATTCACGCAATGCCAAGCCAGATTGCATACAAACAGCCCCAAATATATCTAGTAAAAACCTCACAGGTAACTCCCCACCCTGTGTACTGCCGTTCCAGGTTCTATGAGGCACACACTACCACCACCCATTCCATGTCATAAAATTATAGCTTACTCTTTATCCACGAAATACAACCCTTTAAAGAACTGGTCACCAGTGAGAACCAGGGTATTGTATACCTGGCATTATTGAGTATACAACACCTCTATGAACTGTTCACCACCACAACGTATGTTTTGCAATTGCATGCCCTTTGGGTATTCAAGAATACTATGTGGTGGTGAGTATTATGTGGGGATGGTGTAGATTTGTTTGGTTACTAGTAAAGTGATCATTATACGCATGGATCGAATGATCAAGGCTGTATTATGTATTACTATCAACCCAGTAACTGTCTAGGCCATGGAATTTAGTTGTCATGTTGGAATAGAGAAAATATTTATGTAAGAATATTTCTTGTTTACTTTCGTTTTGGCAACCACGTTGAAATCTTGAGTATAATATTACTTCTGTGTGATTGTGGGCAAAAATATCTACATACTTAATGATATAATTGCATGGTCCTTTGATGTAACCAATAGAGCTTGACTATATTACAATTCATATGGAGTTAAAATGGCTAAACCTGTTGGCGGCGAATACTTCATTGGGATGTTCTGGTGAGAACTCAATCGGTTTGAAATGTCTGTTTTGATAGCGATGAGTACTCTTGTGTATAGCATGACTGTGCTTTATTGTAATAAGGAAAATACCTGATGCGGCTTAGAGTCACTGACGCTCGTGCATCTTTCAATAATTTGACCAAGAGCCAGGGGTATTATACATTGTGTTTTTTTTCTTTTGTTGGAGGTCTAATTCCACACCCTAAAGCCAAACATTTGGTCTGAATCCTTACACGGGAGATACTCGTTTCATCAACTGGTCCGGGCGCATGTCGGTCACCGTTAGTGGTTTAATTCGAAAATCAGACTGAAGTCTATTTCCTGGGACACAGGATCATTCTGCATCATTCCCCGCTCGGAAACCCTCTTAAACATATTGATAGGTTGTGCATTACGAGTATCTCATAGTGTCTTGTTCAAAGTGGTAATATCAAGGTATTACTTCTTAATATGTAACTGAAAAACATAAGAGTTTAACGACACATTACGGGCCTCAATTCATTATTTCATTACCAATCTAAAATGTAGTTGTTTATGTGAATATAGATAGTTTACTAAAATTTTATTATTTTTAAGTCTCGTGTGTGATATAATAAAATGTTGAATTGGACATGGTCTATGTATCATTTTCTCTTTTTTCATTGTTTAACACAGACGCACACCCTCAATTTCTCATTTGTCTTTTTCGAAATGTAGTGCATGACTTTTTAAATAACACTTTTCTATCAATAATAGTTATGGTTAAAGTTGCATTCCGTAAGGTTTAAAGAAATGACTTGAGTAGTTTGGACCAAATTCATAAAGTTCTTACATTTAAAATTACCCCTAGTAGGGCCTCAATTTAATTATGAAATGTTGATGCATGATTGCACTAGTCAATGCCACTTAATTCAATATAAAATATATTCAATATAAAAATGTGTGAGTATGCATCCTTTACTCTAATTTAACTCATTCGTTTTGCAAATAACAGGTCTCGTTTTAGGTGTAAACCACGAATGGGGCCTCATTTTCTCATTTAACTGTTACAAATGTTTATAAATTAAATGAACACATTATCTTGCAAACTATAACAATCATTTAGGGTGTTTTGCAACTCAATATTTAACACAACATGAACTACATTTCAGGTGTTTTGCGTTACATTTGGTGTGTTTAACCTAACTATATTGATAAATATAAACCTACTATACCCCTATGGGCCACATTTGCTAAATGATGACAGGGCCTCAAGTAAATTAATTAAATATTTAGCTATGTTTATTATTAGTATTTATTACCAATATTATATCACTGAATATAAGTTTAATAATAGATACAATTAAACAATTCTTTAACATGCATCATTTACTATTTTAACCATTTGTTTGTCTAATAACGGGCCTCGTTTTAGGTGTAAACCACGAATGGGGCCTCAATTTCACAAATGACTATTGCAAATATTTATAATTTGAATAAACACATTATTTGGCATACTATAAACAACATTAAGTGGGTTATTTCGTACATTTGATAAAACAACAATATATTCCAACTGATTAATTCATGAAAATTCACATACCCCCTTTGGGGCCTCATTCTGAGAATTGCTCAATGATGACAAGGTGGCATCACTCGGATTCTGTTATGGTATGGTCCAAAGAACAAGAAAATGCAAAAACATTTTGTATAGAAGATATTGCACGGTCCCTTGCAAGTTCTGCCGGACTAAAGCGTTAAGCGTTTGCTACAACTGCGCATGCGCATCGTGTATAATCGTGTTAAACCGTGTACCGATTCATCCGTCTGCGCATGCGTACCGTGAAACGAGAGTTTGAAATTCTAAACGTGAACTTAGTGCGCATGCGCAGCGTGTATAGCCGTGTACTGATTTTGCGTCGGCGCATGCGTACCGTGAAACGAGAATTTGAAATTTTAAACGTGAAAATGGCAATTTATAATTTAAAACGAGTAAACATACAGTAACGGACTTTACAAAGAGTAAATAGTCCAGTAGGGCGTACACTTCAATATAATAATTTTATTTATTGATATCACCAAACTTTATATATATTATAAGTATACTCCGTATAAGCGAACCAAGATAGATCTTATCCGTATGTTTAATTTCATACTAACGTTAGTTTCTATCATGGATAATCTATACTATATAGATCTACTATGAATTCAAATTGATCTAAAAGCTAGATCTACTCACTCATACATAAACACGAAAATAAAGGCTTATAAACGAAAAATCCCGCCTATACTGACGAATTAACGGATATGCATGAAAATTATCGGTAATAAACGAAAAATAACGGTTCTAAACGATAAAAACGGTCTACACGAAAAATAACGGTTCTGCACGAAAAATCACGGTTCTACACGGTTTCTCGAATACACGTTCCTGAGTAACGAAAATGCGCCGATTTGATTGGTCAATCGCTTTGACGTTTATCGGTTCCTGATTAACGTTTTAACGGGCGTTATGCGTTAATCGTTAGTGGTTTTCTCGAATACATGGAACTTATTCGCGAGCCATACTGTAATATCTCCCGATGTCGTGTGTGAATATAAATGCCGTATTAACACCGTACTTTTCTGTGGACGTTTTTAATAAATGCCATCGAAAAATGGTACTATTCCGTTTACGGAGGTACTAAATGCCGTCAGGAAACCGCACTGGTACGGACATAAAATCAGTGTAACATTATTTAATACCCTGTATTCATGTCTGTGGTATCTCCATTCATTATTTTCATGTCATTCAAATCCAATTATTAATCAATTATCTGTATTCTAGAGTTACTTGTTAATTAAGTTCCTGATTGAACAGACGTCTGTGTTGTAATAAACATTTATTTTCTAAGACATCAGATAAAACATGCGTGTCTGCAGTTTCTTACAGTATTTCTTCAGTTCGATCGTTTCCGAGAACATTGTTGACATGAACAGTGAGATATTACCATTCAAACTCTTATATACCGAATATATGCTTGTATATACGATTTAGTTTTCTTGTTTGTTTTAACCGAATTTTATGTAGTTACCATGTATTACATAAGATACTAGATGTTAAAATTTCATTCTAAGATGTATCGATAGAAAGCCAATACAGTTTATAAATATAAACACTAAGGACCCAGCAAATCGAGTTTTGCTATCGTGTAGAGTATTGATGGTCGAATTTCGTTTAAACGAAGCAACGAATAATGTAAATAACGAACGGTAAAACCTTATCCTATGAAGTTACATGTTGTTGTGACCGATTTTCTGGGGGGAGTATTTTTGCTGAGTTTTAGTGGAATTCCATATTATATAGGCATATTAAATACATAGTAAATATCATATCCGTATACTAATACACTTGTGACTTTAACCATTTGCTAATAAGTATGGATTAAAAGAAAATATTATAGTTCGATGATGTACAAATAATTGACCAGACGTACATTTTGTACCATACGGTGTTTTGCATGCATTCCCAGGCAATACTTTGCGTCAAAACTCATTCGGTATGTTCACCCTGATAAATTCAACTGAATAAAAGGTCTAGAGATCTCGTTATAAGCCATTTTATTTTTACAGATAAAGTTTATAACGGCACCTATATGATTTATGATACATTAAATGTTATATTTACAACTAATGTATGACGGATCGAGGTGTCTGGCATATTGTTTGGTACTATTGCGCAACCAAGAAACCAGCGATAAATTCGGATTAAAGATCACAGTGATGAGAAAACTTAATTACAAATTATAACAATGTTTACACATGAATTAAAGGGGACTTTTCAAGTTACACTTATCTGCATTTTTTCTTCTATTTCATGAAACGATGTATTGCTGTTTCCGATAACTAGGTCATCTGTCCCTCAAATCTCTTCAGTTGCCGAGCAGTTGCATATTTTAGTGGTCTGGGACCTAGAGAGGCAATGTTTATTTATTTTTATTTATTTATGCTGAATTGAGGGATTCAAAGATATTTGACACTATCTACCATAACTACATGAAGAATGGAGATGTTGAGGACTTTAATATCTGTGTTTTTATATCGGGTTATTGACAGTCATTATATTATTATTGCCAAAGTGAACCAGTACTCGGATAGTCAAGGTCATCCGAATTTTTTTATCAACAGACCTGAGAATTCCATTATCAGCCATGGTCAATTGAATTTTTACGATACTTTTATAAACTTTTTCAGACCATTGTCTAAAAAGGAGAAATCAACATATTATATGTCCAGAAGAGACGGTTTTACACCAATATTCTTATTATTATGTGGCGATGTACACCCATGTCCTGGACCAGCTGATAACAGCAATACATCTACAAATGATTATCAAATGGTTCAGAAACGGGGTCTTCATTTTCTTCACATTAATACTAGCAGTTTAATCCCAAAAATTGATGAACTACGATTGTTAGCCAGAAGGACTTCTGCAGCATGTATCTGTGTATCAGAAACCTGATTAGACCATACTGTGCCAGACTCTGAAATTTCTATTAACAACTTTTCTGTACAACGCAATGATAGAGACAGACATGGTGGAGGTGTATGTATTTACATTAGACAGGATATTTCTTTCAACAACCGTTCTGATTTGGAGCATTCTGACCTGGAAGCTACATGGATTGAACTTATTTTACCCAAAACTAAACCAATTATATGCGGTTCCTTATATAGGCCGCCTAAACAGCAGAACTTTTACGATATTTTAGATACTGTGTGTTCTTCTAGCAAATCGTTTACTGAACTGGAAACATTCTTACTTGGAGATTTTAATACAAATATTTTATCTCCAAAGTCATGTCCTCTTTTGAATAAACTGAAATCCTTCATGAACATGTATAATTTTAAGCAATTAATTAGTGATTTTACTAGAATATGTGATAGAAGTGCTACTGTAATTGATTTGATTATTGTCTCTGACCCAGAAAAGGTATCTCAGTCTGGTGTTATCAGTACATGTTTTAGTGATCATTGTGTTATTAATTGTACCAGAAAGATTCCCAAAATTTCGTTGAATAGTCACAATACAGTCAAATTGCGTTCTTTGAAAAACTACAATAAAGATGATTTTCAGTCAAGTCTGCTAGCTGCTGACTGGAGCTCTGTTTTACTTTCTGAAAATGTCTGTGAAATTTGGGATAATTTTAAATTAATGTTCTTGTCCATCATTGATAATATCGCTCCTGTTAAAGAGGTCAGAATCAAGCAGAGATCAGAACCTTGGATGACGTCTGATATTCTTTCATTGATAAAAGAAAGAAACAAATCTTTTCATCATTACAAAGGTGATAAAGCTGAATCTAATTTCAATGCTTTTAAATCAATGAGAAATAAAACACAGTGTGCAATCGATGAAGCCAAAACAAGTTATTTTACTGACACAATTAAAGAACACAAAAATGATTCAAATTCTTTATGGAAAACTCTAAAAATGTTAGGATTACCATCCAAGAAAGGTGCGTCCTCTTCACAGTCTAACATAAGTCTAAAAATCAATGATACTATATGCTTTGATAAGAAGCCAATTGCTGAGCATTTTAATTCTTTTTACACAACTGTAGCCTCAAAACTTGTAGAAAAGCTCCCCTCAACTGTGCATACTTTTGGAAAATATTTTGTGACCAAATTCTATTCAGATAAAGGTGTGGCTCAGAATAGTTATTCTTTTTCCCTAGTTTATGATAACAAAATAGTGAAATATCTATCAAGCCTAAGTGCCAATAAGGCCACTGGTTTAGATGAAATCCCGTCTCGTTTTGTCAAAGATGGTGCTTCCATCATAGCTGGCCCACTTGCTCATATTATAAATCTCTCCTTAATACAGGGTGTAGTTCCTGACGATCTGAAATCTGCCCGTGTAGTCCCTATCTTTAAGAAAAATGATAAAACCAATGTTGGTAATTATCGACCTGTTTCTATTTTAAGTATCATGTCCAAAATGTTTGAAAGGGTTGTGTATGACCAGGTTGAAACTTATTTTAAAGAAAATAAATTGTTTTATGAATTTCAGTCAGGATTTAGAAGTGGGTTTTCCACCAATACTTGTTTGGTCCATTTAACTGATTACATAAGACTGGAAATGGATAAAGGTAATTATATAGACATGATTCTGTTAGATCTACAAAAAGCATTCGACACTGTTGATCATTCTATTCTTATCATGAAACTGCAAGCAGCTGGTCTTAGTGATGACATCATAAAGTGGTTCACATCATACTTGTCTGATAGAAAACAACTAGTTGATGTTTCTGGCACGTTTTCAACTTGTCAATCTGTAACATGTGGAGTACCACAAGGATCAATCCTTGGCCCTCTGTTATTTTTAATTTATGTAAATGACATGTCTGCTGTCGTTAAAAACAAACTTTTACTGTATGCCGATGATTCCGGTATTTTAGTATCTGGAAAAAACAAATCTCAAATTGAGACCTCTTTGTCAGATGACTTAAACACTGTTAGTCAATGGCTTATCAATAATAAACTATCTCTACATCTTGGTAAAACTGAATCCATCCTATTTGGTTCTAAGCACAAATTGAAATCTAACCCCAATCTACATATTTCCTGTAATGGTTGCAATATTGAATCAAAGTCATTTGTTAAATATCTTGGTGTCACATTGGACCAATCCCTCTCCTTTTCTGATATGGCAACTTCAATACTCAAGAAAGCCAATGTTAAGCTTAAATTTCTATATCGTAAACAAAATTATTTGACTCCAGATACCAAAAAGCTCCTTATAATGTCTTTAGTGCAGTGTCATTTTGACTATGCATGTTCAGTTTGGTATAATAGCTTAACTAAAGTATTCCAAAATAAATTCCAAACTACCCAAAATAAAATGATAAGATTCGCTTTGGACTTAGATTATAATACGCATATTGATAAGCAACATTTTAAATATTTAGGATGGCTTCCTGTACAGAAACGTGTCGAACAAATTATAATAAGTCAAGTTTTTAATATAAATAATGGATCAGCTCCCAAATACATGAACGAACACTTTAAGTCACAACTCTCAGTACATACATATAATACACGATTTAGAGAGAAAGGTGCGTTTGCCATACCTAAAGTCAAGAGCTTTGGATCCAAATCGTTTTGCTTCAACGGTTGTACCCTGTGGAATAAGCTTCCTTTTAGTATAACATTAATTGCAGATTATCCAGGTTTCAAAAAAGCGCTGAATCACATCTTTTTGACAATATTTAATTGATTATTATTTTTTTTATTTAGTTTATTTTACATCACACAATCTAAGACGTATGGTTTTATTTCTTTAAATTTTGTCAAACTAATTTCGGTTTAGGTCTATTTATTTAGCATTTTCTTTTTATCTGCTTTCATTGAGGCTAATTGTGATTGAGAATAATTTACTGTAGTGATAATTCATTATATTTATGATTATTCTTACTATAACCTATTATCTCACTGTGATATATATATTTATTTGTATGCAATAATTCTGTGATATCCTTATTTTATTTGTATTCTTATTTATCCATTATAGACAGTAAATTACTTTTGCCTCCCTATGTCATGACATAAACTCAAGGACCACAATGGAAATAAGAGTTTCTCTTTTTTGTGTAATCCTTGGTGTTGGTGTGCATGACATGGTTATTAATAATCATGCTATAATTTATTTTTAATTATATCCATGTTTGTTTTATTATAACCATGTACATTTTGTATATGTACAACCTTTACCGAAATAAATATATCTATCTATCTATCTATCTATGCGCACTTCGCGTTAAATTCTTACTTCCTTTTTAAGCAAAACTTAAATGATACTGTAAACTCATTTCACTTCAATGGTACACAATTTCGTGGTTTTGATAAAAAAGACTATTTCAATGGAATGTAAATTCTTGAATGTTGCATTATAGATGACAAGATATCATATTGTAAATGTATAGTATAATTGTATTTCGTTTATACATTACTTAGGCAAGTAGTAACTGGAATTTTCTTGCAGAATATATCTCACGAATTTGATGATATGCATAGCTTAAGGTGCAGTATAAAACTGTTTGATCAAACGTAGTTAGTGTATTCCCTTGTCTTACAGAAAAGGGCAATTTATATTTAAGTTGCCGGAGGTAATGAACATAGTTCTTAAGATGATGCTTGATGCTGAAATTGAATTTGTCATAGTTAAATGTGTACTAGCTGTCGATTACCGGAAGCTCTTTTATACTCCCTAGGTATTGATAATACCGTCAATTATCAGTAATTGATATAACTTCCGCGTATGCCGATGATTTACCATACTACATGTAAGCATTGGTTATACGATGGCAATGCCTAATATTTGTGCAAATCCCACTATAGTCTTTAGTCTGTATCAATACCGAGCTTAGTCTTTATTTGCCCACCAGCGTGCTGCTGAATATGGCAGGCATATGTTTGCCTCCACCCGGATTTGAACACGGGTCGCCTGGTTAGGTTAGTAGGCAACAAACGCGCTAACCACTGAGCTACGGAGGTCAAACTGCAAACAGCATAATCGATGAAACGTTTTGGAAAGGAGTTATAGCAACGTCAGGTTAATAGCATGCACGTATTTTATCACATAACCTGGGGTCTCGGAGTGCTTTAAAGTTTGCCGGAATTATCTAGCGACACTCCAAGACTTTTACATACATTCATTAATTAGTTTGACGTTTGTTCGTTCAGTGTGACGTAACGTAAGCCAATCCACGCCTTTGATCGACCAGTGATGTCAGGATAAATACAAACGTCGTCTTGACATGGCTTGCATTGTAACGCTATTTTTTTAATGAAACCTATGGAGCGTAAATCATCCTTTAGAACGATAATGAACGTTCTCTAAGGTTATGTGGTAAATTGAATGTTACATTTTGTATATTCGTACTTATTACATACGAGTTTTATTAAACTCGTCGAAAAAAACATGATTTTGTCCACTCTTTTAATACGCTAGCATATAATGAGCACCCATGCCAAATCCACTTTGTCTTACATTCTCTCATTTTTTATTTGGCCTGGACGGCGGTAACATGCAACGAACAACTAGCTTAACTAGTCAATTACATCGCCTTTTGCTTTATTGGATTGGTATTTTCTTCAGAAAACACTAGTTTCATAAATTTCTTAGCATGCAGGGATTCTTTATTATTCACCGTAATTTCCACACTCTCGCGGAGTCCCAATAAAGCAATTTACCGCCACCGTGCTGTGGCATGTCAGGGTTGTATTATTAGTACTTATTATTAATGTATTCCTTCCATCAGAAACACTTGTTTGAGCTAGATCCTGGTTGTTTGTCAGCAGATGATTCCGTGCATACATATATTTCACTTTGGCGTCCAGGTTGTTAATAGGCGATGGTATCAGGATGTATTATGAGTACAAACTGCAACGGATTCATTTAGTCTAGAGGTCAAACACGGCATTACGTGTCGCATAAATTGATATAATCCTCTCATGAACACATTCCATGTATAAATGTATTCCTAAAATGGGACAAAAATAATGTTTGCAGCACAATTTCGTTATATTGCGTTTTATAGTGATTCTACTACGAACACATTTTTAGCTTTATTTTTTCCATTGTGTTATTGGCAGGATGAAACAGAATTAAAAACGTACTGCACAATCAATATTTTTGAAGTTGGCTGTGAGATATTATTATCGGCCTATCATTTGAACATAGCAATGACACAACATTCAAACATTAACATATACCTCTTCTTAGTCGTATCATATGTAATTTCAACGTCGCATTGTCAATGCCGCGTATTCAAACACCATTGTTTGTCCGCTAATTAGTCGTAGCCTCTCTAAAATAGCAACCACATGTCTACACAACAGTATGATTATTGAATTAAACTGTTCATCATAAAGAACAAGAAACTATAATTAAACATTATGAAATTAAGCGGTAAAGGAAAGACAGCACTCAACTGAAACTGTTGATCGCAGAATTTATAAAACACAATTAAATGTTCAACAAGTTCAACCAGGTTTTAATTGCTCCGTAATTGATTAAAATGCAGTTGACATGCTCTTGGTATGTTGTTGCTCCTTTTAATCTGACAGGTGAACAGTACAGAACAAACCTGATGTCATGGGAAACGTCACGGATTGTATTTGGTTAATTTTGTTAAAAGGAAAGAGCCTAAAGTTTGTTGTGCTTCAGTCTAAAATATCCGTTACCACAACGTATGATGCCATTGATACTTATAGGCATCAAATAGTACAAAAGTCTCCTAGCTAGCCATGTCTTTACCCGTCCCTATTGCGTTTTATGTTTACTACGACCATGAACAAATGCAACGTATATGGACACAGATATCTATTGTGTGAAGAAAATTCGCGATATAGAAAAAATAGGTTAAAACTTATGTATCAATAATTTTATTATTATATTTATTTATCATTATTTATCCATTGATGCTATTTGGTATTCGATAACCCAAGTTAGTTGTGGAGTAAGAAAATGATATTTACCACGCGAGCAGTCTAGAGAGGACATAATCTAACTAAAGACGACGCTTGTCGAGATCCCAATGAGAATTCCGACCCGAGTGTATAATTGCTACGATCTTTGACAAAGACATGGCAACCGAGAGGTACTATTTGTAAATATTGCTCGAGAAATACAGACGTACCCATATGTTTTATTGTAACAGAAATAATAACTGATGTGAGGCGTCAGTTGTTACAAAGTTATCGTCTTATCGATGACAAAAGCACTGTCAAAATGTCGTTACCAGTCGACTGTTAAAATGCCAAAGGAAATCAAGCAGCACAGATGAAGCACTTGTCACGTATGTCTGATAGTTACCTCAGACACGAACTACTTTTTCATGACAGACGCACTCTTCTTATTGATGCCGTTCTAGTTCTAGAAAAGAGATACTTTAAACGATTATTTATGACCTATTATTGATGATGACGTACCGAGTTCACTCAATCTTTAGCTGTCGTTAACTGATGCTCGACCAAAGTATTACACTCGGTTGGAAACTTCATTTGGTCGACCAAAGTATTACACTCGGTTGGAAACTCCATTTGGTCGAGCATCAATTGAAAACAGCTAAAGATAGAGCGAACTCGGTACTTGCCAGGAACTCTTGCATATACGGAATGTACTTTAGGCTATGTAATATAACCATATTAAATGCACGATCGTTATAATCAAGAAAAAACTTACCTTTAGCAGACGATATCGCAATAGTTTTGAGCGTAAAACCACATTCATTTGATCTCGTGATTCTACACACTGGAATATATCGCAGAAAAAAAGGTACAACATTACCGCTTCTATACTATACAATGTATTGCATAATTTAGAATTATATCGTAAAATAGATTCATTAAATAATGATAAATAACTGAACCTAGACATAATGATTGATGTGTACTTTTAATATAATACGCAATTAAACGAACATGTGCATCGGACATCAACAGATTGAGTCTGATTGACATATTTGTATTCACGCGGGAAATTTTTTATCAAACACCACTTCATCAAGAGTTTACATTCGTGACACATTACACTTTTATCTTAATCAATTCTATCCCTACTCTAGATTTCACATATTTCACGGCGTTTGTGTCGATTTTCCAGATGTTTATTATCAAATGAAATATAACGTAACATTAAGTATGGAATATATTATTATGTTCTTTTCCGATGGTGACATTTTACGGAGATCGATGTTTCATGGATGTTGTGGTGACAGAATCTATAGAATATAATACCAACAACACTCAAAGACTGTGCAACACTACCGTCATTTAAGAATACTCTGACAACTCATACTGTTTCCTAATATAAACGTAGACTACTTTCAAATTAAAAAGTTGCTTCTAAATATAGACTGGTGTCCTTTTTTACAGAACTTATGTTATAAAAACCGAATGACAGTTGAGTTACGGAGACACCTCTAGAAATGATGGCATATAACAACACAACAACAACAGAAGTTTTACTGGATTTTTTTAACTATAATGATACAGGTACATTTACGGCATTAAAATTGCTTGGAATCCCTAAAATACTTATATTCTATTTTGTTCACGCTTCAAATAGACTTAATAAGTAGTATGCCCAAATTAAATTGATATTCACCATTATATGCCTCAATTTTTATTCCGCCATGCCATGCACGCCCGCGTTGCCATCAAGAAGTTATTCTGCAATGGCTTCAATTTCGTCCATGTTTTGACATTTATGTACATGTAGTGTTCTGTTACTTGTTAAAGATTAAGAAAATAAGTGAAACTGCTTCATTATCTTATTTTTGATGGCGTGGAAATTGTTCTAAAAAAGTAGTCCGTTCGAGTGATATTATCGTCTGTGAAAGTATCGACTTGGACATTATTGGGGATTAATCCGCCGTTATTCCTCCGTAAACCACCAATAAGCATGAACTAAATAATCATACTATATTTGAAATATTTGAGAGTTGAGTGCCGAGTGAAAGTATTCGTTATTATTTCAAGTCCTGGACTAGTGCAATATATAGACAATTAAAGATTAAGTTCTGATCAGTTAGATTCTGTAAAAGCAAAATAATTATCTTTTGATAGTTAATAAAATATCTGTTTTATACAATATTGCACACAAATTATATTAAACACCTTGTTGCCCAGAAACGACGTAGAAATAAAGTAGGAGCCCAATGAATGTTCTATTATCTAACGGAAATTATTGTTTTTATTATCAAATCATTGTTTACTTACAACTTCCGAATATTACGATCAGTTGATATGACATTTTAATACATACATTATTACGATAGGTGAATGTTAATTATAGAGATAATTTCTAATTGTGTAACCAAGAATAATTATACAGCGACTCTAGACAGTTTGAAACTATATTCTATTGGTTTTAAAACAGCCATTCGGGTACTTGATTTTTAAACCAACAAAAACTCATTGTGGGATTATATTTCATTTTGTTTGGGACAAGTGTACCTTTTTGAAAACATTTAAGGATAGTTTGATAGGGATAATTGTCCATAATATCCACCCAATTAGCCAAAAAGTTACCCAATAGGACTATTTTACATTGTTATGTACCTCGTGGTGCTTTATTGGCAATTAATGTAATACCTAATGAAAATGAACATCTTGCTGACAATTTCCATTCACTAACACAATAAGTCTTGACAGAGAACGAGACGTTTAGTGGCCAAAATTCAATTATCAGGAATATGTCCGGCAACTGGTCCACCCCCGATTACACCTCTTAGCAAGTGAATTGAATGTTGTGTGTACACGTTATCATATGAGCTGAATATGTTTTTAGAAATGTCGAATATAATTAATTATCTACACAGTTAATTCTACTTACATAATTCCACGTACATGTCATTGAATTATTTTATTCTAAAAAAGCGTACTCAACATATTTAGAATTTAGAAAAGAACCCAAAACAAATTGTCGATAATTTTCGAAAACATTGTGTGAATACGCGTTCGAATCATCAATGAAAATATAAATCGTACGCTCTATACGAATTGTCGAATAACCCCAGACATATTTGGCTGAAGAAGTAAATGTATTTTCTTTATTTAGTAGAGTGTTAAGTATTCGACACTTACTTATGGCGGTAAACAAATCTAAAATGAGTATCATAGATTTTTTAATGACACAAAACTATTGAAACAATTACAAAGTAATGATTTTCTTGTAGGAAGTAGCGTGCTAAAGACTTAACTTTCATATCACGTAATGGTTCATTTGTTCTCTAGTATTTGAATAACGTATTTGTCCATTACAACCGGAAGTGACAATACTTTTACCGGAAGTGGTAATATATTTATTCGATGACCTACATACTCGCAAAACGTAAAACTAATTATTAACTGCTCTTATATAAACAATTAAGTTACAAAGCTCTCTTAACATGCAGGTACGTCGTACCAAGAGTTCATACGACATCCGGAAAAATGAAGAGATATTCATATGATATTTATATCGGATTGGTCGGTATATTCATCGGATTAGATAGTTTCCATGGATATTTAGGAATTCATACACTTTTATACATACTAACAATGTTATTAATTGTATTCACAGTCTCCTCGTCTCGACTTTCTGAAGTATAATAAATACGATAGAACTTTTCCGATATACCGGCCATATCCGAAAACCCCGATGTTGAAATATAACATTCATGTTTTAAGTGTTATTGATGACGTGTCTGGGGCCATTGAGGAATTGGTAGTGAAAAAAAAATACTATAATCCTGTTGATATATGAGAAACACACTTTAAATTGTCGCTTTTTGCGCATTCTATCTGCAAAGTGTGTATTGGTATGACGAAATCTGGCACCAAACTTGCGCTGAACGATATACTATTATATTTCAGATATTGTATCCAACATGCCCAAAAAAAAAATAACATCATCAATCTCAATCATTTTGATCTGAAATGTCTGTCAAATGTATTACGTGTCTTTTAACACAAATCACATTATTACAGATAAAATAATTATCAATTAATCAAGTACGAACGGTATTCAATAAAGAAAATTGTTTCGTTAATTATTTATCATTCAATCTGTATAGACTGGACTAAACTACATCAAAGTTGACACATACAGTTATTTTCCAATATATCAAGGGCATGTATTTACCAACATTCATATGAATGATTACACTTTCAATAGACATTTCACACACGTATTCCAAAAGTATTCAAACCAAGATCACAATAAATCAACTGCCTCGGGATTAAAGATTGCGGTTACATTATTTTCCATCATTACACCCAGGGACAAAAGAGCAAAAGAAAGCAAAACACATACAATTATATTTTTCATTGAAAGTTAACACAATCATTTGTGAAATATTGATATTAATATTAAAAAATATTTTCATTCATTTCTGAAATTGAATTTTTTTTACATATATTTTAATCTAGCAGTCCAGCATTGCAAAAGTCACAAAATTGTCACATTCATTATCTGGTGTAATCATCACGAACACGAATGCACTTGAAAGATCCACGCCTCATCAAGGAAATAATATAGGTGATGTATAGTTGCAGGATAAAGGCCTCACACGTGCTGCAAAGCCCAGAAAAACATAGACACAGTTTCAGACTATTGTTAATATAAACTGATTGTTTTTTACCTACCATTCCGAACTTTGAGCTGTACATGCATGTTACTGATTTCGGTTGTTTGAAAATACACTAGAAAACATGTACATGTGTTAATGATAGATGAATTTAGTCAGTGTTTATGATACAATTGTTAAACTTTTTATGGGGCGTTACGTTTATCGGCTAAACATAAACGACTTTGAAGTGTATCGTTGTCGTCTTTAATGTAAACTGAAAAGAAAATGAATCAAAACGTGCGATGTTTTTTTTTTTTTCGTAAAAGTTGCCTTTTTGCCTACATTGTACCAATGGGCTCCTTTGTATCATAGCAGTAAGTATGGATGGTCGGAAGCGGTTCCTGTAATATAGCATGCATATGGTCCCGTCTTGTCGTCCAGTGGTTATCCTTAATCTCGAACTCATTTGAAACAGTCTGACTGCTTCTGACCGTGTGTGTTCAGGCACACATGTCATGTTTAAACTTCATTTATATGTTTCTATTTGATGAGTTTTCATAAGTGTTATACCCAGTACCCAGTAATTCGGCAAAAGATATGTTCCGCTTTGTGATTTCTCATGTGCGAAAATGGAGTTTTACACTAAACGGGTAAAACCCGTTTAAAAAACATTTAATTATGTAGAAAAGTGCTGAGATGTCTAGGTTGTAACCCATGTATCATTTACAGTAAACGAAAACAATAAATCGCGTTTATTTAGAAAATCTAACGACTACCACCCACACCTTCATTCAAACCGACATATCAAAAATTTAAACATGGTATAATAACAATCCTAGTTAGCGGATGCATGTTTGGAAAACGTGAGATTATCAGAAAATTCTTTTTTTGTAATATGATGCTTTATATAAATACAGTTTGATAGTTCATATGGACAAATGGGATAATGTTATGTGCAACTTTCTGCCGGCATAATGATCGTTCATTAACGTCGTTTTTAGAAATCACGATAAAGCTACTCTAACAGTTTTCCTCGTGTAAACCATTAAACAAAACAAGACTTTAAAATAAGTTATCGGAGACGTCACATCTGAGGGTTGTGTTATATGATATACACATTGACATTTATACAGTAGTATTGTATAAAAATTCTACATTTATATAAATGTCAATGTGTACATCGTATAACACAACCCTCAGATGTGACGTCTCCGATAACTTATTTAACTCTCACTATAACTCTCTTATTGCGAATTACATCACATTTGTACATTAAATATACTTTATATCAGGTTAGTCGAACATAACTGCGTATTGTCTCATAAAAATCCGACAAATTCGAGAAACGTCAGAAGACACAAGATGACATTTATTTTATGCACCACGTTTTACAGCCAATGTTTCGTAATGACTCGTTATTTTGTTGCTTGCAAACACATTAAATGTGATTTACAACAAATAAAATATCTTTAATTCCGAACCAATTTTCATCATTAAAGGTGTACATTTTCCTTCTTTGCTTCTGGTCAAGAACTTTATACAGAGATCAGCATGATGCCAGCATTGTACCAGCATGAGATCACTATCAGTGATTGTCTGGGTTTATAAAAAACTGTAACTGGTCAGTGTAAGGGATTAGAGTCCCATAAAGCTACTGATAATCAATAATGTGCTACTGCAATATGTACCCTTGAAAATATGTGTTACATTGGGTGTTTGTTTAATTTCTTTGATTTTGATTTTTGTTTCCATCTGGTTTAAGTGTGTAAAAACTATCTGTCAAAATATTTACTATTTTAGTTATTAATATTCCCTAAGAGTTATTTAAATAAATTCACACCCACACCAGATACAAATAAAACTAAGCAAATATACCAAAGAGGTACATGTACACAGTATCAATTCTGATTGTATGTCTGTGAATATACCTTTTTTATGAATATGATAACATAATAGATCTAGTTAATTTTTTTTTAATTCAAAACATTTTAACCAACATCAAAAATAACATTATTATATCTTATGAAAAATATCAATTCACTCATTACTTATATATCGACTTATTGTTACTATAGGTCTACACATACACATAACTTCCTGTCATAAAGGGAACTCTTGTCTCATTATCTAAAAGGGGATTTAATACCCAGACCGGTAATAGGAGAACGTGCATATCTTCGTTGAGTTCCTGCAGGTACTAATGCTTTCAAAAATAGTTATTTCCGGTCAAAAATTTCAGGCAGTTTTCCGAGGTGAATAGTCCTTGGAATATAAAAAAATAGTAAGCTGTAAACGGTTGAGCCTATCGTTCTCTTTCGATTAAATATCATTTTTAAAAAATGTGTAATAAATAAAAAAAACTATTTTTAAAAAAACAAAGGGAAGTAAGAAATACCCTGTACTCTACTGTACTCCGCTTTACGTGTCACTAGCCAATTGATTGCAAGCGTTTGCGAGATTTTCATGCGCCCATTCCACATGGAAGATGTTTTAAGAATCATCAAAAATAAAGGTGAAATTTTCATTTAAAATAGCCGATTTATCATGACAGTACTCGATCTCCGAGGAAAATGGTCTTTGATAGACATTTTTACGTAGTTTTACAATGATATCAACACTCAAATCATACCAGATGCTTGAACTTTAGTAGGCTACAATTCGTTCCATGTCAAAAATGCAAATCAACAATTTTATGTCTCAATGTATAGCTTGTCAAAGCAATGTTTATAAGATTATTTTGTTACTGTCAGTGTGTATAAGACTTATGTACCAGTTAGTTTCATCCACAGCACCTCAGCCCCGGGTGAAGGGGCGCTTTGGGATTTTGAGTTGTCAAAATCAACAGCCCTTCTACGGCCTTCAGGGGAAGCTGATTGTTAAATCTCCCGCATTTCCCCTGACATCTACAGGTAAATATAGTCTCTAGGCTACTCAGTATTGGTTTTCACAGAAAAAATCCTAAATTTCCCATGCCTTGCGGGGGAAGCTGGATGGTAAAAACATGGCTGTCTCCCTGGCTATCCGCCATGGATCTCGTGGTTGGGGGGAACTGTGGATGCAATTGACTTTTTTATTTGTGGTGGACAAACTAGTGTACTGGGAGGGTCCATACGTTGTCGCTTATGTAATATGTTCGATTTTCCAAGTGGATAAGGACGAAAGACAAACATGGGAGGCTGTAAATTATCTATATTCGGAATATAAATAAACCATCTAATAGTACAAGGTACGTCTTTGATTTTATTGAATTGGAATCATATTATGACAATTTGATTGATTGACTTGTGTGCTGTATAAAGATTACAATTCACAATGATTTCATGCAACCTAGCGGTTATCTAATATTTAATAGGCAATGCCTTAGTTCATATTAATAGAACCTCTTGTAAACTAATTAACATAATATTATGTAATAGGGTACAATATGGTCAGATATCTTAAAAATCAGTTACCACATGCTGAGAAAACAATGACCAAATTTGGTTGGCCCAGTGCCAAAATCCTGGCCTTTAAGTTACAGTTTAATGTAGCTTATTTAACAGAATTCTCCTCGAAAAAGAGGAAGTTACGAACATTTTTGGATGGATAATTCTCATTGGTTCGAAATTATGGACGAATAAGCTCATAAACATGGCTTGTTTCACAGACATTTGTTGTTAATCGGATTTGTCTAGTTGTTGGTCTGTTGTCTGATACAGTGGTATAAATGTTGATATAACATCTAACAATACTGTTGTACGTCAGGATGAACAAATGTTGACTGACGTAAGTACAGAATAAGACTTGTAAGAGTGCATCGTTTATGTCTGTAGGTTATAGGCACATAAAACCTTGGACAAATGACATTTCTAAGTCGTCTTATAGAAGGGGCTTTAATTTATTTGTGATAATTAAGTACTTTACGATCTAAATTCTACAACATCTACGGTATCTTGTACTTGATATGTCCGGGTTCGTGATGTACTAATCTATAAAAGGATATGTTAAGTTTTAAGGATAGGCAGTACTGATTTGAATTTAGATGAAAGAGGAATAATCTACGAAACAATAGAATATTGCATTATCGAAACTAAAAGGAAATACTCAACCGAATCAGCCGAGTACAATTGACAGTAGTAACTCATGCAAAAAACTAACGACACAATGTCCAACAAACAACTGAACTAAAATAAAACCAAACCACCACACGTCCTAGTTTCAGGTGTCAATTCTTAAATGACTAGTTTTTGTGTCCATGTATACAAAGAGCAAATCATACCACTGTATATTAGCAATTAAACGTTGGAAGTGTTAACACTACAGTTGTTTAGGGTATAGCGGATCATTGTCAATAACGGACCAGTCTTAGAAACGCGAAGAAATTTGATGACTTCCAGGAAACGTGTTAATTTCAAAGTTAGCAATTGACACGCAAGGTGAAGCGGAAAAAACGTGCTCGAGGAAAACGTTTAACAGAAAATTGGCCTTAATTATTTTAAGTAATTTACAACTTTATATGGAAGAAATATGTAAACATATTGATTGTTATATCCATAATCTGTCTATAACCATCAAATTGTATTTATATTGATACAAATATTGGTTAATTGGGTTCAAAGGTACCGCGTCGATGTGTGTATAGCGGATCACTCAATCGAATAGGTGCATTTAGCTATGTAAATATCATGGTTTTGTTTTCAGTCCGCACTTATTTGTCAATTTTTGTGATCCAGTGACCGGTATTACAATGCAAAATAATTGTTTGGTACTTTTATCAACCAATAGTTATAATACACTTTATTATTAATACTGTACTAGTCCATTGGTAGTTTTCATTAATTTGCTCAGTTTCGTATTCCTTAAATGTCTTGTTAATGGAGCTATTAAATGTTCACTCATTTCATGCAACTTTGTTATAAAATCCACTTATCTCAGCACTAACTAGAACATAACAACTGGTGGTGTTGTGTCTAATCTGACAGGTTACATAGCTTTTGAGATGAATCCCATTGGAAGGAATGTAGGGATCTGCTATAGACGAAAGTGATCCGCTATTGACATATCGACATAGCTTTGTCATCAGATTACTCGTGTATCAATCAAGAGTTTTATTCCGAAAACGATGGTAAGTCATGACCGAGTAATGTGTTAAACATTTACAACCGCTTATATTTGAACAAATAAAGAATATCGTCGTAATCAGCCATTATGTCGTTAGTGATCCGTTATACCCTAAACCACTGTATGACGTCATGCAGGTTACAAGTAAGGTATACAACATAAGCACCCGAAGTAACACATACTTTATATATAATTGCGAGCTTTAATCATGTAAAGATCGATATAAAGAAATCAAAATCCCTAGTATACAATGGCCAGTCGTTCCATCCTTTGTGGTTGATTCCTGGTTAATCCTGCGCATATCAACTCAAAACCATATCATATCAGCCGATATACTGCGGTTTTCATAGTTTATTTTCTTTAATATGAAATAAGAGAAAGTTACAACGGCAGTGGACGTGTTAACACACTTGCACATTATATGTTACGTCATCATTGGCCAAACCACTTAGAAGGCACGTCATTGTTGCAAGACAAATAATTCAGCATGTCTACTTTAGCGTGTAATAATGGCGACACTCTGTATGATAAATAATGTACACGGTGCACCTAGAAACGTAATGTACGGCTTTTTTGGTTATTTTATCCATTATATTTTATAGTAAAATGCTAAGGAATATGAATGCTTATCATAGCCATATCTCATAAAGTATCGACAAGGACTTTCATCATTATATCCGCATAATCTCTGTATCCAGAATTTAGGCCATGCAAATTCATATTTAATGAAGAGGTTTGGCAAGATGCAATGGTAGTTGATGCGTAGCGATGGAATCAGTGCAATAACATGTGTACTGTATACTAAGATTACGAAAGTGTATGGGTTGAGTAATTTAAATAAATGCTCTTAATTAAATTGGAAAATGTCTGTGAAAATGTACGGACATAGCTAGAGCAATATCTCCACACTACTAAACCACTGTCCATTTCAAAATGCCGATATTAGTTTGATAAAGCCGTAGCTGACCTTTATCAAGATCGCTGCATTCAACTGCAACTGTTGTCGTTGTAACTGTTGTTCCCTATACTTAATTAAATGTATTTTAAGTTGGATGTGACAAAATCAATTTGGCAAACTCACTTTCGATGTTATCTATCGTCACGAGGTTGTCTGGTGACGTTCTATGAATGACGTCATATATACAATAAATGATTCACAGTATTGCAGAATGGAGCAACGTTTCCCGTCGATTAACTGTACTTTGTTTTTCAGTTCATGCGAATACATTTTAAATTCGTGAATATTTAGATTTCAACAATAGCAAAAATTAAATGTTTCTCCTTTTACAGCACTTTGATGATGTGACCTGTAACAATTCGTAGAAAGGAAATAGTGTTGTTCGTTTATCCTTCACGACCGTGCCTCTGTTAACTTGGCAGGACAAAAACTGATATCTTGTTTCAATTTAAATTTTAGACGCGTAGTGATACCATAGTAACAGACGACATTGTATTAAGTTCACGTCATTAGACAAATGAGAAGGAAATGAGATTCCATTCTTAATGATACAGTAGACATTTAACTTTGCGCACTAATTTCCGTTCATAGTATTTCAAGCGTTCTGGTTGGCCTTTCGTTGCCATGGTGTATATTTAAATAACAATAATCAAAAGTCAAAGTTAAAAGTGAGCCTTATAATAACGATCACATTGTATGCTTTAAGAATCCTAATTACATTTTTCTCATTACCTTCTTGTAGTTATATCACGTGACGTTAACATTTCGTAGTTATACGTTTTGACGGCGAATAAACATTATGTAAACAACGTCAAAGGTCATGTGGTCAAAAAATATGTTGCCGGTACGTTATTACTTAAAGTATTTTGACGAATTTGTTTTTATTTTAGATATGACGACACATGACCATTAACTCCACTCGTCTACGTTACTAAGACGTATAAGTATTGTAACACATGACGTCACATGTCAAGTGACATTTAATTCTTCATCTGACTTCTCAAATTCTGACAATTCGATATCTAATTATTATGGTTCCGAATACGTTACCAAATTAACAAATCACTTTAAAGCTGCTGTCACAACAGTCATTTTGATTGATCATTTAATTATATATTCTACCGAGCCAAACATTTGACAGTGTATGTTTTACAAGTCAAGTAACTACCGAACACTATTTCCGATGCGTTACTTAGTCAAGAGATTAGTCTAAATCTGACGTCACATCAAGTGACTATCAGGTACTTATTTTACCGAGCCAAGCTTTTACAAGTGTATATATTACAAAATTGCATCACAAGTCAACTAATAAACAAACACTGTTTCCAATATGTTACAAATTCGAGAATGTAGTCAACAACGATAAGGTGCATATAAATGCACATTAAGTAAACCAATTCCTTCGCAGACGTCCTATTATTTAATCGGAGAAATCAAACGTCACCCCGTTTATTTATCAACATTGCTAAATTAGGCAATTTATATTCAGTCAGCTACCACACAGGCCAGTGAGAGTTCTGTATAAACATAGTTAATAGATTGTAACACAGGAGTTTCCTCATGATAAAACACTGACCTGTCATTTGTTGTTTAAATAATGTCTTCAACCGGGCTATCTTAGAAAACAGGCTAAAGTCCTTCCAATCCGTTCTAAGTCCGTATAATCCGGAACTGCTAGTTCTATCAGACTGGTACCACGGTCAACCTCAAAAGATAAGACTGAGTAAGAAATGAGACATGCGGTAACCAATCTAAGTTATACCGACGAAAAAGCTAAAGTCCTCTCAATCTGTTCGAAGTTCGTAAAGTCCAGATTTGTTATTTATATGTACGAAATGGGAAATGGATTCTTACGAATTAGTTCGTCTAATTGAAGAAAGTAACTATGAAGTCTTACGCAGTGATAACGCTGTAAATGATATTAAGCCGAAAATTACAGCATCAAACTACGAGACAAGACCATGAGGAATTATTGTCTGGTTCTCATTACATAACCGACCCTTGCGTATTTGCCACATATCATTAACAATGTATTTGTCTTGTCTGAAGTGTTGTGCATTGATAAAGAGTAAAACATAAAAACGGAAAATTTTCTTGTTACATGTATCACATAACCTGCGGTCTGGGAGTGCATTAAACACGAATATTACGCTGGCTTAGGATGGGGAGGTCTTAAATACAATGTACTGCTTACAACCTATTAAGAGTCATACATATTTGAAATTTTCTTCTTACATGTATGTGTCTTCTTTATGAAAATCAGAACTTGTCATTTTGACCAAACTGAAGTTGAAATGTTTGTTTTACCGTAAGTAAAGGATTTATTTCAGACAGTTCTTTCTCAAAATATTACGCTAGCAATTTATGATTTTAGAAAACAGTACATTCAACTGTGGACTTTCAAGGAAAGAACACATGTTTCTTCTTAAGCTGGTATTTGTTATATACATTTGAAGTACACAAGGCTTCTTTTTTTTTTATTTTGACATTATCATGTACGCATATGCGGGTTGCGAATCAGATTGACGGTGGTGTTCATTTAAACAGATCACACTATTCTGGGTCTGCATGAGTCGAAAACTCGAATAAAGATCATGTCGTTTCTGCATGACGTCAATTGTTTTGGGTTTGTACATGTCGATGGCTTAGAATAAGAAGGTCGTGACTACTACTTACGACCTTTTAAGATTCATACATATTTTAACTAACCTTCACAATGCGAATCTTAAGAGCACATTTTTTAAAAACTCGGAACTTGTCATGTTGACCAAAACGAAGTTTAAACCTCTTGTTTTTACCATGTGTAAAAAGTAATTATCGGACAGTATTTTCGTGTTTTCTCAAAATATCGATTTTGTAGTTACGACCTTCTCATTCTAAGACAGCGATGTATTTAATTTATATTGTTACATATTTTATCAGCATTGTGTGTGGTTTATTCACGAAATATACTTATATATACTAATATATATTTTTATAGATTATGATTAATGATTTATTAATATTTATCAATGTTAAATAAGGAAAAAACTAGTATACTAGTTAATTTAAATTGCCATATTTGAAGTTATAAGGGTTGTTGTGTTTTTTCCTCAAAATATATTATATTATAGGAATACTTAAAAAGAAAGTTGTATTTTATACGCACAAATCGGCACTAAATGTAGCAAAATTAATATGATTATTTAAAAGTGAGAGTGTTTGTCTAAATACTTTTTGATCAACCCACGTATTATGTTATTATGTACATATTAAATACAAAATTGTTCACGTCGATAAAACAACTTATCTAAGTAGATGATTAAGATAAAATTAACTCTAAGAATTTCAAATTTCTAAATGTATGCAGTTCAGGAATAATTTGAAAATGCAATATATCGAGAGACATGTTAAATTACTCCTTCACTTGCGATGTCAAGCCGCATCAAGATTAACTAGAAAACTACATGCGTATTATGTATAACCACAACAATAACAACAACAAAAACAGAGCAATACTTCCCAATTTAACCTCAACACTTATCATTAATGCATCTTGTGTACATTGTATTAGGCTTTATTCTATGATTTTAGTAGATATTTACCAACATTTCGTTGAAAATATTCAGTCAAAATGATAGATTGCATATTCCCGACCACCTCCATTTTACAGAAAATAACAAAATTCAATGCACAGCATATTTCTACTCTATCCGGAACATGTGAAGTCTCACATTCGTAAGCTAGTGGATATGATAACACCAGATATAAATCGTCTAGGAAGTTGACATACCATTGACATATTGGATGATATACTAATACGAGTCGTAGATTATAGGAAATGGTTTAAACTGACGGCCGAATGTAAAACTCAAAGACTTTGATCAAAATGTTCAGAATAGAACAGAAAATATGCCTCACTCTGCACTCGGACTCATATTTTTCTTGTATAGCTTACAAATACTCTTAATTACACTCAACATTTTTACAACTTCTTGCTCTCAAAAATTGTGGCTTTGTACCTCAAATGATTAAATTCAATATTTGAGTGCTGAGTGCAGAGTGAAAAATTGGTATTAATACTGTGCCCCCGATCTTATATTGTATAATTTGACTATGCTGTAAAAAGATAGCACCGGAAGTAAGCTCTTAGTTACAGTACATATGCAATCATAGAGCTGTTAGGGATAGATAACCTATTATCGAAACAATATAACAAGACAAAATATCTTTGTTTATGAAAATGAAAAAAAGATAAACATTTGTATTCAGACCTCACAGTCAAATGTCAGAATACGTTTAACTCGAACAGTCCCTTGCGCTTCACCTAAACAATTGATATAACTAAATCTTTTCTCCGCACAACATATTCGAAAGGCAATCAACTTTTTAAAATAACTATTCCGTGGAAAAATAGTCATAAAAGTAAACATTTAGTAAGTGCTCGTGTGCGACTGAAGTGATTTGAAGGGCAGATGAAAAGAAAATGTCAGAAACGTGTAACCTGTAAAGTCCCCTATGTTACATTTGTAAACTCAAACATTTGTTATAGTTATGCTTTCTCCTCACATATTTTTTAATGCTATCTACTATTTAATTCGCTTTTATGGCTGGATATTTGGTTGCGCAATAATACCAAACATTTCGCCAGACACCTCAATCTGTCAAACCAGAGCGGTAAATGTTACATTTATAGGGTCATTAATCATACAGGCGCCAATATAAAATATATTTGTATAGTCAAACTAGATTATTTCGAGTGAGGATCTCTATATTCGATTCGATATCAATGGAGAAAATACCACGCGGATGTAGTGTTTATGGAACTGAGTGTTACTGTGTTTGTTAAAACGAACTCAACCACCAGCCAGCTAAATTTCAGCATATTTAGGATAGATGGATGTCATACATTGTCATGATTTGCAATTATTTCATACCCCTACAAATAATACAAAAAAACATCTAAAATTTACCCGCGCAATTGTTTACAAAATAACAAGGACATTAACGGACAATCTCTGTATTTATTTCTGTATACCAGTTTACGCAGGTGAAAATTAGATGTAGCAGGGAACAGACTAAAAATGAACCATAAGCAGCAAAGAAATGTCACAAAATGTGTCTTTAAAGTCCGGTTCATTATAAGTAAGCCATGAATAAGAATGTTGCTTTCACGAAGAAGGCACTTTGTGTCTGTAAAAACTATCAGGCATATCCGACAGCCGTTTTATCTTTAGTGATTAATTTCCTGTGGGGTTTATACTGTAGACGCCAAAACGATATGTTGACAGTGCATTTGCCATCGTAAAGACGATAATTTTGCAATAATCGACGCCTCTCATCAGTTCTTATTTTTGTCATACTGATATTATTGTTGTTTTCAAGCGATATTTATAAGTATCGGGTGTATTTTTAAGAAATGTTTTGCCGAGTTACAATCCGCTTCATCTGGTGAGATATCCGTAGACCAATAATATTCACTAGACTAAGTCTTATATTCTTTGGTGTCATTTGATTTTCTGATTAATTTTCGTCACATGTTTTCATCTAGTTTATTGCTGTTTCAGCCATTGTGTAATGATCCACATGGTGAGTGACAGTTCTTATTATTGCTACATCCTATGATGGAATGATGAAATGAAGAATTGACAAAACATATATTGAGTTTCAGATTTTATGTTGAATAAAATATTTTATACGGTGATGCCGATATTTACGACCGGGTCGTTAATTTTATGACATATATCCATTTTCGGAAACTTTCCTGATTTATTCATTATCCAAAATAGTTGGTTGCTTTTTCTAGAACATTTATGACACATATTTCTGAATGGAGACGGCTGATTCCTACAATGAAGCACGGTAAAATAAGATATGAGGAAAGGCAAGACAGCACTGAATTGAACCGGTCGAGATATTAAAAAGGAACAACACAACATAACAAAATTACACGGAGCAATATCCACACATAATCCAACGAAAAATTTAACAGGCCATGTCCTCGCTGTATAAGAGCAGGATGACCCTATGTGACCAACTAAAATGCAGCTACGATTCGGTCCCCGCTATGAAATAGCTGGATGACCATTTTCACAAGGACATTTCCAAAACGGTGACCAAAGAGACTAATTGAGCCGTTACTGCGATTTCTCCTAGTTGCAATAGATCATGCCCGAAATCACGCGACAACACAATTTCAGATCACAAACGCTTGGCATACTGCCACTTCCAGTTACAAGTTCCGTCTAATGCATTAACCTAGTGACCTAGTTATAGACATCGAAATGTATGTGTCTATATGATTAATGACGTATAAGTTTTACCGCTGTTGTATGACACAATGAGGTGTCTGGTGAATTGTTTGGTATTACTGCGTAACCATGTACATTGTATCAAACAATAAATCGGAATAAAAATGACTTCGCATTTCAAACATTTTGTGAGGAGAAAATATGATTATAACAAATGTTTGAGGTTACATGTGTAACACAGGGGACTTTGCAAGTTACACTTATCTGACATTTTCTTTAAAGTTTTCCTCATTTCCTAAAAAGAAGTATTGCTGTTTCCGATATCTAGGCCATCTGCCCTTCGGATCTCTTCAGTCGTACACCACCACATACTACATTGACTTATTTCTGTGACTACATTGTTTTACGGAAAAGTGAAATGATAAATATGAGATCTTGAATATTATTGAACAAGTACATGTACTTGCTGTGACTGTTGTTTTACCATATTTGCATATATGCCAAGGGAGACATACTATGTATTACATGCTTTGTATTTGGACCTGAATGCTGTTAATGCAACGAATCTAGCTACACTCGCTACTTTCATAGCCTTAGAATGTATTGGAAAATTGTATTTAATTACGAAGAACAATCTGTTATTTTGTTACGAAGCAACGTGATTCAAAGCGCATGTAGGGGTTTCTCTTCGCCACACTCACACAAAATTACCGGCCATCGTGTTGTCGCATGCCAGGGTTATATTAGCATTTAATTAATATGAATTTAGTCTTTCTATCAGAAACACACGATGGGGTACGAATAATCTGATACTCTTTTAAATCAACAGCGGATTTCGAGTAGACTTATATTTCACTTTGGCTGTTGGTACTTTATAATTGGAGAGCATCACGTATCTAAACCAGGTGCAGTTTGAATGAATTTGACAAGCAGCAAACTTCTCAGACACGGGTTCTATTAAGAGTATAGAGTATCACTTTGTTTAAGTTTTCTATTTGTTTCCACACGAGTTAAAGTATTTATATCAGAAGCGGTCAAATTGAACGCTGAGAGTATGTGTACATCTAGGTCTTTTACAATCAAAAAACAATAACATTTATTTTTAGGTTGAAATAGTGGCACTTCAATTGTGTTTTAATGTAGGGTTATAGCATGCTTTTTCGTGCTATTACATCTGCAGAGTCTCGAGGGACGGTTGGTGCCCAAGCCCGTCAGGGCGAGGGCACCAACACTCCCGAGAAACTCTGCAGATGTAATAGCACGAAAAAGCATGCGTAAACGCTATTATAGCATAAAAACAACACTTTATAAGTCTGTTTTTCTAAATTATGACATTTTAGCGGGATATTTTGGTCAACGTCGGGAAAACAAACGCGACGTCGCTTAGCAAACGTAACGTCACATACAAGTTTTTGTTATGAGCGTCGACTTCCGGTATCGGCAGATAACATGAAAACAGTGACATTGGGAGTTTGTTTACGTTAATTATTTTACTATTATAGAAAATTGATTAGTAGTTACAATTAGAATGTGAATTACAGTTCATATAACGCTGTAAATCATTTATTTTCGTCGGATGGGTCCTGAAATGAGCATACTTAAAACTGAACACCAACAGCGCGTGCGCGCGAGAATCATTACAATAACGTACCTTTTTTCCCCCGTTTAAGTACTATGTGCAAAATCACCGTTTTTATGCTATAATGAATGTCTTTGTTCATGATGTACCTACTAAGTAAATGATTAATAAACCACTTTGAACAGGTAATTTAAAATCTTAACAGTATTGCTTTAATTGCTCTGTAATTGATTAAAATCCAGTTGACATGCTCGTAAGATGTTCTTGTTCCTTTCAATACGACACGTGAATAGTACGGAACAAATCCCACATCAATCGAAACGACTGTACTTGTTAATTGTGTTATAAAAGAGCCTAAAGTTTGTTATTCTTCAACTTTTTATAAATGTTTTATGAAATATAAACCTCTGTTACCCTGTCGCACGTTGACATTAATACGTATAGGCATCAACTAGTACAAAAATCCCTCAGCTAGCCATGTCTTTATCCGTTCCTATTGCTTTCAATGTTTACATAAACAAATAAAACATATATGGACACAAATAACAGCTGTAAAGAAAAATCGTGATATTGAAATAAAATTGGGTTAAACTTATGTATCAATCATTTATTTCTATATTTGTTTGCAACCATTGATATATTCACATATGTCGCATTCAACCCTTGATGCTAATACATATTGCACTAAGCCAGAGTTAGCTTTGGAGTAGGAAAAAAATTATACCCGAGCAGTCAAGAGAGAGGACATATTATAACTTAAGACGATGCTTGTCGAGGTCCCGATGAAAATTCCGACCGATTGTATAATTGGTACGATCTTTGACAACACCAAGGCAACCGAGAGGTACTATTTGTAAATATCGCTTGAGAAACACAGACGTACACCATATGTTTTAATTTGACAAAAATAAGAACTGATGTGAGGTGTCAGTAATTACAAAATTATCGTCTTAACGATGGCACATGCACAATTAAGCAACACAGATGAAGCACTTGTCACGTATGTCTGATAGTTTCTGCAGACACGAACTACATTCTCCATGACAGACGTACTCTTCTTGTTGATGCTTTTCTAGTACTTAACAAAGCGATACTTTAAACGATTCTTTATAACATATTATTAATGTTGACAGCATCAAGTGCCTATTCCGTCCGTATCAGAACGCAACCGAAAGTCCTTGGCGAAAAGTCAAACCTGCGCAAATGGATGCGCTAGATATACTAAGTGTGTACAAAAAAATGTACACAGTTGACACAACAATTCCTATTTTCAATAATGACATACTTGCACTTTGCAACATTGGAAATGCATCAGCAAACCGTGACGATGTACTAGTATGACATTATGATTGAATGATGACACCCACACTGACGTCACTTCCGGAACCTGATAGTTGCCATGGTAACGTGGTATGATACGGCTTTATAAACATACGGACAGTGGGTGTTAAAAGTTCAGATTGATATAATATCAGGTTAATTGAGATTATCAACATACCTGTACGTCCAGTATGAGATAAGATAATATTAAGATATTTGCACAACGTTTTTCTTAATCGGTATTGTTCAGAACACGTGTATAGATTGTTTGACACTCTAATAAAGTATTATACCATATGCTTTGTATCGTACGTGGCTATGTTACAGTAAACAGAGATCCAGTCCCCATGTTCACAAAGAATCAACTGGTCCCGATCAAATTTGATCCTGAAAATAATTTCCTATTATTTAGAATTTTTGGTAACATTTTTGCAATTGTAACATATAGCCATGTAGAGAATACATATTTACTTACAGTTGACAGGTTCAAAATATTCTGACCATCTTCATGTCTCTGTTGAATAAGTTAATTTTTGTACTTGAGACTGAAACTAATCCTTAAAAATGAGGATTAGTTTTTAAAATGAGGATCAAGTAAGTATTTTTATAAGTAACCGTAAAAAATTATTTTGATTTCTTAGAAATTGAAGGATATGTTTAGATATACAGACGTATAAAATATCAATAATAACCTTAACATATCTACTGAATTTCAAAGGATGTATGTTTGAACTTGATCCTGATCTTGAAAATTAATCCTCTGTGAACTTGGGGCCAGGGGAATAAAAATACAAACATGCGATATTTGATAAAACACGAATCTGGTCAATCTAATTTAGATGTAAAATAGATTCGTATCTTTAGCAGTATTTTTAAACCAGCAACAGTTACAGTTTATAAAAACACAAAACATAATTTACGTCCCGACAATGACGTCATGAAGTTACATGTAAGTTGGCAATATATTGCAATACTGAACCAAATAGTTACGCTACCCCTCTATTTCTCCTTTTCTCTCTGTCAAATGGCAAACTAATGACAAGAATAGAAAGTAGCAGTTGTATTTAATTGGATAGCATAATATAAATATAAATAAGGAGACATGTCGAACTGTTAGTAGTAATACAATTATATTTATACTCAATGCTTGTTGTTGATGAATTCACTACATTTATAGTATGTGTATATTACAGTAACACTCCTTTTTAACAAAGACCACTTACAAATTATGTATTTCCCAAAGTGTTCAATCAATTTAGAAACATCAGTTTGTACATTAAAAACCTTTTAATATCAGACAGTCATGCGTCATTATAATAACGGTTCTAAAGTAAAATCCTTAAAACCTCCGCAAATATGCGTTTTGCTGACACGATTTAAATTCCACTGCGTCTTCCAAGATTCCAGGGTTACCAAGCTGTTATAAACGCGTAATGTTATCATTATTTGTTTCCTACACTCATCAGAAGTTCGTTAAATACTCATAGATATGAAATAGTGAAAACAAATGCGGGTAGATACATCAGGAAATAGAATGAAAGCTGAAAACATGAAATCGTTATTATTCATCATTAGATATACAAAATCGGTTTCCAGGAAACTCAAGACCAATAACAGTTTTAAATGACAATCAAAACAGAAGAAGATACCAGGATTTGGTTAAGTTACCTATCTGATCGTTTCGTTCGAAGAATTATTCTGTTATATCAGGACAATTTCTGGAGAAATTTAGAATACGTATACATTTGTTACAGTTTTAAACAGTACTCACAAAGATGAATATGCATGTACGTATTAGGTTAAAGTGATCTATTTAAATGTCTCGTTCGAGTCGTTATCAAGATATATCAAGACAATATTTTTCCGGGCGAAAGTTCGGATCAGTATAACAGTTTTAAACGATAATAACAAAAGACAAATATGACAAATAATAAAAAACTATGTTGCGAGGAAATCGTTGATTTGAAAGCACATCCATGCCATTGAGATGACGTTAAGACTGAGTTGCCCTTATTTGAATAACCATTACGTCATAGAATCTGGTCATGTAGCAGACGAAGTACACCTGGTAACACCAAAACGATGCCATGGTGACAAATGACATCTATAAGTGTAATTCTATCAGTGAGTTTGGCATCAGTATTTTAAAGTGTATAGAGCTATATCGGACGATTTTTTTTTTAAAGTTTCAAAAACTGAAAAACAATTATAATTTCATATCCATAAGATCATTTTTCGATTCAGTTTTAACAGAAACCCTCTCTGTGATTTATTGGACATGCTAACTGTCTATTTTCGTACAAAAGTGTTCTTGAACACCCTATGAAATTATATGAATCGTCTATTTTTCGACGATTGTATTAAAGTACACCATCAGATTAACAATTTTAAACAACAATCAAAAAAATAAAACATGCTGATATTAGATTAACAATATATTATGTATTTTATCGTCCTTTTTGAATAATTATCCAGATGAATCAAGACAATAAAAAATCAGATTGAATATTAGGGTCAATATTAAAATTTTAAGCGACAACCACAACAGACGAATACACCAAGATGTTGCGAGAAAATAGGTGAGTGTTAGGAGCAGTATAACAGTTTTAAACGACAATTATAAAGGGGGGGGTATGACTAAATTGTTGCGAGGAAATCGGTAAATTGGAAGCAGGTCCATATCATTGAGATGGTATTAAGACTTTGTTGCCCATATAGGAATAATCATTATGTCATAAAATCTGGTCATGTAGCAGACATCATAAATCTAGTCACGCGACCATATTCCTTTGTTTTCCAAAAAAAATATCATAGTTACAAACAACATCTATAAGTGATCTTGACATGTGTAAAGCTTGTATGGAAAAATAGATACCGGTAAATATAAATACCCTTGGAAGAAAGTATCCATATATATTCATTATGCTGAGCTCTTGTTGTCTAAACGAAGTTGTATAGAAGTAAAACTCAAAACAAATATTGTAGAAAAATAGAAATGTTATGGAAGCAAAAACAGAATATTGAAATTGGAGTACGGGTATTTTAGGTCATTCCGCAGAGCTTCAAGAGTTGGCCAAACAAAGCTATACAGTTGACAGTACCCCAAATAACGAGTGTGTGGAACAATAGAAATATTAAGAGAATAACAACTGAAATTTGTGCGACAATATACTCGGGGTCATAACACAGAGCTTCTTGAGCTGTTGACAAAGCAACGCTTCCATAAACATCATCTTCAACGAAATGTAGCTTTCTTAGTTTACAAGACAACCCGTTATATCAAACTTTTTTTTAAATATATAATATATAAAGGCTCTATCATGGATTGTCAATTTATATAAGCTTATAAACATTGCTTCTTAATGTATAGAAATATTCTTTTATTTCACAGGACTATTGTTACAAGTACCTTATGACCGTTGAGTTATGGAGACACCTCTAGACATGATGGCATTTAACAACACAACAACAGCAGAAATTTATGGAAACTACAATGATACTGATAAGGCCATTAAAATCATAAACACAATATATTGAAATCCCCACAAGGATGGTGTCCATGACACGTGCTTTAGAATCCATCTGTTCTTGTGCCATGAATTACAACCAATACTTACACACATCTCTTGTGATAATGTTAGATAGGCCATAGCTATTACTTTTGGTTTATTTCATAGAATAAAGTATTGTATTATAAGGTATCGATGTAATTTATCAGTCTAAATGCTGGTTGTGTCACTGACACTTATATTTAATAATACTTCTATATCTTATAAATAGAACAAAATTGCACAGGAAATTTAGAAATTTTATGCCTCCGTTGATTTAATCTATACATGAATACTACATTGAGATAATTTCAAATTACATCAAAAGAGTATTTATACAGCTCCCCTAGACAGTTTCAAAATCTATTGCATTGACTTCAAACCAGCCATACTGGTAGTTGATATACACCAGCAGGAATCCATTGGGGGAGTAAATTGCATTATGTTTGAGGAAAGTATGACTTTTTGTAAACATATCTTTTTTTGGTAGTGTAAACTATTTTGATCGTCTCCAAATAAGCCAAATATTTACCCTATAGGACATCTGTCCACGATGTATAAACTATATATATATATGTACTTTATTGTCAGGACAAGTTAAGTCCATTGACAATAAATACATATCAGACAATATCAATTCACTTACACAATAAGTAGAGACAGAAAATGAGACATTTACTGGTAAAAATTCAATTATCAGGAATTTGTCCGGCAACTAATCAACCATCGAATACGCCTCATATCAAATTTATTAAATTACGTGTGTGCATATTATCAACATAACTGAATCTGTTTGAGAAATGTCGATTATATTATGCTATCATTATAAAAAATGAAAAAGATTTAAGTAGGATAATTCCACATTAACCTGGCGTACTAACATAATTCCATTTGCAAAATAAACATAAAACTGACAAAAATAATCTCGGTAATTTTCGAACATATTCGGTGAACAAAATTCCTAGTATATATGTTTAATCAAGTTTCGTATTGTCAGGACAAATATTAATGGAACGCACTGAAGGAGATAATTGTCGAATAGCATCAGACAGTATTTTGTTGTGGGAGTATTTGCTTTATCTAGTAGAGTGTTATAGGTTTTCTACTAACTGATTGCAGTAAATAAGTCCTAAGTGTTTATGATAGATTTTATAATGGCACAAAACGATTAAAAGAATTGCAAAGTAAATAGCTTTGTTTTATTTTCTTGTAGAAAGTAACGTGCTAAAGACTTAATTTTCGTCGAGAAATAAACTTACATTTGACATAGAAATGTTTTGCGTAATGGTTTATTTGTAATCAAATATTTGAATAACATGTTTGCCATCATAACCGGAAGTAGCCACATTACAACCGGAAGTGACAACACTTTAACCGGAAGTGGTAATATATTTATTCTATAACCTACATTCTAAAACGTCAAACTTATAATTTATTGCACTTATATATACTCTCTGAACATTCGTCAATAAAATTTTTAACACGTGTTTCATTCAAGTCGTGCAAGTGGTCGTGCAACATTCGGGCAAATGAATACTGATTTATATTATATTGCATTTGGATCGGTCGGTATTTTAATCTAATTGGACGGTTTCCATGGATATTCAGGAATTCATACACTTTTTATAAATACTTGTGTAATTGCATTTTCTATCTCGTCTAGACTATATAAAGTATAGATGAGTACGGCTGAAGTGTCCGATATACTAGACATATCCGAAAATCCTATAGTTGAAACACTACATACCACCGATGATTGGAGATACATAATTTTATACTGCAATCTTATTGACCATAAGACACCATATTTGAATAATTGCATTCGTACATAGAATCATGACTTATTGAAATATTTGCCAATACAGTCCACTTTCTATAGGTCTGTCACTTGGTCGTGTGGTTTCTTTCCCTAGAATTCTTAAGAAAAGTCAAAAGATAAATTGCAACTGCAATACGTATTGCATTTTTTTCACGCGAAATGTGGAAACCTTTTTATTTTCCAGAGTATATATAACACGCCGTATACACAGTATATTGATATGACGCTGGTTGGCTCGGAATGATATACTATTACTAGTATTTATAAAACAGGTCCTTATAAAATATCATTAATAGATACTATCACATCATTTTGAATACGGGAAATGTCAGTCAAAAATTATTTCCTTACCCAAATTGCAATAGTACATATCCAATAATAATCAATTATGTACAAACGGTTTTCAATAAAGAAAATCATTTCGTTAATTATTTATCATTTAATCGGTATAGACTGGATTAAATCCCATCATACTTGTCACATAACAAATCGCTGTAATAATAATTCTATCAAGGGACTTTATTTCTGAACGTTTTATATGGAGGATTAGGTGAAACATAAAAGACAAAAGATATTAATGTGACGTGTGGAGTTTTAATGCGACCGATACTATAATACCAGTAGACTATAGCGACTTAATAGCGATATATGATAGCATTTTTGTACGAAAACGGTTGTATGTGTATTTTGCATTGTAATAAAGCCATGTGTTCAATTGCACGTTAAGTCATTTAGCATTTCATACAGTAAGTCATGTGTTCAATTGCACGTTAAGTCATTTAGTATTTCATACAGTAAGTCATGTGTTCAATTGCACGTTAAGTCAGTTAGCATTTCATACAGTAAGTCATGTGTTCAATTGCACGTTAAGTCATTTAGTATTTCATACAGTAAGTCATGTGTTCAATTGCACGTTAAGTCATTTAGTATTTCATACAGTAAGTCATGTGTTCAATTGCACGTTAAGTCATTTAGCATTTCATACAGTAAGTCATGTGTTCAATTGCACGTTAAGTCATTTAGCATTTCACACAGTAAGTCATGTGATCAATTGCACGTTAAGTCATTTAGCATTTTATTCAGTAAGTCATGTGTTCAATTGCACGTTAAGTCATTTAGCATTTCATACAGTAAGTCATGTGTTCAATTGCACGTTAAGTCATTTAGCATTTCATACAGTAAGTCATGTTTTCAATTGCACGTTAAGTCATTTAGCATTTCATACAGTAAGTCATGTGTTCAATTGCACGTTAAGTCATTTAGCATTTTATACAGTAAGTCATGTGTTCAATTGCACGTTAAGTCATTTAGCATTTATACAGTAAGTCATGTGTTCAATTGCACGTTAAGTTATTAAGCATTTCATACAGTAAGTCATGTGTTCAATTGAACGTTAAGTCATTTAGCATTTCATACAGTAAGTCATGTGTTCAATTGCACGTTAAGTCATTTAGCATTTCATACAGTAAGCCATGTGTTCAATTGCACGTTTAGTCATTTTGCATTTAATACAGTAAGTCATGTGTTCAATTGCACGTTAAGTCATTCAGCATTTCATACAGTAAGTCATGTGTTCAATTGCACGTTAAGTCATTTAGCATTTTATACAGTAAGTCATGTGTTCAATTGAACGTTAAGTCATTTAGCATTTCATACAGTAAGTCATGTGTTCAATTGCACGTTAAGTCATTTAGCATTTCATACAGTAAGTCATGTGTTCAATTGCACGTTAAGTCATTTAGCATTTCATACAGTAAGTCGTGTGATCAATTGCACGTTAAGTCATTTAGCATTTCATACAGTAAGTCATGTGATCAATTGCACGTTAAGTCATTTAGCATTTCATACAGTAAGTCATGTGATCAATTGCACGTTAAGTCATTTAGCATTTCATACAGTAAGTAATGTGTTCAATTGCACGTTAAGTCATTTAGCATTTCATACAGTAAGCCATGTGTTCAATTGCACGTTTAGTCATTTTGCATTTCATACAGTAAGTCATGTGATCAATTGCAAGTTAAGTCATTTATCATTTCATAAAGTAAGTCATGTGATCAATTGCACGTTAAGTCATTTAGCATTTCATACAGTAAGTCATGTGATCAATTGCACGTTAAGTCATTTAGCATTTTATACAGTAAGTCATGTGATCAATTGCACGTTAAGTCATTTAGCATTTCATACAGTAAGTCATGTGATCAATTGCACGTTAAGTCATTTAGCATTTTATACAGTAAGTCATCAAATAACAACATGCTTTTATAGAGAATTTTCCCTTAAAGAAAGTATTGCATTGTATGTTTGTCTTTTCATCAACGATATATTATGTTCTTCGTGTATTTTTATGTTTATCGATGTTTAGTGTCGATATATATATGTTTCATTCTTATTTCATCACGTTTATCATATGTTGTATATATACGTTTGTTTATCAGTAGAAACTGTACAATTTAAATGAATAAACTATCTATCTATCTTATGTTATTGAATAGTTATAACATTCCGAGTTCTAACACAATATTGTAGAAGTTCTCAATGGGACGGTGTCCTACTGCAGTGTGGAACCCATTAGCATAAAATATAACTCAGTATCTTACTAGTTAGCATAAAATACATGCATATTCAACATGTATATATATATATATAGACAAATGTGTTGCCGCATTTCTTTGCAGCTTCATTTTTCCCTCATGAATATTCTCGGGAGAAATGTCGAAATATTGCGTGACTACAACTCGTTACGTCATCACGAATGATATCATGAACATAATAATGTGGTATATATATAGCATTATTATTCTACTTATTTATGAATAACGCCTTGATGTTTATATGGATATTTGTGCATGATATTTTTCATCGTTTGGTATTATTAAAATAGAAATCTGAGGAATGTTGGCTCCTAAACATTAGCCTGTAGCTTTTCCGATTTTTTTTCAAAAAAATTGATAAAAGATAGTTTCGTTGTTTATTAAATTTGTGCATTTAAAATTTTTATTGAAATCAAAATATCTAAAATCGCTTTTTGAAGGAAACTAAAAACGAGAATCTTATCCAAGGATATAATGTTTCGATAAAATATATAGTTTATCAATAGCTGGTTTCGCTAGTAAACATTGAATCTGTTTGAATGATATGTGAGGAATATGTAATCTATTAAGTCAAACAGAGTAAATACAATGACACGTCCAATCTCACTTGAATTATTGTCGGATGAGCTGACTTTAACACTCCTTCGCGAAATGTGTGGAGTTAAACATGTACATATATTACGTTTGTATATTACCTCAAGCATGCTTCCGAACATTGAATACGTTAATATAATGATATTACTGCCATAATTGTCAAGGAGAACGAAAAACATCCGGTTTCCGGTGTCTGAGATAGAAATTCGTGATTTTATCGCAACGAAAGTTAATGAAATGCCTAATTAACGAACATTAAGATAAATAGCCCTAACTGATAATGGGAAATAGAATATTACATCTCACTTCCAAAAAATATTTTGAAAATACTTCGTGCATGTGATCGTAATTGCATTGCTAAAAATCATTATCAGATGCTATGATGTTCATGTCAAAAGTCTTAATACCACAGTACTGATATAGTATTACATCACGATCGAGTTTTGTCACTCCCCCGACGTCGAACACCATGGATGTTACACAAAACTGTAAACAAATCTACCGACTACCATACACAAACCTTCATTCAAACCCACATATCAAATATTCAAACATGAAATGATAATAATCCTTGTTATTATTTAGCGGATGCATTTATGGAAAATGTGAGATTATCAGAAAATTCTTTTTTTTTGTAATATGATGCTTTATATAAATACAGTTTGATAGTTCATATGGACAAATGGGTTAATGTTATGTGCAACTTTCTGCCGGCATAATGATCGTTCATAACCTTCGTTTTTAGAAATCACGGTAAAGATACTGTAACAGTTTTCCTCGTGTAAACCATTAAATAAAACAACACTTTAATTACATGTATAAGCTGTCCCAGCTGCCGAAATGAACGAAGATCCAAACTGATATGTATATAACCCCTTTGATCCCAGTAAATATTTGTTCTATATTCACACTTGCTATTCCAAACAGACTACATATGTAATATAATTGTATTTGTACAGAATCATGTTCGTCAAGGTTCTATCTAAGGGTAATGCATCATTGATAAAGTACAAAACGGAAAGGAAATAAATATTTTTTGTAAATTTTATATTTTTCGATAATTTTTACAACAAAACATGTTTTTAATGTTGTTTCGCTGTTCTATCAATGATACAGTTATCCCTTGCCATATCTGGATAATATACTCACATTAAAAAAATGAATAAAACTATCCACGTTTTGTGTGGGTTTTTTTAACCAATACATATTCAAGTATATACAAATGCATCAAAACGTGCTATTTTCATGGAATTTTGGGTATATTATGTTGACCAAATGGAATTTGAAAAGCTTGTATTACCATAAGAAAAGAGTCTTTTTTTAAAATTATTATCTTGTTTTGTCAAAAAGCATTTTGTAGTTTCGACCTTCTTCTTCTAAGACGGACAATTATTATTCAATGTCAAATGCTACATTTTAATTATACACTCACATTGATGTGATATCCTACTGAATCTGTTCGTACCTTATATCACTAAGCTATTAATTGTGAACTATGTACATGTATACGAAATAGTAATTCTTGTTTTGTATATAAATACTTTGGCAAACTTATTCTCCGTTCTTTAGTTTGGGTGTAAATATACCGATACTACATTGTATATACATATTCTACATTTATATAAATGTCAATGTGTATATAATATAACACAACCATCAGATGTGACGTCTCAGATAACTTATTCAACTCTCACAATAACTATCTTATTGCGATTTGCACCACACGTGTACATTAAATAGTAAGTCGAACATGACTGCGTATTTTCTCATAAAAATCCGACAAATTCGAGAAACGTCAGAAGCCACAATATGACATTTATTTTATGCTCCACGTTTTACAGCCAATGTTTCGTAATGTCTTGTTATTTTGTTGCTTGGAAACACATTAAAAGTGATTTAGAACAAATAATAACTCTTTAATTCCAAACCAGGGTTTTCACTGACATATTATCCGGTAATTCTCATCATTAAGTTACAGTTTAATGTAGCTTATTTAACAGAAAATCTCCGCGAAAAAGAGGAAGTTAAGAACAGTTTAGGACGAATAATTCTCATTGGTGAGAAATTATGGACGAAAAAGCTCATAAACATGGCTTGTTTTAGAGACATTTGTTGTTAATCGGATTGGTCTAGTTTTTGGTCTGCTGTATGATACAGTGGTATAAATGTTGATATAACATCTAACAAGACTGTCATACGTCAGGATGAACAAATGTTCACTGACTTAAGTAGAGGACATGATATGTATTGTCTATAGGTTATAGGCACATAAAACCTTGTACAAATGACTTTTATAAGTCGTCTTATAGAAGGGGCTTTAATTAAACTGTGCTTATAATGTATTTTACGATCTACATTCTACGACATGTACGGTATCTTGTACTTGCTACTTAATGTATGTCCGGGTTCGTGATGTACTTATATATGAAATGATATGTTAAGTTTTAAGGATAGACAATACTGATTTGAATTTAGATAAAAGAGGAATAAATCAACAGAATCAGTCGAGTACAATTTGCAGAAGGTAACACAGGCAAAAAACGAACAACACAATGTCCAACAGAAAAACTAAAATAAAACCAAACCACCACACGTCCTAGTTTCAGGTGTCAATTCTAAACTGACTAACGATTGTGTCCCTGTAGACAAAGAGCAAATCATACCGCTGTAAATCAGCAATTAAACGATGGAAGTGTTAACACTGTGATGTCATGCAGGTAAACAAGTAAGGTATACAACAGAAGCTCCCCAAGTAACTAATGCTTTATATATAATTGCGCGCTTAAAAGCATGTAATGATCGAAATTAAGAAGTCAAAAGCCCTAGTATATAATGATCAGCCGTTCCATCCTTCGTGGTTGATACCTGCGCATAAGATATACTGCGGTTTTCATAGTACATTTTCTTTGATATAAAATAAGAAAAAGTCACAACGACAGTTCATGTGTTAACAAATATGCACGTTATATGTCACTTCATTATTGGCCAAACCACTTACAAGTAGACGGTGCGTCATCGTTGCAAGACGAATACTTCAGCTTCTCTGTATTAGCGTAATAGTGTGCATTGGCGACACTCTGTATGATACATAATGTACATCGCACACATAGAAACGTAATGTACGGCTTTGTAGTGATTTTAACACATCCATTATTTTTTTGTAAAAGACTAATGGAATATATAGGATTATCATAGCCGCATGCCATAAAATATCGACGATGATCATCATATCCGCATAATCTCTGTATCCAGAATAAAGGTCATGCGAATTAATATTTACTGAAGAGGTTTGTCAAGATACAATGGTAGTTGATGCGTAGCGAAGAAATCAGTGCAATAACATGTGTACTGTGTACTTAGACCATGAAAGTGTATGGGTTCACTAAATAAATAATGCTCTAAATTATATTGGAAAATGACCGTGCAAATGTATAGGCATAGCTAGAGCGAATTCTCTGCACTACTAAACCCCTGGCCATTTCACACAATGTCGGTATTACTTTGATAAAGCCATAGTTGACCTTTATCAAGGTCGCTGCATTCAACTGCAACTGTTGTTGTTGTTATTGTTGTTGCCTATACTTAATTAAATGTATTTTAAGTTGGATGCGACAAAATCAATTTGGCAAACTCACTTTCGATGTTATCTATCGTCACGAGGTTGTCTGGTGACGTTCTATGAATGACGTCATATATACAATAAATGATCCGCAGTATTGCAGAATGGAGCAACGTGTTCCGTTGATTAACTGTGGGGTTTTTTCAGTTCATGTGTACACATTTTAAATTCGTGAATATTCAGACTTAAACAATAGCAACAATTAAATGTTCAAGATAATTTCTCCTTTTACAGCACTTTGATGATGTAACCAGTAACAATTCGTAGAAAGGAATTAGTGTTGGTCGTTTACCTTCACGACCGCGCCTCTATTAACTTGGCTGGACAAAAACTGATATATTGTTTTAATTTAAATTTCAAGACGCGTTGTGATACCATAATAACAGACGACGTGTATTAAGTTCACGGCATTAGATAAATGATGAGGAAATAGCATTCCATTTTTAATGATACAGTAGACGATTAACTTTGCACACTCATTTCCGTTCCTAAAAATTCAAGCGTTCTGATTGGTTTTTCATCGAATATTTCCTAGTGAATGATTTATAAAAGTGACGTCATAAGACATGCAACAAACGAACTGTGTTTCCCATAAATTACAAAGCCGAGAAAGTTGTCAACAATAATTATGTGCATTGAACTGCATTAAACCATTTTCTTTGCAGACGTCCTATTATTTAACTAGAGAAATCAAACGTCACCCCGTTTATTCATTAACTTTGCTAAATTAAGCAATTTATATTCAGTCAGCGACTATACAGGCCGGTGAGAGTTCTGTTTAAACATAGTTAATACATTGTTACACAGGAAAACACTGACCTGTCATTTGTTATTTAAATAATGTCTTCATCCGGGCTATCTTAGAAATCAGGCTAAAGTCCTTCCAATCGATTCTTATTCCGTATAATCCGGAACTGTTTTTTATACCAACTGGTACCACGGTCCAATTCAAACGATTATGCGGACATGAGACATGCGGAAAATAGTCTATGTTATCTCGACAAAAAGGCTTAAATCCTTCAATTTTGTCCGTATAAGCCTGAACTTTTAGTTACATGTAATAGTATATCGACATAGTGGGAAATGGATTCTTACTAATCAGTTCGGCTACTTGAAGAAAGTAACTATGAAGAAGTCTCACGCAGATAACGCTGTAAATCCATATGAAGCAGCAAATTACTGCCAGTAAATAATCTTTCATTCATTTGGATAAAGCATCAACGTACGAGATAAGGCCAAAAATAATTCATAGTGTGGTCCTTACAACATGACCGACACTTTTATATTGGTATTCCTTCTATGAGTCTATGAGTCGATAGATCGAACATAATCATTATATATGATTAATATCGAATGTAAAAATGTTTGTGTTACTACACGTTATATATTGTATGACCTTCGTAACTTAAAAAGATAAATGATTTTCTATCTACACCCCTTATTTCATTCCAGTACCTTTCTAGAACCACAATATCAATTTGTTTAGGCCTTAATGAAATACTTTCACTAAGTGAATTCTCTGTACGTTAACCATTATTTCTTAAATCACATACTTTTGGCCGATAATAATGGCTATTCTGGGACAAAAGTAGCTGATTTAAGAATAAGAAAACAATAAAACAACAGTCGGCTTTATTTAAACGGAACACAGTGTTCTGCGTAACCATGATTCGTGCATTTGTTAAACACATTTGAATAAAGTGAACAAAATGTACATTTATACATTTTTGTTTTAATATGACTTGATTAAGTACGTATACATGTATGCGCGTAGTGAATCAGGTGACCACTTTCGACATGACCAAACAACACATTGAGATATGACGTGATTCTGTGTGATATTAAAACCCCAAAATGTATATGTACTTAGATTTGTTGGGATATTGTGGTACGCTCTTTGTTTATTTGTGCATTTCTCATACACAATGTAATAAAGTACATTACATTTATACTTTTGTTTTTAGTTTGACTTTCTTAAGTACGAATATGTGGGTTGTGAATCAAGTGAACACTATCAATGTGATCATTTTGAGATATGACGTCATTCTGCGTTATAAAAAAAATGTTCATGGACTTCCAGTTTTGTGGATTACATTTCAACAGTGTAGCGTCATAATTTGATTTATATTATTACAGATTTCATCCACTTGTGAGTAGCTTATTTAGAAATGTTTTTATAGATTATGATAAACGGTACATTATATTTATGTATTTATAATTTTTACATTCTAACACGATTCGCGGATTAATATAATACACAAAGAACGAACCGAACCATGTTTTATTGCCCCCATAAAACATACCTATCAAATTGGCTGTTTCTATTTACGCCCAGTATCACTTGACATATTTATGAATGAATGAACGTAAACTTTATAGTAAAATTTACTACGAGTCACGATGACAAGGCGAGTTGCACGAGAATCCAGTGTTACATCTATGACGCATCTATTTTTAGAAACTCCAATATACTATAGAAACCAAGTTTTATTAAAGCTTCTGATAATCAATCCGTTTATATTTTTCATTTTATGAAATAGATACCATATACTCGTGTTATTAAAATTGTTTCAATGTTTAAATTGTGGAATTTCCTTCAGAAAATTACGAAGGTCGTTTTCATTAACGAGGGAGGTAATTGTACCAGCTAATAAGCCAATCAATTTCAGCGTGGAATTATGTTCAATGTCAAATGGGTGAAAATGGAATGCGCGCAGTTAAATAGTGCGACAATACACGCGAACAGATTTCCGTAATAGTTTTAACAACACAATATGTACAAAATGGTAAATATGATAATAAATGGGTGAAAAGGTGTTCATAATTGTTGCGATGGTTGGAATTTGCCAGTTCATAATTAACACAGCTGTCCGCTGTATTTATTTGTAGGCACAATATAACCTTACAATCATTAAGGCCACTTTAACAATAAGACCACCTCAAGATTTCGACCACAAGTGTCCAGTCCATGCTAAGTGTTCCGTTCATTTTGCTTCCTAATATTCATTCCACCTCAACGAGTCTCATTTTTGAAAGATCCAAATGGTAGGCTAGGTTTTCCCTAAATTAAAATTTTAAAAATGCAAACGAAATGAAATATCCTTATAAATTATAAACTCGGTAGTATTGATTTTCAGATTTTATGTTTTATAAAATATCTTATATCATGATATATTGTATTAACGACCGGGTCGTTCATTTTATGATATTTTTTCTGAAATGTTCCTGGATTGTTATTATGACAAACAGTTTGCTGTTTTTTTCTGGAACATTTATAACCAATACTTACACTCAGTAATCAACACTCAAATGTTGAATTTGTCATATAATAAGCTATTATTTATTCTAGATTGCTACATGTAATGTAGGTTGGGAAATGTATAGAATAGTTATTTAAATGTTGAAACAAACATTTGATACATTTTCTTTGCAATGTTGTACTATTTATGTGGAAGAAACGTACTTTTTGAATCCGAGTACCTCACTCAGCACTCAGACTTATAAATTACACGTAAAGTTTGTTACAAATACACTAAATTACACGTTAAATTTTTTACAAATACACTAAATTACACGTATATTTTGTTACAAATACACTAAATTACACGTATAGTTTGCTACAAATACACTAAATTACCCGTAAAGTTTGTTACAAATACGCTAAATTACACGTAAAGTTTGTTACAAATACGCTAAATTACACGTAAAGTTTGTTACAAATACTCTAAATTACACAATGAATTGGGATAAACAATACATTTAGCACCTATTTAAGAGTTTCACAAATTCTTGCTCTCAAAAATGGTGGCTGTGTACCTTTAAATGATTAATTTCAATATTTGAGTGCTGAGTGCCAAGTGTGAGAATTTGTTATAATCCAAGGCCAAGATATTATATTTGATATTTTGTCTATTCTGTAAAACGATAGCACCGGAAGTAATCATTTAGTTACTACACATTTGCAATCAAAGAGCTGTGAAGGATAGATAACTTAATAGATCATCGGAAAAGACAATATATATTGTTTCTGAAAATGAACAAACAATATATATTTGTATTCAGACCTCATAGTCAAATGTCAGAATACGTTTAACTCGGTAAGTCCCTTGGGCTTATTAATTCGTATGATTTTGAAATGTTTCTTCTCACACAATTTATCAAAGGGGATCTTCTTTGTTAATAACTGTGTCGTGAAATAATAGTTCCAAACGTAATAATTTAGTAAGTGCTCACTTGTGAATAAAGGTACATGTAAATGAAGGGCAGATGACCAAGTTATCGGAAACAGCAATATCTTAGTTCATGAAAATGACAGCAATTTATCTTAGTTAATGAAAATGAATAAAAATATTCATTTCTATTCAAAACTGAAAGGAAAATTTAAGATACGTGTAACTGTGATACTTTAATACATCCAAACATTTGTTATCATTATGTTTTCCCTTCACATATTTTTTGAAATGTGATTTACTTATTAATCCGACTTTACGGCTGGATATTTGGTTCCGCAATTATACCAAACAATTCAGAAGACACATCATTCTGTCATACCAGAGCGGTAAATATTACATTTATAGCGTCATTTATCATATAGGAGCCGATATAAACTTTATTTGTATAGTCGAACTGGGTTATTACGAATTCTATATTTTTGATTTAGTTCCTTATTCAGAAGGAAAATTCCACGCGGTTGTGTACATATATGAACTATCAATCAGCTAAAGTGGATACAGGGATGTCATACACTGTCTCGATTTGCTATTTTATTCACAGTACCGCAAGCTACGCGTAATTTATTTTTGAAATTTAACATGTTCTATGTCTTGAGGGACCTAAATACCATAACAAATTTAAGTTCTATGGATAAGCAGCGAGCGCTAGACTTGATAATGTGCCTTCCGGTAATTGCGCGCTATATTGTTTCTATCCATGAAACGCATGTTTACACTTTGAAGTGTGTACTACATCTTAGAATAATACTTGTGTCGAGAAACGCAATTTTCCTCCGTATTGTGTCGTTTATTACTAGTAATATAGTATGGCTGATTAATCACTACGCAATTTTATATTTACTGAATCATTGTTGTGAGCATACTACATACTATCCACGCGGAGAAATTTGATAAGTCTGTGCTAGTTGAGACAGAATTAAAGGAACATCAAAAAATAACCGCGCATTTAAAAAAAAGACGTTAACGACGATTCATGTATTACTCTTCACCATGGAGTATTTAGGTTTCATTCGGATACAGAACACTTTCATCATAAGCAGCGAAGAAAGGTAACACATGTATCTTTCAAGTCCAGTTCATTTTAAGTAAGCCATCAATAAGAATGTGTCTATCATGAAAACATTAGTTCGTGTCTGTAGAAACTATCAGGCAAATCCGACAGCCGTATTATTGCTAGTGATTAATTTCCTTTGGACTTTTTAGTGAATACTTCTTACGGTATGTAGACAGTGCATCTGCGATCACTAAGACGATTATTTTGAAATAATTGACGCCTTACATCAGTTCTTATTTTTGACATGCTGAAAAAATAAGGATCCTTTCGTCTTTTTCGAGCGATGTTTATAAATAACGGTTGTAATTGAAAAAAAAGTTTTTGCCAAGTTACAATCCGTGCACACGTTGTTACTTAAAAACCATTACCAAATCAACGTTAGTTATTCTCCTACGAATATTACGAACTCCATAGTAGCTGACACAGTGGATGTTATATCCTAGAAATTATATCCTCGCGAAATGGTCGTTTTCATAAAAAAACACGAAATATTGTCCAAATGAAATTAAATGATTTTACAGTATATTCTTTAGTGTTATTATCTTTCTGATTAATTTTCGTAACATGTCTTTATGCCATGATCTTTTGCTTGTCGTACATACGATTTTTCATGCCATGATCTTTCTTGCTTGTTGTAGATACGATTTTTCATGTCATGGTCTTTCTGATTTACTTGAGTTTCAGCCTTTGTGCAATAATCAACCTGACATGTGACGTTTATTATTGTTGTAAAATCCTATGGTGGTATGGATAACATGAAGAAATGATCAGATAATCCCAAAGATGGACAAGACATTAATTGATTTGCAGATTTTATGTTTGATAAAAATGTTTTAATCGATGGTGCCGAGATTTACGACCGGGTCTTTTATGACCTGTATCCATTTTCGGCAATGTTCCTGATTTATTCCTTTGCCAAAATAATTGGCTCGGTTTTAGCTAGAACATTTATGACACATATTTCTGAAAGTAGTCGGCTGATTCCTACTATGAAGTACGTTACAACAGATAAGGAAATCGGACAGGATAGACAGCACGCAAATTAACCAGCAGAGTATAGAAAACAGAAAAACACAACATAACACAATTACACGGAGCAATATCCACACATAACATAACCGAAACAAAATGTCCAATCTACCAGAACACAATTGCATGACAAAAAGCCACCTTTATTGACCTAATCAGTTTTGTCCAAAACATTAACATAGTGACCTCGTTATAGACCTCGAAATATATGAACAATGACGCTATAAATTTAATATTTACCGCTCTTTTATTACCAAATGAGGTGTCTGGTGAATTGTTTGGTATTATTGCGCAACCAAGTATCCAGCAATAAATCTGAATAAAAAGTAGTTCGCATTTCAAATATTTCTGAGGAGAAAATATCATTATAACATATTTTGAGTTTACAAATGTAACACAGGGAACTTTGCAAGTTACACTTATCTGACATTTTCCTTTACGTTTGTCTCATTTCCTGTAAAGAAGGCGTGTTACTGTTTCCGATATGTAGGTCATCTGTTCTTCAGATCACTTCAGTCGCACACGCACTAATACCACATTGACTTATTTCTGGGACAATATTGTTTTAAGGAGGAACAATTAAATGATTGATATGAGATCATGAGTATTTTTGTACTTTCCATGACTTGGTGTTTTCACAATTTTTGCTAAAATGTAAAAGATAAAATAACCATTCTGACAGTTTAAGCATAAAATGGCAAAAATATATTTTGATAACTTCGGTTATTTTTATATTCGACAGGTTTTTGGAGCTTAAAGTAATACACTTACCATTTAATGATAGTTATTAATGTACATGTATCAAAGTTCAACTTAAACTTGAAAATAGTTCATATTGGAATGCGAAACAACATTTATGTTAGAAAGAAGAGAACCGAGAAGCGAACTCTGAATATACAGATCGTCCAAGGTTTCAAATACGTTCTTATAAACCACAACTCGTATCATGCAGTGTTATCTGAGACGTCAATGATGTGTTAACTTCCTAGACAAATTTGTATCAGATATTTTGTTATTTATTCAGTCTGGCAGACTAAAATGTTTCTTTAGTCTCAGACTAAAACAATTTCATTAAAATCTAGAGAGTAGAAGAACAAAATACACAATAATGCATTTAGATTTTATTTTTTCTATGTAATTTAGAATTTTTTAATTCTGAAAAGTAAGTTTGTCAAAATTAGCTAGTTGACTAGATCTACTATTGAACAAAAGCATTTAGTATTGCTTTAGTTCATTGCCTTGGGAAGTGGAAACTAAAATAGTCATGCAAATTTTATTTCCTGAATCTCATGATATATATAGCTCTAGGTGAAGAATTAAATGTTTGATGGAATGTATTTAGTTTATTCAGTTATCGTAACTTATATTTAGAGACTATGTAGCATGTATCAACATATTAAACGAAAATGGGAATTCTCTAAATAATCGGATAAATAGAATCTTACATTTGTGCTTCGTACATTCGAGTTTTAAATTCGTCGACGAAAGCGATATGACACTCGGCAAATAATACTGTCAAATTATATATATTTGTTTGCACTTTTGTCATAACCCCATATTTAATGAGCACTACTGCAATATCATCTATTCGTTATTAGTGTACGCATGTATCATTACTTTTGCTCGACTTTGCATTTTATTTCCTCAGTTGTATTTGTGTATGGACCAGAAAGTTGATAATGCAACAAAACTAGCTAAACTCTCATCTTTCGTAGCTTTAGAATGTATTGGAAAATTGTATTTTCTTAAGAAGACATTTATTTATTTTAGTTTAACTTTAATTTTATCTCAGCACTGTCAAAAAGTTCCAATAAAACAATTACCGGCTATCTTGTTGTCGCATGTATTTGTATTAATTAATATCAACTTTATCTTTCTATCCGAAACACACAATTGGGTACTCTTGACATTGTACTCGTTTAATTCAATACAACAGCGGATTTCGTGTAGACTTATACTTCACTTTGGCTGTTGGTATTTTATAAGTGTGGAGTATCACGTATATGAATGAGGTTCAGTTTGAATTGATGGCTGCAGCTTTTCTTAACATTCCACTAACAAAATTTTGAACATTCTTTCCGTATAACAATAGTTTTTATACTATAAATCTACAGCGATTACCCTTTTCGAAAATGTTTGACATACGGGGCATCAAACTATACGAAAAGATATGACAAAACACGACAAGAAGGGCCGCACTCACGTTAAGAAAACAAGCACAAAAATATAAAGATATACTCAAGCTGCAAAATACTAGGATTTTATCAAGGTTATAGAGTTTCACTGTTTGTAAGTTTTCTTTTTTTGAGTAAGAGTTAAATATCAGAAGCGATCAAAGATAAACACCAATACTATGCGTATACATAATTGTTTCATGTCTTTTACATGAAAACATACAATACATGTAACAATTATCTGTAGTTTCACACCTTCAAAAACAAACGGCACTTCAATTGTTCTTCAATGAATGCCTATGTTCATGATGGTCGTACTTAGTAAATGATTAATGAACCACTTTGAACAGGTAATTTAACACCCTAAGAGTAATGGTTTTATTCGTTCTGTTATTGCTTACAATCCAGTTGACATGCTCGTAAGATGTCCATGTTCCTTTGAATACGATAGGTGAACGGTATAGAACAAATCCGACATCAAATGAAACGTCCCAGATAGTATTTTATTAACTGTGTTAAAGAAAAAAGCCTAACGTTTGCTGTGTTTCAACTTTTTGTTAGGAAATGTAAAACCTCCATCAAATAGTACAAAAGTCCCTTAGCTAGCCATGTCTTTACCCATCCCAATTGCTTTTAATGTTTACTATGCCCTTGAACAAAACATACATAGACACAGGTAACTACTGCAAAGAAAGGTAGTGATATAGAAAAAAGAAACATATTGGGGTAAAACTTATGTATCAATTTATATATTTATATTTCACCATTGATATAATTCACATGTGTCGCATTCAACCCTTGGTGCTAATAGATATTACACTAAGCCACAGTTAGCTTTGGAGTAAGAAAATAATTATCACCGAGCAGTCAAGAGTGAGGACATAATCTAACTAAAGACGACGCTTGTCGAGGTCTCAAAGACAATTCCGACCCGATTGTGTAATTGTTACGACCTTTGACAAAGATATGGCAACCGAGAGGTACTATTTGTAAATATCACTCGAGAAAGACAGACTTACCCCATATGTTTTATTGTGACAAAAATTAGAACTGATGTGAGACGTCAGCTATTACAAGATTATCGTCTTAACGGTAGCAAATGCACTGTCGAATGTCAATGTTGTTACCAGTCGACTGTAAAAATCCCAAAGGAAATTAAGCAACATAGATGAAGCACTTGTCACGTATGTCTGATAGTTTCTGCAGACACGAACTACATTTTTCATGACAGACGCACTCTTCTTGTTAATGCCTTTCTAGTACTTAACAAAGCGATACTTTAAACGATTCTTTATAACCTTTTATTGATGATGACAGCGTCAAGTGCCTATTCCGTCAGTATCAGAACGCAACCGAAAGTCCTTGGCGAAAAGTCAAACCTGCGCAAATGGATGCGCTAGACATACTACGTGTGTACACAAATATTTTCAAAAGTATTATAACACGCTTTAAAGCTTGTATTTTATGGATTGAAACGAGATTATGCACAGTGAAAATAGCAAGTCTAGAGTACGTCACAAAATCTAGAACCATGTTGTTTAATTCAATTCTAAATATCCCAAGACTTGAGAAACATTTGTTATTTAAAGACATCTCCTTGTAAGTTTCAAATGTTTGGTCTTTTATATATTTGGATCTTTTGATGAACGTCATCGTCTTCTGTTAGTTGCTTGTATCTACCCACAGCTTGTCCTTGCAAATGTCGTCTTTCGTACGTCCTCCACATTAGGACAGATTTGCAGTATATGGACAGGCATCTCCCTCTCACACCCGCATTGATACACAGCTGTCTATACAATACTCAAATTCAATAATAACATACTTGAACATTGTGGCATTTGGAATAGATAAGCGAATCGTGGCGATGTCCTAGTATGACATTATGATTGAATGATGACACTCACACTGACGTCACTTCCGGAACCTGATAGTTGCCATGGTAACGTGACATGATACGGCTTTATAAACATGCGGACAGTGGGTGTTAAAAGTTCAGATTGATATAATATCAGGTTAATTGAAATTATCAACATATCTGTACATCCAGCTTGAGATAAGATGATATTAAGATATTTGCACAACGCTTTCTTAATCGGTATTGTTCAGAACACATATATATATTGTTTGACACTCTAATAGAGTATTATACCATATGCTTTGTATCGTTCGTAGCTAGGTTACAGTAAACTGAGATCCAGGCCCCGTGTTCATAAAGAATCAACTGGTCTCGATCAAATTTGATCCTGAAAATAATTTCCTATTATTTAGAATTTTTGGTAACATTTTTGCAATTGTAACATATAGTCATGTAGAGAATACATATTTACTTCAAGTTGACAGGTTCAAAATATTCAAGTTAGTATTTTTATAAGTAACCATATACAAAAATGTAGAATTATTTTGATTTCTTGGAAATTGAAGGATATGTTTAGATATACAACGTATAAAATATCAGTAATAACCTAAACATATCTACTGAATTTCAAAGGATGTATGTTTGAACTTGATCCTGATCTTGAAAATTAATCCTTTGTGAACTTGGGGCCAGGGGAATAAAAATACAAACATGCGATATTTGATAAAACACGAATCTGGTCAATCTAATTTAGATGGAAAATAGATTCGTATCTTTAGCAGTATTTTCAAACCAGCAACAGTTACAGTTTATAAAAACACAAAACATAATTTACGTCCCGACAATGACGTCATGAAGTTACATGTAAGTTGGCAATATATTGCAATACTGAACCCAATAGTTACGCTACCCCTCTATTTCTCCTTCTCTCTCTGTCAAATGACAAACTTATGACTAGAATAGAAAGTAGCAGTTGTATTTAATTGGATAGCATAATATAAATATAAATAAGGAGACATGTCGAACTGTTAGTAGTAATACAATTATATTAATACTCAATGCTTGTTGTTGATGAATTCACTACATTTATAGTATGTGTATATTACAGTAACACTCCTTTTTAACAAAGACCACTTACAAATTATGTATTTTCCAAAGTGTTCAATCAATTTAGAAACATCAGTTTGTACATTAAAAACCTTTTAATATCAGACAGTCATGCGTCATTATTATAACGGTTCTAAAGTAAAATCATTAAAACCTCCGCAAATATGCGTTTTGCTGACACGATTTAAATTCCACTGCGTCTTCCAAGATTCCAGGGTTACCAAGCTATTATAAACGCGTAATGTTATCATTATTTGTTTCCTACACTCATCAGAAGTTCGTTAAATACTCATAGATATGAAATAGTGAAAACAAATGCGGGTAGATACATCAGGAAATAGAATGAAAGCTGAAAACATGAAATCGTTATTATTCATCATTAGATATACAAAATCGGTTTCCAGGAAACTCAAGACCAATAACAGTTTTAAATGACAATCAAAACAGAAGAAGATACCAGGATTTGGTTAAGTTACCTATCTGATCGTTTCGATCGAAAAATTATTCAGTTATATCAGGACAATTTCTGGAGAAATTTAGAATACGTATACATTTGTTACAGTTTTAAACAGTACTCACAAAGATGAATATGCATGTACGTATTAGGTTAAAGTGATCTATTTAAATGTCCCGTTCGAGTCGTTATCAAGATATATCAAGACAATATTTTTTCCGGGCGAAAGTTCGGATCAGTATAACAGTTTTAAACGATAATAACAAAAGACAAATATGACAAATAATAAAAAACTATGTTGCGAGGAAATCGTTGATTTGAAAGCACATCCATGCCATTGAGATGACGTTAAGACTGAGTTGCCCTTATTTGAATAACCATTACGTCATAGAATCTGGTCATGTAGCAGACGAAGTACACCTGGTCACACCAAAACGATGCCATGGTGACAAATGACATCTATAAGTGTAATTCTATCAGTGAGTTTGGCATCAGTATTTTAAAGTGTATAGAGCTATATCGGACGATTTTTTTTTAAACGTTTCAAAAACTGAAAAACAATTATAATTTCATATCCATAAGATCATTTTTTGATTCAGTTTTAACAGAAACCCTCTCTGTGATTTATTGGACATGCTTACTGTCCATTTTCGTACAAAAGTGTTCTTGAACACCCTATGAAATTATATGAATCGTCTATTTTTCGACGATTGTATTAAAGTACACCATCAGATTAACAATTTTAAACAACAATCAAAAAAAGAAAACATGCTGATATTAGGTTAACAATATGTATTTTATCGTCATTTTTGAATAATTATCCAGATGAATCAAGACAATAAATATTCCGATTGAATATTAGAGTCAATATTAAAGTTTAAGCGACAATCACAACAGACGAATACACCAAGATGTTGCGAAGAAATAGGTGAGTATTAGGAGCAGTATAACAGTTGTAAACGACAATCATAAAGGGGGTATGACTAAATTGTTGCGAGGGAATCGGTGAATTGGAAGCAGGTCCATATCATTGAGATGGTATTAAGACTTTGTTGCCCATATAGGAATAATCATTATGTCATAAAATCTGGTCATGTAGCAGACATCATAAATCTAGTCACGCGACCATATTCCTTTGTTTTCCAAAACAATATCATAGTTACAAACAACATCTATAAGTGATCTTGACATGTGTAAAGCTTGTATTGAAAAATACATACCGGTAAATATAAGGAGAGTAACAAAATACCCTTGGAAGAAAGTATCCATATATATTCATTATGCAGAGCTCTAGTTGACCGAACGAAATTGTATAGAAGTAAAACTCAAAACAAATATTGTGGAAAAATAGAAATGTTATGGAAGCAAAAACAGAATATTGGAATTGGTGTACGGGTATTTTAGGTTATTCCGCAGAGCTTCAAGAATTCGCCAAACAAAGCTATACAGTTGACAGTACCCCAAATAACGAATGTGTGGAACAATAGAAATATTAAGAGAACAACAACTAAAATTTGTGCGACAATATACTCAGGGTCATAACACAGAGTTTCTTGAGCTGTTGACAAAGCAACGTTTCCATAAACATCATCTTCAACGGAATGTAGCTTTCTTAGTTTACAAGACAACCCGTTATATCAAACATTTGTTTTAAATATATAATATATAAAGGCTCTATCACGGATTGTCGGTTGATATAAGCTTATAAATATTGCTTCTTAATGTATAAAAATATTCTTTTATTTCACAGGACTACTGTTACAAGTACCATATGACCGTTGAGTTATGGAGACACCTCTAGACATGATGGTATTTAACAACACAACAACAGTTGAAATTTATGGAAACTTCCATGATACTGATAAGGTCATTACAATCATAAACATAATATATTGAAATCCCCACAAGGATGGTGTCCATGACAAGTGCTTTAGAATCCATCTGTTCTTGTGCCATGAATTACAACCCATAGTTACACACATCTCTTGTGATAATGTTAGATAGGCCATAGCTATTACTTTTGGTTTATTTCATAGAATAAAGTATTGTATTATAAGGTATCGATGTAATTTATCAGTCTAAATGCTGGTTGTGTCACTGACACTCAGATTTAATAATACTTCTATATCTTATAAATAGAACAAAATTGCACAGGAAATTTAGAAAGTTTATGCCTTCGTTTATTTAATCAATACATGAATACTACATTGAGATAATTTCAAATTACACCAAAAGAGTATTTATACAGCTCCCCTAGACAGTTTCAAAATATATTGCATTGGCTTCAAACGAGCCATACTGGTAGTTGATTTACACCAGCAGGAATCCATTCGGGAAATAAATTGTAATATGTTTGAGGAAAGTATGACTTTTTGTAAACATATCTTTTTTAGCAGTGTAAACTATTTTAATCATCTCCAAACAAGCCAAATAATTACCCTATAGGACATCTGTCCACAATGTATACACTATAGTACTTTATTGTCAGGACAAGTTATGTCCATTGAAAATAAATACATGTCAGACAATATCAATTCACTAACACAATAAGTAAAGACAGAAAATGAGACATTTACTGGTAAAAATTCAATTATCAGGAATTTGTCCGGCAACTAATCAACAATCGAATACGCCTCATATCAAATTAATTAAATTACGTGTGTGCACATTATCAACATAACTGAATATGTTTGAGAAATGTCGATTACATTATGCAGGCCATTTAAAAAATTGAAAAAGATTTAAGTAGGATAATTCCACATTAACCTGGCGTACTAACATAATTCCATTTGCAAAATAAACAAAAAACTGACAAAAATAATCTCGGTAATTTTCTAACATATTCGGTGAACAAAATTCCTAGTATATATGTTTAATCAAGTTTTGTATTGTCAGGGCAAATAATAATGGAACGCACTGAAGGAGATAATTGTCGATTAGCATCAGACAGTATTTTGTTGTGGGAGTATTTGCTTTATTTAGTAGAGTGTTATAGGGTTTCTACTAACTGATTGCAGTAAATAAGTCCTAAGTGATTATGATAGATTTTAAAATGGCACAAAACGATTAAAAGAACCGCAAAGTAAATAGCTTTGTTTGATTTTCTTGTAGAAAGTAACGTGCTAAAGACTTAATTTTCGTCGAGAAATAAACTTACATTTGACATAGAAATGTTTTGCGTAATGGTTTATTTGTAATCGAATATTTGAATAACATGTTTGCCATCACAACCGGAAGTAGCCACATTACAACCGGAAGTGACAACACTTTAACCGGAAGTGGTAATATATTTATTCTATAACCAACATTCTAAAACGTCAAACTTATAATTTATTTGCACTTATATAAACTCTCTGAACATTCGTCAATAAAAATTTTAACACGTGTTTCATTCAAATCGTGCAAGTGGTCGTACGACATTCGGTCAAATGAATACTGATTTATATTATATTGTATTTGGATCGATCGGTATTTTAATCTTATTGGACGGTTTCCATGGATATTCAGGAATTCATACAATTTTTATACATACTTGTGTAATTGCATTTTCTATCTCGTCTAGACTATATAAAGTATAGATGAGTACGGCTGAAATGTCCGATATACTAGACATATCCGAAAATCCTATAGTTGAAACACTACATACCACCGATGATTGGAGAAACATAATTTTATACTGCAATCTTATTGACCATAAGACATCATATTTGAATAATTGCATTCGTACATAGAATCATGACTTATTGAAATATTTGCCAATACAGTCCACTTTCTATAGGTCTGTCACTTGGTTGTGTGGTTGCTTTCCCTAGAATTCTTAAGAAAAGTCAAAAGATAAATTGCAACTGCAATACGTATTGCATTTTTTTCACGCGAAATGTGGAAACCTTTTTATTTGCCTGAGTATATATAACACGCCGTATACACAGTATATTGATATGACGCTGGTTGGCTCGGAATGATATACTATTGCTAGTATTTATAAAACAGGTCCTTATAAAATATCAGCAACACATACTATCACATCATTTTGAATACGGTAAATGTCAGTCAAAAATTATTTCCTAACCCAAATTGCAATAGTACATATCCAATAATAATCAATTATGTACAAACGGTTTTCAATAAAGAAAATCATTTTGTTAATTATTTATCATTAAATCGGTATAGACTGAATTTAATTCCATCATACTTGTCATATAACAAATCGCTGTAATAATAATTCTATCAAGGGACTTTATTTCTGAACGTTTTATATGGAGGATTAGGTGATAAATAAAAGACAAAAAGACATTAATGTGACGTGTGGAGTTTTGATGTGACCGATACTATAATATCGTTGACTATAGCGACTTATTAACGATATAAGAAAGCATTTTTGTACAAAAACGGTGTTATGTGTATTTTGCATAGTGATATAGGCATATGTTCAATTTCTCGTCAAGTCACTAAGCATTTCATACAGTAAGTCATCGAACAACAACATGCTTATATAATGAATTTTTGCCTTAAAGAAAGTATTACATTGTATGTTTGTCTTTTTATCAACGATATATTATGTTCTTCGTGTATTTTTGTTTGATGTTTATCGATGTTTAGTATCGATATATATACGAGGGGTGTACCAGAATTACGTAGACTTTCGTCATAACTTTTTTATTTGGGCATGTATTATCACCAAATTTGCCATAGACAAACTTCAAACCTTTTTCAAGAGCATCGGTAAAAATATTTTCTAACATAATGTTACAAAGCCATTTAATCTGTCGCCATAGTAACTAATAGTTGGATAGGCGGGGCAGCGAATTTAAAAACATTTTTGGCATTATTCAACTGCTTATACCTCACAGATAACAAGTCTAATTTTAATGCGACTTCGTGACATACACGCGCAATATCCTTGGAACGTACGCCGTCAATTTTGCCTTCATAACGGTCACCGTTGTTGATTGATGGTACAAATCAAGCAACAGCTCCTGCGCGTCACCAGTGAAAATGTGACGTTAGCGAAATACGCTGGAAATCGCATCAACATGAAGTTTTGTGTGAACTTCGGAAAGCGCCAGAACAAACGCTTTAAATGTTGGAACACTAAATCTTTTGTATCGAGTTACCCGATTTCCAAACGACACAAGGGCATCAATCGTGGTCGAGACCGAATAAAACGAAATGGACTGACGGCGAAAACCAACGGCGAATGCGACGTCACCAGGCGTATTCTAGGACTACATCGACCCGGATCGACGTTCTATTATGACGGTTATATGCGACATAACTGGTAATAAATTGAAACTTTATCACATTTAAGGTAGTAAATAAACATTCGTAAGTTTTTTGTACGATTGTGTGCATCTTTATAGTTACAATGTACACAGTTTGGAGCTTCACCTATCCTGGAAGTTCCGCCGACGTCGTGACGTTCCGTTGACGTGCCCCGCATACCGTACCCCTACATATCCCCGGAAGCTGCAGAATTTGATCCAAATACGATACGGCTTTGAACTTTCAAGTACTTACGCAGTTAATATTATTTGCACTCCACACAAAATTATTTGTTTGTATAATGAATGGTATAGAACGTATGACAAAAGTCTACGTAATTCTGGTACAACCCTCGTATATATGTTTTATTCTTATTTCATCACGTTTATTATATGTTGTATATATACGTTTGTTTATCAATAGAAACTATACAGTTTAAATGAATAAACTATCTAGATTCTATCTATCTTATGTTATTGAATAGTTATAACATTCCGAGTTCTAACACAAGCTTGTAGAAGTTCTCAATGGGATGTGGAACCCATTAGCATAAATTAAAACTCAGTATCTCACTTGTTAGCATAAAATACATGCATATTCAACATGTATATACAAGTTATGCAAAGGCATAACGCACTTTAAGACTGGTAGGGGAGACAACTGTAGTTACCTTTATTATCTATTTACGGAAAAAGGGGACGGCTTAGGGACTTTATCAGTCCCTTGAACTGGTCAGAACCGGTTTTGACCAGTTTCTGCCAGTTCTTTCTCGGAAACAAGCCGCCATTAACGTGTTTTTGTGAAACCGCAAAGTTTTATTTTAATTCTACGCTTTTTTGTTGTTATTCATCATTATATTGGACTTTTTGTGTTATATCATTGTATTATTGTGATAACAAGTTAGTACGGCGTACTGAAAGCGGTATTAAAACACGAACATTTGGGAAATTGAGACCTGTTTACATTCTCATTGGTAAACAAAGGAAAAGGTAGGCTACCGCGTAAAATGGATTGTCGTGTTACGGTAGCGGTGATTGGGCATAGCTTAATACATAGAATAGAACGGTTTTTACATAATTACCCTGTCAATTATGACCTGAAAGAGTGTACTGTTGTTCACAGGGGCTTAGGTGGACTTAGTGTGTGTAAAAGCGGTGGTATCCAGCAGTCAATTAAAAAATTTAAAGAGAAATTTCATCATTTTCTGACTAGACATAAACCAAGTGTTGTGGTGATTCAGATGGGTGAAAATGACTTGGATTCTGGTACACAAGGGCTGGTAGTAGCCAGTACATTGGAGGAAATTGGTTCGATTTTATTCACAGACTATCACGTCAAGAAAGTGTTTATTTGCGAACTTTTTACCAGGAGATCCACTCGGAATGTATCAACGGACTTGTATGCGCATAAACGGATGACCACCAATAGTGTCCTTCAGACTTTGTTGGAGCACCACGAGCACATGAGGTTTTGGAAACACAAACGGACCTTTGAAGCTCAGACACATATATTTGCTTCTGATGGCGTTCACCTGAGCACCTTTGGACAACGACGCTTCTACAGGTCTTTGCGGCATGCCATGATGACTGCTTACAGGCAGCTTCTTGATTAGGGAAGTAGGGTAAATTATATATAATTATTATCGCATTGAGTATCGGTACTAAATGCGCCAGGTAGCTGGCATAGCTTGAGAGCTGATGAGATTGGCATTGTTATAATTCCCTCTTGGTCATACGCTCCGCCATGTGGTGCTATAAGTCGAGCGGTATAGATGCAAAGAACTGGCTTTGCTTGTCTCGGATCAAATATTGAATTCGAATGTATTTGATTCATTGAAAATATAAGAAGGGACCGCCCATGCATGATTTGTGCTCGAATTACAGACCATTCCTGACACTATAACACGACAAACATTTATACATGAGCGTATAATTATGTTTATATATATATGGACCAGGTTTAAATTTGTTATATATATTTTGTGCGGTCCAGGTATAATAATTTTGTGCGAGTTTTGCCAGTAAAAACTTGAGCGCACGGTTTGTTCTGCGAGTCTTACATAATTATAAGTTTCTGCGGATGCTGCATTACATTTGAAAAGCACATTCAAGTCTGTTTAAGCTCAGCAGAAATTATTTGTAGACTTCAGCGCAGCTTTTTGTTATGTTCTGCGTGTATATTTATATACTTATCGCAGCTTTCGTTTCTGCGAGTCTGATTGTCAGACTTTAGCGCAGTTATTATTTTATATTTGTGAAAGCCTCCATTCTTTTTGTTATGTTCTGCGTGTATATTTATATTCTTATCGCAGCTTTCGTTTCTGCGAGTCTGATTGTCAGACTTTAGCGCAGTTATTATTTTATATTTGTGAATGCCTCAATGGAGGCTTCAGTGCAATTTTATTGGTCTATTATGCCATTTATTGGCAGAATATAAGTCTGACGCTGCATCACACTTGAAAAGCACATTCCGGTCCGTTTAAGCTCAGCAGAAATTATTTGTAGACTTCAGCGCAGCTTTTTGTATGTTCTGCGCATATATTTATATACTTATCGCAGCTTTCTGTTCTGCGAGTCTTACTGACTTTAGCGCAGGTATAATTTTATATTCGTAAATGCCTCAGTGGAGGCTTCAGTGCAAATTTATTGAGATTTATATTGTGCTATCATTGGCAATGATTATGGTTAAAGGAGAAAGACACTGATAAGGATAGATTAATGCATTTAATATAAATTATATATATATGCACAATTAAATGGCTTATAATATAGAGGCTTACTTGAAGCAATTATCTGCTTCACAGGCTCGCATAAGACTCCTACTTGGAGTCAAACTTACTATACTTACAATATAAATTTCTGGCTATATCTTGATCATGGTGACTCTTGGAACTACAGTCAAAGTCATTTTTACTCCGCAATTTTGGAGGCTAGCCCTGTATCAACTTTAGAAAAATGTAAATTCGGTCAGTGGCCAATTTAATAGGATGATGCTTTCACAGATTGGTGAACGGTGGTAAAGCTTTTGGCTGCGCATGGTAGAGTTGATGGATTAGTAATTTACTAACCATTCATTTGTTGATTTTTCAGTTATGTCGTCATCACAGAAACGGGGTGCAGCGAAGAACACCCAAAAAGGGTCAAAACGACCCAGAAGGAGTCACACGGCAACCATTAACAATCCTTCTGATGACGTGCAACTAGATGCCCCACTGAATAATGCGGGCAGCATGCAAGGGCATGATTTGAACATAAATTCATTAACTGAGAACATTGTGGCAAACCTGACCACAAACATCGAGGCGATAGTTGAACGGAAAGTTCAACAACTAATGACGGTCGGACCAAATCTAAGTGCGGCACCATCAGCCCAAGAACTTCCGATTGGAGTGCAGTCGTAAATGACAAGAGTGAACCAACCAGCAGGATTGGTTCCAACACAGCCACCGGCTGCAGAAATTGTAAATTTGACAGGTACGGGCAATACTGGGTATACTCAGTCCAATGTACTAAGTTTTAATGCATCCAATACCACCCCCCTTTGGTCGTCTGTGTCCTCTAAAGTAAAGGACAAAATCTGGGCAGGGGAATTCATTGAGATGTCCTTATTAACGGACACCTCGGATGAATTACAATTTACAATATCTTCTCAGGGGTTACCTACCTTTACTCAGCCCTCTGCGAAAAAAATTATCACAATTGAACAATGGACTGATTTGTTTGCCGTGTTCGCTTCGGTATACAGGTTGAAGCAGCCACATGCAGCAGACTCCCTGGCTCAATACTCAAACACAGTCAGGTCAATAGCCAAAGCCAGGGGGAACTGGTTTAAATACGACAAACAATTCAGGAAATTGAGACAGTCAGTTGCTTTGCCATGGGAATCAATTCACCATGAATTATACATTCAGGCATTAAGCCAAAAGCAGCCCTTTCGGAGCGTGCCCCCAAGTCGGGGCCACTTCAAACAAAGTACCAACAATAGCAATACATGCAACAAGTACAACCGTGGTGAACACTGCGAAGGTTGTTCATACACACACAAATGTAGGGTCTGCCATGGCAACCACCATTCATTCAAGTGCTGGAAGAAACAAGACAAAAGGTCAGATTCACAGCAACAAACCAGCTCAAAACCAAACAGACCAAACTACAAGTCATCTAAATAATGTATGTACCCCAGTTAAGACAGGTCCTTTATAGATTTTGATTAAAGGTTATGATTATAATTGTTCAGACTTTTTGATCCAGGGTTTTACGAAAGGGTTTAGAATACACTTTGAGGGTCCCAGGATAAATTGCGAGGGCCCTAATTTAAAATCAGCCAAAGAACATCATGAAATTGTTGCAAACAAAATAAGAAAAGAATTAATTGCCGGCAGAATTTGCGGTCCATTTTTAGAGAATCCTTTTGACCCTTTCATGATTTCACCAATTGGGGTTGTCCCCAAAAAAGATCAGGGGCAATTTAGAATGATACACCATTTATCATATCCAAGAAACAAGGGGACATCAGTGAATGACCAAATCCCGGGACAATATACAGAAGTTACCTTCCAGAATGTTGACGATGCTATAGACTTAATCAAAAGCATTGGTAGGAATACTTATATGTCCAAAACCGATATAAGCTCTGCTTTCAGGATAATACCCATACATGCCGAAGATTATCCGTTGTTAGGCTTTGAATGGGAGGGGTGCTTTTACTATGACAAATGTCTTCCTATGGGTGCAGCATCTAGTTGTCAGATTTTTGAGAAATTCAGCACTTGTTTAAAATGGATAGCTCAAAACAAGTTTGGGACAAAGCACATCGTTAAAATTTTAGATGACTTCTTGTTCATTGCTCATACTCAAAAAGAAGCGAAAAGGGCTTTAAATTCGTTTTGCGAAATGTGCGAATATTTAGGGGTGCCACTGAACAAGGAAAAGACTTTTAATCCGGAAAGGGTTATGATCTTTTTAGGCATTACGTTAGACGCTCAGAAAATGGAGGCTAGACTCCCTCCAGACAAACTTATAAAATGCGCTGAGATTTTGAGGGATCTGTTGGGTAGGAAGTGCTGCACACTAAGAGATTTACTGTCTTTAATAGGCCTGCTAAATTTTGCTTGCTCAGTAATCAGACCAGGTCGAGCTTTTTTGAGAAGGCTAATAAACTTAACAATTGGTGTCAAGAAGCTCCACTACAAAATAAAGCTTACTCGCGAAGCAAAGGCAGATATGTCAATGTGGTTAGACTTCCTAGAACATTACAAATGAAAATGTTTTTTCATTAATGATCAGTTACTATCCAGCTACACTCTTAGACTGTATACTGATGCGTCAGGTAGTAAGGGCTATGGGGCAGTGTATAAGAAACAATGGTTCTTTGGGGCCTTCCCAGTCTCATGGCTTCACACCAACATAACTATTCTTGAGTTCTATCCAATAGTAGTAGCACTGTATACATGGGGTCATTTATGGGCTAACCATTCTATTGTCTTTAACACAGACAACGAGGCGCTGGTCAGCATCATTAACAAGCAAACTTCAAAGGTTGAAAATGTTATGTTCCTAGTTAGGAAATTGGTCCTTTATTGTCTTCGCCACAATGTTTTTTTCATGGCTAAGCATGTGAGAGGGGTAGATAATAGCTTAGCTGACGCACTTTCTCGTTTTCAGATAGACAAATTCAAACAGTTGGCGGGACCATGCAACAGTTGTCCGACGGTAATAGACAGGGAGTTATTGCCGGAAACATTCTGTCAGGGGTTGAAGCTCTCCTGAATGCTTCCCTAGCACCATCTACATTAGATACTTACAAACGCTCATGGACGCTGTTTACAACGTTTCACAATTCATACATGCAAGGACAGATCACTCTGCCATTGAGCGTTTCAATCATTGCTTTATTTGTTTCTTACTTGCACCAAAAATCAATGTCGCCAAAAACTATTACAACTTACTTATCCAGTATAAGTTATGTGCACAAAATTTCTAACTATCCAGACCCTACATCCCAATTTTTCATTGCGTCTTTACTGAAGGGAGCGCAGCGTTTGTCACCCTCATACGATTTACGTTTACCAATTACGGTGGGGGTGTTAGACCAGCTAGTATACGCACTACAGCATACCACTGAATCTCACATTTTAGCCGAGTTATACACAGCAATGTTCTTGTTTGCTTTCAATGCATTTTCCAGATGCAGCGAGATAACTTACTCGAAACCGTCTTGCAGCACGTACATTCTGCAATATAATGACATATCTTTTGGGCATGACTCAGAAGGTAGAGACTGTGTCAATGTAGTCTATAGGTATTTTAAGCATAACAACGGCAAACCGCACAATGTCTCCTTCACACATGGTTACACTAAACAATCGCCAATAGAAGCATTGCATGCTTATCTGGCAACAAGAGGGTCGCTACCAGGTCCTTTTTTCATGCTTCCATCAGGGGGTCCCGTTACCAGGAGGTTGTTTGACAAAACGCTTGCATCGGCGCTTAAATGGTGCGGTTTAGATAGTAAAAGGTACAAGTCACACAGTTTCAGAATTGGCAAAGCTACCGATTGTGCCAATAGGGGTTTTTCAGATGCGAAAATCAGGCTCTTAGGGTGATGGAATAGTAACGCATTCCAAAAATACATTAGGAATTAACAGGGCATTATAGCTTATTGGCCAAAACAATTACATTCATATATTGAGAGCATATATGACTTACACCTCTATTCTCACAAGCTAAGAGTTCCTACATGCTTGGGCTTGTAGGGGCTAGGTTCTATAAATCAAAGTTCAGATAAATACCCATTTTAACAATTCCCAGTATTGCCTATACTTTGTACTTGTATAACTATGTTCATACATTATAGAATGATTTCATCCTTGCTTGGGCTTGGTGAATACTGACAGCGTTTATGTTGTTTATATTGCTATTGAGCCATTGTGCTTTTCGTCAGAACTTGTTGCTCCCTGCTTGGGCTGGGAGAAATTTATGTTTTTTAATGTGCAATAATTATCCTGTTGTAATCCCAAAGGCCATTTACTTGCTCCATACAGGTGCTTGAAGGTGATGATGTTGTTTTATGTGCTTGTTTCAGTAATATTGTAACAATTGTTTTAGTTACTTTCTTCTTGCTTGTGCCAGAAGAACATATGATTGTTATTATACATGCACGTGCCATAAGAATTAAATGTGTGCCAATATTTTTCTTGAATAATCTGCTTCTTGCTTGAGCTTGGAACATTGTTATTTTGTTATTGTTGTGAATTTGCCCTGTTGTAACCCTGCGGCCATTTATGTGTTCATTCAAGAGATTAAGGAAACGACATTGTGTCAGTTTCGTATATTATGATTCACGCGATTGCCACACTTTTCCAAACTTATTCTGCTCCTTGCTGGAGAGTGCGAATAGTCACTAGTATTGGATGCTATTACTTCATGACGGGTGCACATCCTGTTCACAGTTAGGTGACCATAGAGGAGTTACACAGTTTTTATAACTTTCCAACAGTAGCATATACCTATTAAGGATATTGTTAATGGTTATGCAGAGATAGGCGTATCAATTTTTGAATGTTGGATAATATATGTAAACGCAAACAACTTATTATTACAATTTTTAATCTATGTTTTTTGTATTATTGCAATGTGTATAAGCGAGTGACCTTTGGTTTTAAGGCTATGACAGTATGAACATTAAAGCAAAGTCTAAAGGGATAAGACTACAAATTTAGAGCTATTGGGCATGTGGGGAGATAGGCCTCCTATACAAGGATCCCTATCTATTGGCCATTTTCCTACGGAAACCCCACAATTTTGTTAGTAATGTACATAGTTTGTTGATTTATGTTTCATACATGTCATTCTGCCATTTTCATGCTTTACATTTTATTCTTATCTTGGTTTTATATTAAATAGGTCATTCATGTTGGTTACACAACATAGATGACCACGTCAACTCACACATTGCATCTGTTTTGTTTTCTCCCCGGTCGGTCGTAAATACAAGTTATGCAAAGGCATAACGCACTTTAAGACTGGTAGGGGAGACAACTGTAGTTACCTTTATTATCTATTTACGGAAAAAGGGGACGGCTTAGTGACTTTATCAGTCCCTTGAACTGGTCAGAACCGGTTTTGACCAGTTTCTGCCAGTTCTTTCCCGGAAACAAGCCGCCATTAACGTGTTTTTGTGAAACCGCAAAGTTTTATTTTAATTCTACGCTTTTTTCCCACCACCATCCCCTTTCTCCCCTCACATATTTCAATACGTTTAACTGTTTACAACTTGATTGTGATTTTTCTATGTTATTTCAGTGTTTCCAACTATGTGGAAATTTTATCCAAGGAAGTTTAAGTTTTGTTAGGGGCCATTTTCCTACGGAAACCCCACAATTTTGTTAGTAATGTACATAGTTTGTTGATTCATGTTTCATACATGTCATTCTGCCATTTTCATGTTTTACATTTTATTCTTATCTTGGTTTTATATTAAATAGGTCATTATAGCATAAAAACGGTGATTTTGCTCATACTTAAACGGGGAAAAAAAGGTACGTTATTGTAAAGATTCTCGCGCACACGCGCTGTTGGTGTTCAGTTTTAAGTATGCTCATTTCAGGACCCAACCGACGAAAATAAATGATTTACAGCGTTATATAAACTGTAATTCACATTCTTATTATAACTACTAATCAATTTTCTATAATAGTAAAATAATAAACGTAAACAACCCCACAATGTCACTGTTTTCTTGATAGTTGCCGATACCGGAAGTCGACGCTCATAACAAAAACTTGAATGTGACGTAACGTTTGCTAAGCGACGTCGCGTTTGTTTTCCCGACATCGCCCAAAATGTCCCGCCAAAATGTCGTAACTTTTAAAAACATTCTAATAAAGTGTTGTTTTTATGCTATAATAGCGTTTACGCATGCTTTTTCGTGCTATTACATCTGCAGAGTCCCTCGGGAGTGTTGGTGCCCTCGCCCTGACGGGCTTGGGCACCAACCGGCCCTCGGGACTCTGCAGATGTAATAGCACGAAAAAGTATGCGTTAACCCTACATTCATGTTGGTTACACAACATGGATGACCACGTCAACTCATACATTGCATCTGTTTTGTTTTCTCCCCGGTCGGTCGTAAATATATATATAGACAAAGGTATCGCAGCATTTCTTTGCAGTTTTATGTTTCCTTCATGAATATTCCCGGGAGAAATGTTGAAATATTGCCTGACTACAACTCGTTACGTCATAACGAATCATATTATGAACATAATAATGTGGTATATATAAATTATAGCATTATTATTCTACTTATTTATGAATAACGCCGGGTTGTTTATATGGATATTTGTGCATGATATTTTTCATTGTTTGGTATTATTAAAGTAGAAATCTGAGGAATGTTGGCTCCTAAACATTAGCCGGTAGCTTTTCCGATTTTTTTTTCAAAAAAATTGATAAAAGATAGTTTCATTGTTTATTAAATTTGTGCATTTAAATTTTTTATTGAAATCAAAATATCTAAAATCGCTTTTTGAAGGAAACTAAAAACGAGAATCTTATCCAAGGATATAATGTTTCGATAAAATATATAGTTTATCGATAGCTGGTTTCGCTAGTTCTGTTTGAATAGAGTGTGAGAAATCTGTAATCTATTAAGTTAAACAGTTGAGTAAATACGATAACACGTCAAATCTTACTTGATTTATCGTCAGATGAGCTGACTTTAACACTCCTTCAAGAAATTGCTTAAGATATCCATATATTACGTCTGTATATTACCTGAAGCATGCATCCGAATCTTCATTTTATAGAATTCAATTACAGCGATTATTGTCGAGAAAAGCGAAAGACTTCCGGTTTCTGGTGTCTGTGTTAGAAATACGTGATTTTATAGCAATGGATGTTGATGAAACGCTTAATTAACGAACATTAATACAAATAGCCCTGGATAATAATGGGAAATAGAACTTTATGTTAGATTGGAAGAAATCTTCTTCCAGTATGATTGCAGGGGTTGTCAATTGCATTTTCAAAATCTTTATCAGATGCAATGATGTTCGTGTCGAAGTCTAATTATAGTCGTGATATTACTACCACCCGCACATTCAGACCGAAAAATCTCATCTTAACACATGTTATAAGAATAATCCTGATACAAGGGGCAATTCAAATTTTCCAGGAAAAGTGTTCTATAATGTTTACGTGTGTTCAAATTACTTCAAACTTTGCATTTAAATAGAAAAACCCATGATTCATAATGTACCTTGAACCGAATGCATGAGGGTGTGTCGTGCAAAATGGCACCCTAACCAAACACCTTCCAATTAACTACAACTTAAAATACTACATGGAACATTTTCGAAGAGCAGTATAGCATCATTGTGGTCTATTTATGACGTAGTTTAATTGTTTCCAATCGTTTTTATTGTCGCCGTATTAAAAACGCCCGTCAAATGCAATGCAGTAAATCATTGTAGTTTTACCAATTTCGTCTTTTGGCGGGACAATTTATACTTGAAATAGTCTAACGATTAGAATGCTTTGCAAAGGGACCCTGGAAATGCATACCTTGAAGTGAAACATGTTTTGAGAAGCAAAGCTTTGTCCTATTTTAGCATGTGAATTGTATGTGCCATTTGACTGGCTGATTGAGATTAAGATCATGTTAATATCTTACGTTCAAAGAAGATAACATTACCCCGGGTAACCATAACTGACGTACGACACAACCTGATGCGTTCTATTCATGATAAAATATGTATCATGATTTGTTCTATTTAAAGGCAAAGTTTGAAGTAATTAGAACATAAAATAAATATTATAGAGAACTTTTCCTGAAACTTTTAAAACACCCCTCGTACATTTATGGAAAATGTGAGATTTTCAGAAAACTTTTAATTTGCACCAAGATGCTTTATATAAATAAAGCTTGATAGTTTATTAAAGATGTGTTTAGAAATAGCGGTAAACCAACTGTTTTCCTAGTGTAAACCAATAAACAAAACAAGACTTTTATTATAAACTGGTGAGGGTGCCGTAACTTAACGAATATACAGTTCGATGTTTATGCATGAAACCCCTTTGATCCCAGTAAATATTTGATCTATATTCACACTTGCTATTCCAAACAGGCTACATCTGCTTATATAACATGTATTTAATGTTTTACATTAGACATGAGTATAGACTGCATCTGCTTATATTACATAACTTTCCTTGGATATAGATTAGTATAGCGAGTACGTATAATCTTATAAGTAACATGTGCAGTATAAAATTAAACTACCTTGCTACATCTGCTTGTGTTACATGTATTTAATGTTTTACGTGATTATAATTCTATCTGCCGTGGTTAAGTTATTGGGTAGCGTATCATTCATAAAGAGTTAAACGGAAATGAAACAAATCTGTTTGTAAGTTTTATATTTTTCGATCATTTTTACAACAAAACAAAAATAAATGTTCTTTCACTGTTTTATCAATGATACAGTTACCTGTTGTCATATCTGGATAATATACTAACTTTAACAAATGAATGAAACTATCCACTTTTTGAGTGCATTTAACGAATTAATATTCTAATATCGAAGTCTCCATCACACGATGCTTCTTATGAGGATATTTTCATGAACTTTGTTGTTTTAGTTGTTTTAAATGTTTTTTTCTGCTTTTCCCAAAATAGCATTTTTGTACTTACGACCTTTTTCTAAGACAGCGAAGTATTCTCCAAAGTCAAATTGTAAGTGTGTTTATACACTTAATTCGATATGCTATCTTATTGTATCTTTTCGAATATATATAGAATTACATATATATTTGTTATTGTTTCGTGTAAAAGTCCTTTTGCAAACCTATTCTCAGTTCTATATTTGGGGTTTAAGACCGATATTATATAAAGATTCTACAGTCTACATTTATACAAATGTCAATGTGTATATCATATAACATAACCATCAGATGTGACGTGTCCGATAACTTATTCAACTCTCACTATAACTCTCTTTTTGCAACTTACCTCACATGTACACAATAAACATACTCTAAATAAGGTACTTCTATATCTACAAAACTCATGTGTTTCTAGTTGAAATGGTTTTATACTCAAGTTGTATTGCAAAACAAATTAGCCTTTTTATACTGATATTTTTAGGATCGACTGTTAAAAAAGTTCTTCCAACTTATAAAACTCACTCTCTGCACCTCATTCCTGAAGTCGTCCATCGTCCCGAGAGTAAGAGAGAAGAGAAGCCAGTTTCACTTATATGCTGAGCTTATAGCAAGGGAACATGACGCGGCCTGAGATTGAACCGGGTTCCTCTTGCACTCGGGACGAACGCTCAACCACTAGGTTATCGAAGAGGCGGTCAAATCAGCTTGTTTCTCAAACCATCTTTTTCTAGTTTAACTGGGGATTTCTTGTTTATTATTTTAACGTCCATCTTATTTAAGTACGCTGTTACTATAAGGGATTTATAGGGAGTGTAGTATACATAAGTTTTCAAGTTTCAAGTTTTATTTTCATGTCAATGGCCTATAAGGGCATACGCCAAACTTAGAATATTGTTCTTTAATTACAAAATAAGGGCACAATGTTCAATACACACTGTGTAGCTTTTGTATATCCACACAAGGAACTTGTTACATTGCTTTATTCGTACATAATTGCCGACTAACTGGTTAATGTGTTCGTACTATACTGACGTTACTTTGTTTTTGTTTTTTAATTTATGGATACAAGTGTTCATATTGCATATTATTACATGTACTGTCTTTGTACTGTGAAAGTATACAAATTGTATTCAAATGAAAATGTAATAATTATTACCCGAAGTATAACGTCATGAGTTGTTATTGGAGACAAACATTTCTTAAACGAATCTAGAAAACACAAGTTATTTAGCGAGCCTTTTTGGCGAGCATGATAATTTGTTTTGGTGACGACTTTATAAATTTTGATCTCAAAGACAACAAATGGCGGATTTTTGTATCACATAACCAAATATAGTACGATTCAGAAATAACGAATTTAAGCCGGTGACGTTACGATTTCGTGCATTTGTTATCACACGTGTTGGAGAACATTGTCCCGTCATTTTGTTATCACAAGGAATATTGCTTTATTTATATGATAAAAGCAATGATATGTCGTTCTGACGCTTACATACGACATAAGTGGTGCATGCCAACTTCAAACCATAATATTAGCAGTCTAATTCTTAAATATCCAATGAGACAAAGCAACATCGAACATTCATTGTTTAGCAAACGTGATTGTTAGCTGACAAGGCACCACTCTATCAAATACCAAACCACTAAGATGTCACGTCATCGATGCAAGACTGGGGCGAATGAAATATGCCGCCATTATGATGACTTGTCAATCGTTTATCCCTCACCACCGCGTCTCTCTTAACTTGGCTGGACAAAAACTGATATCGAGTTTTAATTTAAATTTCAATACGCGTAGTGATACCATAGTATAACTGGTGACATTAAATTGATTTCACGTCATTAGACAAATGAGAATGGAAATAAAATTCCATTCTTAAATATACAGTTGACGGTTACTTTGCGCACTAATTTCCGTTAACATAATTTCAATCGTTCTGATTGGCCCTTCGTTGCCATGGTGAATATCCAAATTTTACTGTATGCCTAATAATGACGATCAAAGTGCATGTAATGAGGGACCCAATTAAATTTCATTGATCACATGACCTTGAAGTTCTCCTTTCAGGACTTCGACTGCGAAGTTTTTACAAATTATGCGAGTTATTGTCTTTTGTTGCAATATTTGACGTCATAGATCACGTGATGATACACATTTGTTACTTATACGTTACCGCGACGATAATACATTTTGTAAATGACGTCAAAGGTCATGTGGTCACAAAATATGTTCACGATACGGTGACACTTGGATGAATTTATTACTATTCTAGATATGACGTCACATGTCGCGTGTCCATTATACCTGCCTCTTCTACGTTACTTAGTCGTATAAATATTGTAGCATATGACGTCACAGAACAAGTGACTTCAAGTATCAATTCTTCATCTGACCTTTCAATTCAGTTAACTATCCAAATATGTCACGGAAACGTTAACAACTCAAGAAATGTTTTAAAGCTTACGTCACAAAAGTCATGTCAAGTTTCCAGGTACATTTGTATATATTATCGAAGCATTACCAGTATATCTATAAAAAATCGACGTCTCAAGTCGAGTAACAATCCACTTTTTTCCGGAACGTTACAAATTCGACAATATAGTCAACAACAGCTAGATGCATTGATCTGCACACTCATGGCTAGTAAATAACATCTTAGCAGACGTCCTATTATTCAATCAGACAAATCAAACGTCACTCGGTTTATTTAATCAACATTGCTAAATTAAGCAATTTATATTCAGTCAGCTACCACACAGGCCAGTGAGAGTTCTGTATAAACATAGTTAATAGATTGTTACACACAGGAGTTTCCTCATGATTAAACACTGACCTGTCATTTGTTGTTTAAATAATGTCTTCATCCGGGCTATCTTAGAAAACAGGCTTAAGTCCTTCCAATCTGTTATAATCCCTTATAATCCGGAGCTGTTTGTTGCTAATATATCGACAGAACGGAAATTGGATTCTTACGAATTAGTTAGATTAATTGAAGAAAGTTATTGTGTAGTTTTACGCAGTAATAACCCTGTAAAGCCATATTAAGCAGCAAGTTACAGCCCACGCTTGTGGATAAAGCATCAAAATACGAGATACGGCCAAAATGAACTATTAGTGTGGTCCTTACGATACGACTGACACTTGCGTTTTTGGCTTTTTGTCCCTAGCATCAACATTATATTGGCATTTATTTCTGAAACTCACCGTAGAGCGCATAAAAGAAATTAGGTAGTGGCTCAATACTGAATGTAAACATGTGTATACATACACGTACATTAGGGATATTTTATGGTACGCTCTGCGTATGTCAAGTGCGTTGCTGCTGTTTCCGCTGCAAGGTCGACGTCGAATGTTCTGTACTTGTACATCATCTAATTGATACACAAAAAGTAATTTTATTAAGTAATAACTACGCAGTAAACACCCCGTTTCAAAACAAGAAATATGCCGACGCAAATCATTAAACTACAGATCAATTAACAAAGCATGCAGATCACTTTGGTTGATCAGACGTCTCGCTATGTTGATGTATACACCCTTTCCTCAGAATTTATCTAACGCTGTCTACACTTTCTGTATTAACATACTCCAATTGAAATTATACACAAAAACCAATGGAATACGTGTATATGGGTTCCATCAGCAAAACTGACGTCCATTGCAATTATAAGCACGACTGAAGATTGTATTTGTTGAAACAAGAAATGTACATTTTTAACAACGCTTTTAGCAATGCTGTTTCGAAAACAAATTAATTATCATGTTTTTAAAACTCTAGTTCATTTGACGCCTTTTTATATCATACGGAAACTTATTCGTTATTTCTTACAATATGGAATGCATCATTATATTAGCAACAAGCATAAATATACAGACTAGTTCAAACAATCGACTAGGCCACCCAAACGTTCGGGGAGAAGGTGTAAATATTATAAATTAATTCACTTATGTTGTAAACAATTAACAACACAAATAGTGTACAAAATGGTAAATATGATAATAATTGGGTGAAAAGGTGTTCATAATTGTTGCGATGGTTGGAATTTACCAGTTCATAATTAACACAGCTGTCCGATGTATTTATTGGTAGACACATTATAACCATACAATCATTAAGGCCACTAAAACAATTCGACCACCTCAAGATTTCGACCACAAGTGTCCAGTCCATGCAAAGTATTTTGTTCATTTTGCATCCTAATATTCATTCCACCTCAATGAGTCTCATTTTTGAAAGATCCAAATGGTACAGTGTAATTGAGATTTTCCATAAATAAAACAATTTAAAAAATCATTGCATCTATCCGCATTTTTAGCAAATGCCAACAAAATGAAATATCATTAAAAACTATGGTCTCGGTATTATTGACCTAATGTTTAATAAAATATCTTATATCATGACATATCGCATTAACAACCGGGTCGTTCATTTTATGATATTTTTTTCTGAAATGTTCCTGGATTGTTATTATGACAAAATAGTTTGCTGTTTTTTTTCTGGGTCATATATGTCATATTTCCTATCGGAGACGGTTGATTCCTACATGTACACTGATTTATGGTAAAAAGATATGAGCACATCAGACAGGGAATACAGCACTCAACTTAACCAGCCGATCACAGAAAACAGTAATAACACAACATAACTCAATTGCACGGACAGAGCAATATCCACAAATAACCTAACGATACGAAGCAATACAATACAACTGGGTCCTGAATACTTACACTCAGTAATCTATTGTATCAGTAATCAGATTGCTACACGTAATATAGGTTGGGAAATGTATAAGCTTGTTATCTTAATCTTGAAACCAACATTTGATACATTTTCTTTGCCATGTTGTACTATTTATTTGGTAGACACGTAATTATTGAATCCGAGTACCTCAATCAGCTCTCAGACTTATAAATTACACGGATAGTTTGTTACAAATACACTAAATTACTCGATGAAATAGGGTAAACATTATATTTAGTACACATTTAACAGTTTCACAAATTCTTGCTCTCAAAAATGGTGGCGGTGTACTTTAAAATGATTAATTTCAATATTTGAGTGCTGAGTGCAAAGTGTAAGAATTTTTTATAATCCAATGCCCAGATATTATATTTGATAATTTGTCTGTTCTGTAAAACGATAACACCGGAAGTAATTTAGTTACTGCACATTTGCAATCAAAGAGCTGTGAAGGACAGATGATTTAATAGATCATCGGAAAAGACAATATATTGTATTTGTTTCTGAAACTGAACAAACAATATATATTTGTATTCAGACCTTAATATTTCGTATGATTTTGAAATGGTTATTTTCACACAATTTTTCAAAGGCGATCTACTCTTTTAATAACCATGTCATGGAAAAATAGTCCCAAACATAATAATGTAGTAAGTGCTCCCGTGTGAATAAAGGGCAGATGATCTAGTTATCAGAAACAACAATATATCTTTATTTATGAAAATGACAGCATTACATCTTTTTGATGAGAATGAAGAAAAATAATCATCTGTATTCCAAATTGAAAAGAACATAACAAAAATTATCAGATACGTGTAACTTTTTAAAGTCCCCTGTGTTACATTTGTAAACCCAAACATTTGTTATAATTATTTTCCCTTCACATGATTTTTTAGTGTGATCTACTTTTTAATCCGATTTTACTGCTGGATATTTGGTTGAGAAATTATACCAAACTATTCGCCAGAATCCTCATTCTGTCATACCATAGCGATAAATATTACATTTATAGCGTCATCAATCATACAGGCGCCGATATAAACTTTATTTGTATAGTCGAACTGTGTTATTACGAATTCTATATATTTGATTTAGTTCCTTATTCAGAAGGAATATAGCAGGCGACTGTGTGCGTATATATGACCATCAGTCAGCTAAACTGGATACAGTGATGTCATACATTGTCTCGATTTGCTTTTTTATTCACCATACCGCAAGCTACAAGTAATTTATTTTTCAAATTTAACATGTTTCAAGTCTAGGGGACATAACAAGTTTAAGGTCTAAAGATTATCAAAGAACGCTAGACAAGAAATTTTCCTTCCGCCGATTGTGCGTTATCTTGTTTCTTTCCTTGAAACGCATGTTTGTACTTTGAATTGTAATATATATCTTAGAATTATTATTGTGTCGAGAAACGCAATTTCCTGTCGTACTTTGTCGTTTAGAATCTATAACTAGAATTATGTAAGGACAATATAATATGGCTGACTAATCTTTCCGCAATTTTACTGAATCATTTTTGTGAGCAAGTGTTATCTTTACAACATAATACATGTGAAGGGTTTTGATAAACATTTGTGAGTCCAGACCGAATAGGCACCAAACACTTTCATCATAAGCAGTAAAGAGATGTCACAAATGTATCTTTATAGTCTGGTTCATTGTAAATACGCTATCAATAAGAATGTGTCTAATATGAAGAAAGTATTTTGTTCCTGCAGAAACTATCATCCATATCCGACAGCCGTTTTATCTTGAGTGATTAGTTTCCTGTGGGGTTTAAACTGTAGACGCCAAAACGATATGTTGACAGTGCATTTGCCATCGTTAAGACGATAATTTTGCAATAATCGACGCCTCACACCAGTTCTTATTTTTGTCATACTGAAAAATCGGGATATTATTGTTGTTTTCAAGCGATATTAATAAGTATCGGGTGTATTTTTAAGAAATGTTTTGCCGAGTTACAATCCGCTTCCTCTGGTGAGATATCCGTAGACCAATAATATTCACTAGACTAAGTTTTATATTCTTTGGTGTCATTTGATTTTCTGATGAATTTTCGTCACATGTTTACATCTTGTTTATTGCTGTTTCAGCCATTGTATAATGATTCACATGATGTGTGACATTTCTTAATATCCTATGATGGAATGATGAAATGAAGAACTGATCAGAAAACCTCTTAGATTGACGAGTCATTATTGATTTTCAGATTTTATGTTGAATTAAATAAAAAATAGTTTATACGATGATTCCAATATTTACTACCGGGTCGTTAATTTTATGGCCAAAATTAATTTTCGGAAATTTTCCTGATTTGTTTTTTGGACAAAATAGTTGGCTGCTTTTTTCGAGGACATTTATGACACATACTCCTGAACTGAGCGGCTGATTGCTACACTGGAGTACGGTAAAACACATGAGGAAATTCAAAAGGGAAGGCAGCAGTCAACTTAACCAGCCGAGCATAGAAAACAGTAACAATACAACATAATACAATTTGACGGTGAAATATCCACACATAAACTAACTAAATATTTAAAAGCCTATGTCCCGCTGTAAAATATCAGGATGACCTAGTTTCACAAATATGTTCCAAAACGGCGACCCAAGTGACTAATTGAGGCGTTACTGCGACATCTACTACATGTAGTTAAAAAAAGACCATGCCCGAAACCCAGCGACAAACCGATGTCCCACCTACAAGATCACAAACACATTGCACACTGTCACCTTCAGTGACCTGACAAGTTCAGACCAAAACATTAACCAAGTGATCTAGTTATAGACATCGAAATAGCTGTGTCTTTATGATTAATGACGTACTAAATGTAATATTTACCGCTCTTTTATGACAAAATTAGTTGTATGTTTGGTATTATTGCGCAACAAAGTGTCAAACAATAAATCTGAATAAAAGTAGTTCGCATTGCAAACATTTGTGAGGAGAAAATATAATTATAACAAATGTTTTGAGTTTACAAATGTAACACAGGGGACTTTGCAAGTTACACTTATCTTTTTTCTATCAGTTTTGAATAAAAATAAATATTTTTTCTACGTTTGCTGAAAAAGACGTATTGCTGTTTCCGAAATCTAGGTCATCTGCCCTTCGGCTCTCTTCAGTCGCACCCGCACACATAGTACATTGACTTATTTCTGGCACACTATTGTTTTACGAGAAAGTTAAATGATAAATAAGAGATCGGTGTATTATTATTCTTCATGTCACAGGATGGTTTTAATATATTTGCTGGAAACATAAAATATAAAATATAAACAAATCGGCGAGGTAAGGCAGAAATGACGAAAACAGATTTTTGATTACATTTAGGGTGAAAGTTTGTTAAAGCTTAAAGTAACACACTTACCATTTACTGATAGTTATTCACATATATGTATCAAAGCTCAACTTAACCTTGAACTTTGAAAGTTAAATCATATTGAAATGCGAAGAAAACTTAGAAAGACGAGAGCTGAAAAGAGAATTCTTAATACTGACTTTCCAAGGTTTCAAAACATTTCTTATAAACTCCAACTCGTATCATACAGTGTTGATCTGATACGTCAATGATGTATCAACTTCCTAGACAAATTTGTATCTGGTACGGTGTTATTTATTCTGACTAGCAGACTAAAATGTTTCTTCAAAAATTGGATTACAATCTAGAGAGAAGAACAGAATAATGTTTTATCTTGCATTCTCCTATTTTCAGACAAATGAAGGTCGTTCTATGCAATTTCTCATTTTGACTAAATACAACAAGACAAAAATTATATAGATGGTATTTGTTGATTTTGGTGTAAGATCGAATTTTAAGAACAGAAATCAATTATAAACATATATTGAACCATATCATAAGGTACTGTAAAATCATTTAATTTCGTTGGGACGAAATTTCGTGGTTTTGGTAAAAAAGACTATTTCGTTGGCACTTAAATTCGTGGATTTTGCATTTCAGGTAACAAAACAAGGGTCAAAATCAATGTTCGTTGGGATTAAAGTTCGTGGTTTAAGTGAACCATGAAATCCACGAAATTTAATCCCCCACGAAAATTAATGATTTTACAGTATACGAAATTTTCTTGACAAATTACTGTAATCCCTGAGTTTGGAACGATATGTCCACAGTAGTGCTTGAATATGGATCACAACGTTGTAAATGCAACGAAACTAGTTATAGGCTCCTTTCGTAGTAGTGATTCGCTTTCATTCACAATAATTTATTTCCACACTCTCACACAGTTCCAAACAAATAAGTATCGGCCAACATGTTTTCGCGTGTCAGGGTTATATTGTCAATTATGTCTATCAATCAGAAACACACGGCGTGGATGAGATTAACCTTTAATCTTGCTATGTTATTCAAGTCTCTCTTATCTTGAAACATGTTACATTTCGATATTTCACTTTTTTCTTCTTCTGAGCTCCTTCTATTACGATCGGTATATGCATTATGGCTTCCCTAAACGTTTGTAGCCGTTGATGAACTACACCATAAGCTGTTGATATCTACCCACAACTTGGTTTGGAATGACGTGTCTGTGAGCAAAACTTCCCCTAGATTGGGAGAGATAGGTAATACATGGATAGGCATCTACTCCTTCCGCACATAGGCACACACCTGTCTCCCCAATACCCAATAGCATACTTGCAGAAAGTGACATGGGAATATATAAGCCAATCGTGACGATGTATGGTTGAAAGCTGGCACCCAGAACGACGTCACTTCCTGAGCCTGGTAGTTGCCATGGTAACGTAAAATGATAAGTTTTAAATAAGCATACGATGGTGTATAAGTTCAGATTAATAAATCGAGCTTATCAACATACCGACACTTTAAGTTATTAATCTGAACTTTTAAACGTTTCAGCGTTCTCATTTAAATTGCTTGAAATTAACTCGCATGAGATGAAAACAAAATTTAAAATCAAACCAAATACTTCATAGAACGTTTAGACTGATGCTTGCTTATGTTGCAGACCGATCTAGTGAATAATATTACTCCAAAATCATACTGAAAGGAGAACTTACGCTATGTTTAAAAGGAAAACACACTCGTGTGCGCGATGTTGAAAGTGGTTAAAATCGATTATTGCAATAAATATTTCTTAAAGCAACAGTCAATAATGTTATATTATATAAATACTTGATTTGTTAAGAAAATTATACTTTTAAAACAACATTTGCTCCATCTGTGAGACAGACCCTTTAAGCTGCAGATAAGAAGATATTTAGATATTTGCGCAACGTTTTCTAATCTATTCATTCAGTTCACGTTTATTGATTTCTTGACTGTTATCGCAATTTGAGTAGTATAACATATGCTTTATATCATACGTACACCCCGTGTACCCCGGTAATATGTGTTAGCCAGGGTACTGCTGTTTAGACAGAGCGGAAAATGTGGACGCTTGAAAGGTAATCTATTGTGTGCCTGTTACAATTATTTCGTGTCCATACTGTGGCATTTACTGATAGTACGGGTTTGGGCCGGCATTTAGCCCTAACCATCAACCACCTGACTTCCTGTTGGCGCATGCGTGGAACGGACAGTCTGCCTCTTTTGCACTGATCCTTGAACCCACCAGACGTACTTCTCAGTTCCGACTAGAATTCACATACTCCTATTTAGGTAAGTAAACCCTACTTAGTTGCTATTTGAGGACCGCATGTAGTGTGCACAAACACTACATTTGACGCAGCGAGCATTTGTTCCTCCGCGTGGAATTATTTACGCGGTGTTTGCCGTGTTTAATTAGGAGGTTTTGTTTGACCTACTTCTTTAATTGGAAGTTTTGCGTGTTTAGTGCAGTGCTTGCACCACGTGAAGCTGTTTTTCAACAAAACTAAAGTGTTGTTGACTACGCTATTGTAGTCAAAGACGCTGTCATTTCGCCAATTTATTAAAAATTGCCGTCTAAGTTCCCACGTGGTGCGCTGTGTAGGACGCCATATTGTTTTGCCAGCCCACGTGACCAACTCTCGGCAAATTTTTGTGTTGTTCCCATTTGGATAGGGAAAGACATATTGTATGTAATTATTTACTGTGGTACAGATTGCAGCGTGATTTCTGATTGGGACCTGGGTTTTGGGCTATATTTGAAGAAATATTTAACTTGGGCTATATTTCAACGGATATTCAACTCGGGCTATATTTTTGTGCACGTATTCAACTTGGGCTATATTCTCTTGAATATTTAACTCGGGCTATATTTGTACAATAATATTTAACTTGGGCTATGTTCTGAGGGGTATTTAACTTAGGCTATATTTTGTAAAAATATTTAACCCTGTTGACTTCCGGTTCCCCAATTTTTTCATCTGCAATCTGTTTGGCAGTTATTTCTGTTAAATGTAACCTCCTGGTAAAACACAAATTAGAACATCTTATTGTGTATTTACATTTATATGTACTTGAGGACTAGACCATAGTTTGGTGTTTTTTGAAACTTGCTTTGATTTAATTATTTAATTTGTTGTGTATTCTATAAATAGCTGCATAGCTACTTTTTTTTTTTGGGGAAAATTTTTCATTTAATAAGTTTGGTTGGGTCTTATTTGGAAATTTAGTGCTACTCAACTCTGGTCTACTTGTCCTCGCCCTCACATTGTTGGCCTATTAGTTGTTTCTGTTGTGACTTTTAGCCCTGTTAAATTGAGCTTTGTATATAATTATTATATATTTTTTTTCTGCGTTTTTTAACTTTGATTAACTGATTTAATTTGACATCATGGCTTGCGTATTGGTCTTTATTAATTATTGTCCCGATGAGGATTTATTATTATTACCTGGCGTCGGAGCTTGTAGGGCCCAAGAAATTTTAAGATTAAGAAAGATTAGACCGTTTACTAGGCTCAATATAGATGAGGTTAAGGGTCTCAGTATTACTGAGGATTTGTTGAGGGGGATTTCCTTTGATAACCCTACCCCAATAGAGGCTTCGGTTGGTCGGCTTGGTCATGGGTCGGAGGGGGATCATGAATCAGACATATCTTTGTCGGAAAATGATTCCTCAACGAATGGTGACCGAGCAGACAAACATTCAGAAACAATTATGAATGGGGCCACAACCAAAAGCTATGCTGACCCAGATGAGACTACTCTCATAAAAACTGAAGATTCTAAGGAATCACTTATCAGGGGTCAGTATACTGTGGGGAAAGATCCCCAAACTGATCTATATTATCGAGAATTTGGGGTAATAGATGATTTTGTTGGAAGACATAAATCAGACTCCCAGGGGACTAACATGCCGCCGAGCACCCGCCCGAAGGAAACTTCTAAGGCAACTTATGCTCCGCGGTATAATATGTCACAAAACAAACCTCGACATAATAGTACAACCAATGATAGGCGGGGGTCCACTCGTACTCCCAACAACCAATATGCACATGAACCTCTGCAGACGGCTGGTTCCGGGGGCGCGGAAGATATCACTCAGCATCAGTTGATGGATATTCTTCGAGGTACCCTTGAAAACAGCCGGTTGCTGACCGACATGGTAAGGCAAGGTGGTCCTCATGAACGGGATGTTGGGGCCGCCCGTGCGGCAGAAAGAAGGGCTAATGCCCAGAAAATGTGCCAGGTCCCCAAGACACTGATATACGATGGGACCACTGAGTGGAAAACTTGGAACCGAAAATTTCTAAGTTTCTGCAACATAAATGGTTGGGAGGGGGAGGCCCGACGCAACGTCATGTTGTGGTGTTTGGACGGGAAGCCGGCAGATTACTTCGCTAATCTGCTTGACCGAAATCCAGAAATGCCTTTCTACGACTTAGAGGCCAATTTAGCTAGGCGGTTTGGTAAAAAAGATTTACTTGAAAATCTGATGGCCGAATTCAACTCGGCCTGTCAAAAGCAGGACGAGGACCTGTATGATTGGGCAGACAGAATCACTGATCTGGCTTGTAGGGCTTTCCCTGAGTTGCCTGATGAACGAGTGGACAAAATGTCTGTAACCAGATTCTGCCAGGGCTGCATTGACAGGACCGCGGGGCATGCGACTATTACTGGTCCCAGCCGACCGGCCTCTGTTAATGACGCGGTGGAAGCAATCCGGTGGCACCAACTTAATCACCAGGTCATTTTCGGTCCTGGCAAGGCTAAAACGGTTAAGGCTGTGACTTCTGAGAGCATTTCCGCCACCTCCAAGGAGCGAGTGGGAAATGCACCCACAGTCATGGCTGTGACTAATGTGCCCAGCCGGGGCGTTAAGCCAATACGCCCTAGAGAACGCTCTGCGTCCCCGTCAGGTTCCCTAGCCGACCGGGTTAATAACCTGGAAAAGCAGATGGGGCAGGTTTTGGGGATGTTGGGTGACATCAAGGGTGCCATAAGCAAAACGTCCTCTGAGTCGCGTAGGGTCCGCTTCGAAAGAACACCCTCTCCAGTTGCGAACAGATACCCCAAAGCCAAGATCTGTTACGCTTGCCAACAGGAGGGTCATTTCGCTGCAGAATGCCCTAATAGAAGACCTGCACCTTCCAGGTCAGTAGCTTATATGTCCGGCAACGAGAGTGAGTTAGATAATCCTTTAGAGGATTTGGAAAACTACGAGGGGTCGGACACAGAGGCCTAACTCTGACCCAAAATAATGGAAGTGCAGGGCCTTCAACTTCTGAGGTAATAGACAGCCCTAGTGTGGTGCTCATTGACTCTTGGGATGTAAATTCGGCGCCGGAGACAGTCACTGTCTGTCAAATGCGTTCCGGATCTATGTTCCGGGTGCCAGTGTGCGTCAATACTTTGTGTTCTCAGGCGGTGGTGGATACCGCAGCCGAAGTGTCTATAATTTCTGACTCACTGTACAGGAGACTAGATCCCAAGCCTAAGTTCATTAAGGGGGTGACTCTACATACAGCCGGTAAGGAACTAGATATGTATGGGTTCATTGTGGGTCCTATTCGCCTTCAGCTTGGGGAAAACACGTACAACATGTGTGTATATGTGGCCCCCATAGAAGATGAAATGTTGTTGGGATTGGATTTCTTAAAGACCTATGGAGTAAGCCTGGATTTGCAAAAGTCCTACCTCGCAATAGGTCAGGAAGTTATTACCATGTCAACGGGCCTTTCCCATAAATCTCCTTCGGTCTCCAAAGTCAAAGTTGCCGCACGAATGGTAATTCCCCCGAACTCCGTGGCTCATGTACAATGTGAGTTGTGGCAGTTCGTGAGTTGGAACAGGAACTGCCACAATATGTGGTGGAACCAACGGGTAATGGAAGGTATCTCATGCCACGGACGGTACACCGTTCTGACATGAAACCCAGAGTGTGTGTATTGAATGTTGCGGATACCTTCCTAACCTTAAAGAAAGGCCAAGACATCGCGGAAGCTCATCTAGCATGCACGGTAGAACCAGTACCAGCCGAGCTGGAGGCGGGTTTTCGGGCATGCTCAGTAAAAGCAAATAATTCTGTGAAATCACCACAAGTGCCTGAACATTTAGCTAGTATGTTTCAAAACTCTATATCCGAATTTGATGAAAATCAGGCTCTTGAGTTTGCACAATTAATAAACGAGTTTCAAGATGTCTTTGCCAAGTCAGAATTTGACTTAGGGGGGTTCAAAGATATTTACCACCATATCGACACTGGGGACGCGAGGCCGATTAAACAAAAAATGCGTCGAACTCCTCTCGGTTTCGCTGCTGAGGAGGAAGCGCACTTGCAGCAAATGCTCAATTCAGGGGTTATTCAGCCGTCAATATCGGAATGGGCCTCGCCTCCCGTCTTAATTCGATAACGCAATGGTTCATTAAGGTGGTGTTTAGATTATAGGGCTTTGAATAATGTTACAGTTAAGGACGTCTACCCATTACCCATCATAGAAGAGTGCTTAGATGCTTTATACGACAACTGCTGGTTCTCCAAGTTAGACGCCAACTCTGCGTATTGGCAAATACCAATTGCGGAGGAAGACCGTCCTAAAACCGCATTTGTCACCAAGTACGGCCTATTTGAATTCGTTAAATTAGCATTTGGCTTGTGCAACGCACCTGCAACTTATTCAAGGGTCATCGGTCTGGTTTTAAGGGGTCTTGCATGGAACATAGTCTTGGCTTTTCTGGATGATATTATGGTCCTGGGGAAAACTTTTCGGGATCACCTGCAAAATTTAAGAAAAGTGTTTTTAAGGCTAAGGCAGTACAAACTTAAACTGAAACCTAAAAAATGTGAATTCTTTAAAACCAAGATTGACTTTTTAGGCCGCACTGTTTCTCGTGAGGGGCTAAGGATGGCTGACGATTCCATTTCTGTAATACATAATTGGCCGCTACCTCAAAATTCAAAAGATATTGAACGCTTTCTGGGTTTGGCAAATTATCATCGGGGTTTTATTAAAAATTTTGCCCAGATTGCGGCACCCCTGTACAGGTTAACTGGAAAAAATGAATTCTCATGGGGGGCTGATCAAGAATCAGCATTCAATAGTTTAATTTTGGCTTTAACTACAGCACCAGTTCTCACTGTACCGAACGGGCAAGATGTGTTTATATTAGATACTGATGCTTCTGGGGTTGCGGTGGGGGCTGAGCTTATTCAAATACAAAATGGGGCTGAAAAAGTCATTGCATATGCTAGTTGTTCTTTGTCTCCTGAGCAACGTAAGTACTGTACTACCAGACTGGAATTGCTGGCGGTGATAAAGTTCACTAGACAATTTCGTCATTATTTGCTTGGACGGAGGTTTATAGTTCGCACCGACCATAGTAGTTTGACCTGGTTACTTAACTTTAAGAATCCGCAAGGTCAGATTGCGCGTTGGATGGAGGAACTTAGCCAGTATGATATGGAAGTTAGGCATAGATCTGGGGCCAAGCACTCTAATGCCGACGCATTAAGTAGGTTACCTGATCCTCAGGGGTGTACACTTTATAAATTAGGTTGGGGGGTTAACAATTTACCTTGCGGTGGGTGTACATATTGTCAACGCATGCACAAAAACTGGTCGGAATTTGTGACCCATATAGACGAGGCCGTATCCTTGACCACCAAAAACTTCGTTGATGATTCACCCACAGCTTACGCGGTTCAAGGAAACTTGAAACCTGGTGAAAGCGTTTCTGCCTGGGCCGTTCACGGTGCAACTTCCGGTTTGACATATTGGGGGTTTGACAAAAATCTGTTAATTGAGGCCCAAAACCAAGATCCAGAATTGGAACCCTTAATGGATTGGTTGAAGGATGGAAAAGTACCCACTGAGGGAACTTTATTCCGATCTAGTCCTGGTACAAAATTCTATTGGATCAATAAAGAAATGTTCACTCTATCTGGTGGGGTCTTATGGCGCGAAAACCCCGATGATGAGGATAAATTATTAGTCATTCCTGAGACCCTCAAGTTAGAGGTATTGGGCTTGAATCATGATTTACCCTCAGGGGGACATCAAGGTATGGAACGCACCAAATCCAAACTAAAACAAAAATACTTTTGGTATGGTATGGGTGCAGACACCCAACGTTATGTTGCCTCGTGCGTTTCATGCAATCAAAGCAAAAAGCCTACTCGCAGGTCCAAAAGTCCCCTAAAGAGTTTTCAAGCTGGTTCTCCCATGGAAAGGGTAAACATTGATTTTTTGGGACCCCTAACCCGGACTGTGAGGGGTAATGAACATGTACTCATGGTAGTGGATCAATTCACAAAATGGGTTGAGTGTCTAGCTTTGCCTTCACAGACCGCGGATGTAACAGCTCGAGCCCTGGTCAATGAGGTTTTTAGTAAATTAGGCTATCCTTTCGAAATATTTAGTGATCAGGGCCGGAATTTTCAAAGTAACTTATTCTCAAAATTGTGCGAAATTACCCAAATTCATCAGGCAAAAACCACCCCGTACAGACCGTCCGGTAACGGCCAAGTGGAACGCTTTAACCGCACTTTAATGGATGCCGTCCGGTGTTTTGTACAAAAATCTCCGGGTTCATGGGACCTCTACCTAGACCAGATAAGTGGGGCTCTAAGGTCATGTGTCAATAGAGACACTGGCTTCACGCCTAACAAACTAATGCTTGGGAGAGAGATCAACCAACCAGCGGATTTAATCTATCCCCTAAACATGGTCGAATCTGGGGATGGCAAAACACAGGACGAATACCTGGCCCAATTACAGGGGGTTATGATCGAAGCTCACCGAATAGCCAGGGAAAAACTTAAGGGAGCCCATAAACGTATGAGTCGCAATTATGACCTAAGAGTCCTAGAAAAACAATATAATATTGGGGACCTAGTCTATGTGCTCAACTCACACATCCCGAAAGGGAAAAGCAAAAAACTTGCGCCCGTGTGGAAAGGACCAGGAATAATAGTTGCCAAAATGTCTCCTTCAATATACAAAATTAAATTCCGCCTTATCATTTTTACTGCCCATCATGACAAAATTAAAAAATGTTTGGATCGTGAATTGCCAGGGTGGTTGGAAAAATTCAAGGACAATGTTCAACTCCTAAATAAATCCGTGCCTAGAGTGGATGCCGGACCTGATTCGGTTGTATATTGTCACTGCAGGCAGCCATTCCAGCAAAGATTCATGATCCAATGTGATTCTTGTTCAGAATGGTTTCATGGGGCATGTGTTAACATCACGCCTGTGGAAGCACTGGACATTGATGAGTATTTTTGCTCAAATTGTAATTCGTAATGTCGTTTTGTATACTTTCAGGTTAAGAACCATATTTTTTGGGTAAGTCAAAATTAAAATGGACATTGTTAAAAATACTATCACTGAAGTTGAGACGGCCTTGGCTGGTGGGCATTTAATTACGCCCAAGAAGCTGTTTATGAGTCTCCTTGGCATGGCGGTGGGTCTACCGGATTTGGAGTTCCAACGCCTAGTTAAAGAGATGTATTCTCTGGCTGTCCGTAAGGGTAATTGGGGATGGGTTGAACAGGCCCAAATCCAGGCTCCCGTATTCTTCAGTGGTAGTTGGATTTTGGAAAATATCCCTCACAAGGTTTCCCATAGGAATAAGGTCAAGGCCCCGGCAAAGGTTAAAATCCAAGAGCTCTCGGGGATGTGTAAGGACGTAAGGCTTTTGGAGAAAGGGAACAGTCTCCAAATCTTGAGGGAGGATGCCGCTACGGGTGGTGATCTGGTTTCTGAATTGTCTCCGAGTGAGGAGGACATGCTTTTAGCTAGTCCTCAAGCCGGAAACAATGTGTCCGAGTCTATGGATGACTCGGCAATGGATACTAGTGAACCCATAGTACCTCCATCATCTTCACCAATGCCGTTAGCCGAAATACAGATTTCAAAAAAGGGTAAAAAAGGGGTTAAAATTGTTCAGGGGAAGGAGAATGAGTGTCCCAGGAAGAGGCGTAAGAGTATATGCCCTGTTTCAGGGTGTCCGTTCACTTGCGGTAATTTAAGATTCCATGTGACCCGTAAGCACATGCCAGTTTCTTTTAGACCATTTCTTAAAAAACGAAAAGGGGATAAAGTTGATGTGGGGGAGGTCACCCAGCAAATTAAAGCTCTGAAAGAGCTGGGGAATGCTATTCGAGGTCAGAAAGATATTGGGCTGGTCGACCTAATGGGGTTAGTAAATGAAACTGGACGAATTGGGGTGGGTATTTCGGTAAATCGTACTTATCAGAAGTATTTTAAGGCCTTGTGCACTTCTAGAGGTTGGGTCGTGCCCGATGAAGGATTTAGCCTTCATCCTTTAAATTCTTTGGCTTGCCTGTTCCACTGGAGATCAGTGGTTGTATTATTAAATCTGGCTTCTGCGGAACAGGCTACGAAGTGGAGGAAGGCTGGGTCGGATTTGGGTAAAGTTAAGGCTAAAGCCCCTACCAAAGCAACAGTAGCTGTAAGGGTGCCTACTAAGGTAACTCCGTTAAATGACCTCAAATTACCTTTGACCCCCGTAGAGAAAAGGCCTAAGGTTAATGTCAATAATTCTAAGTTAGATGTAATAGACAGCCACATGCACGTAGATAGACTGAGTAGACATTTACGTGGCAGGTCTGGGTTCGACTATATTTTTAGCGAATCTCTGACTTCCTCGGTATCGGTCAATCTACTTGGGATTGTGGCAGTTTATTGCGACCCGAACACGTTTCCTAATGAGGTCCCCGCCGATCCCAGGGTCAGAATGGCTTTAGGAGTACACCCTCGCCGTATTCCTGAGTTCACACTTGACAAACAAACTAAGTTTAAACGAGTGCTGAATTCATGTCACAGAGTAGCTCTGGGGGAAGTAGGTCTTGACCTTACAGAAAAACTGGTTCCTTTTGAAGAACAGAAATACTTCTTGAACTACTTCCTGGGGTCTTTTTGTACCACCAATAGGCCTCTCGTTCTCCATATAAGAGGGAACAATACTGTTCAGGGGTTAGCCATATTTTCCACGGCATTAGAAATAGTCATGAATCATTGTGGTCGGTGCCAGCTGATACATCTGCATTGCTTTACTGGTAACTATGCGGATGTAGAGGCTTGGAGCACCTATTTTCCAAATTGCTATTTCGGGTTTACGGCGGCGGTTAAACGCTTCACCCACCTACAGGTTGAGGGTCTCAAGCGGGTCCCTGATGACAGGATTCTGGTGGAAACTGATTCACCTTATATGTCCCCAAATGAGTCATATTCGGTTAATCGACCAGGTCTTATAGGGGAGGTGGCAAAATTGGTTGCAGTTAAGAGGGGGGTTTCTCTTTCCTCTTTCCTGACCACCACCGTACAGAATACAACCATTTTGTATCGTTTCGGCTAGGGTCTGACTGGCTTGGGGGTGTCCGCCTGGTGGGTTAAGTGTTTAATATAAAAATCCTGTTCATATTTGGTCAACTTACATTACTATCCTCGAGAGCACTTTCCTTTTAAATAGTTATTATGAATATTCAGTCTTAAAAATCAACTTCTAAACGCAACTATGGTTCTGGGTCTGGAACACTAGTCTCAATACTAGGGTTCCACTTCATTGTCTCGGTGAATGGGGGCATGGATCATTTTCCCCTCTAATGTTTTTCGGGTACCCAACGTGGTAACCTGTTTGGATGGGAAGTTTTTATTAAATTTATATCATTATATACGCCCAAATAGGGTGCTGTTTTGGGTTTAGCAACCTATTGTAAATATTACGGTATTGTAAAATTGGGGGTATGGGCAGGGGGCTTTTTAAATAAGGTTGGGAGGAATGTGGCATTTACTGATAGTACGGGTTTGGGCCGGCATTTAGCCCTAACCATCAACCACCTGACTTCCTGTTGGCGCATGCGTGGAACGGACAGTCTGCCTCTTTTGCACTGATCCTTGAACCCACCAGACGTACTTCTCAGTTCCGACTAGAATTCACATACTCCTATTTAGGTAAGTAAACCCTACTTAGTTGCTATTTGAGGACCGCATGTAGTGTGCACAAACACTACAATACCAGTAAATCGATGAACATGGATGTATGCAGTGGTTCTTCTTCGACATGTAGATGTATTTTTTCCGACCAAAGACGTCAGATCCGATTTTAAACTTGATAAATGCGTGCAAAAGTCCAAAGTTTAGTCAAAAAAAATATTAAAAATATTTCTAGGCGGCCGTGAATGTTCGACATTTTCTACTCTGTCTAAACAGAAGTTCCCCGGCTAACACATATTACCGGGGTACACGGGGTGACGTAGCTAAGTTGCAGTAAACAAATATCAATGTGAATAAAAGCCGACATCGTTGCTTTGTCAATACTGTAAAATCATTAAATTTCGATAGGACGAAAGTCATGGTTTTGGTAAAAATACCATTTTGATTGGACGTTAATTCGTTGATTTTGCATAACGAGTAATAAATACAAGGGTTGAAATTATAGGTCGATGGTATTTCCATATTTTGAATATCTGACAATCACTCTTTACTTATGATAAAACAAGCTTTTTGAACTTTTTGAACAGTTTTGGTCAACATGAGAAGTTCCGATGTTCATAAAATAGGCTCACAAGAAGCGATGGTGATGCAGATGTCAAGTATGCATTAGTCGTATAAGGTAGTTATTAGTGACACTAATGACCTTCTCATTATAAGCCAGACATATGAGGACAATTCCCCGAAACTTAAACCCAGTATAACAGTTTTAAACGATGATCACAATAGAGGAATATCCAGATATTGTATTAAAGTTACCTATTTGATCAGTCCGTTGTAACCATTATCTAGATATAAGAAAGCACTTTCCATGACACCAGGGGACCAATAAAAGATTTAAATGATAATCACAAAAGATGAATATGACCAAAATTATGCGAGGAAATGGGTGATTTGGTGGCTAGTACATGTACCATTGAGACGGTTTGAATACTTTTTTACCCTTTTTAGAATAACCATTATGTCATAAAATCTGGTCATGTAGCAGACTTCATAAATCTAGTCACGCGATCAGATTTCATTTTATGCCAAAAACAATGCCATGGTTACAAATGACATCTATACGTGATATTGACATGTGTAAAGCTTGTAGGGGAAACATAAAAAATAATCAAAGACAATACATGCATATGTATACACGATAGAAGTCATTACACAGAGCTTCAATAGTTGACATAACAAGGTTTTACATCAGACGAGACTCCAAATAAATAAATAGCAAGAGATCAAAAACGGAATATATATATTCTAAGGATCATTACACAGATCTTCCAGAGATGACAAAACAACGTTTCAGCAAGTGACATTTGCAATGGAATATGAATGTACTTATGTAGCTTCTTGAGTTGACCAGACAACCCGTTATATCAAACAAAGTTTTAAAATATAGAAATATTATTGAAACAACTTTCTTCAGAGAAATAACAAGAGTATACTAGTAATTGAGGAAAGATATGATAAAAATGTTTGCATGAAAAATAAGGACAATCCACTTTTTGTCTGTTTTTTTTAGAGAATACATTATAGAGAGTTGCATCACAAACGCTACTTATGAACCTATTTGCATGAACTTTGGAACATACTATCTTGACCAAACAAATGTATGAAAAGCTTAAATTGCCATAAGTTAAGAGTTGCTTTTACAACGTTTTATCTAGTTTTCTCAAAATAGCATTGTTTTACTTTCTTCTAAGACAACGAGTTATTCTCCAATGTAGGAAATGTATACACTCACTTTGATGTAGTGTCTTTTACATCTGTTTGTACCTTATATTAACCAGCTATCAATTGTGAACTATGTACATGCATATGGAATAGTTGTTATTGTTTTGTATATAAGTCCTTTTGCAAACCTATTCTCCATTCTATATTTGGGGTGTAAATAAAAATGTATCAGACCGATATTATATGAAGATTCTACACCATTACAAATGTCCATGTGTATATCATATAACACAATCCTCAGATGTGACGTCTCAAATAACTTATTTAACTCTCACTATAACTCTCTTATTGCAATTTGCATCATCTTGGAAAAGCATACTCTAAATAAGGTGCTGCTATTTATACACACTTGTTTCCATATGAAGTGGTTTTATACTTCATAGTTAAGTTTGTCAATTATTTATGTATTTAATAACAAGAACATACAGTAGATTATCCAAGTACCAAATCGATGGTTACTTTCGATTAAAAAATTAATACTTATGGGTAAACTTTCTCATTTGAAAGAATGGCTCATTTACACAAATAAATGTAAAACATGGAAAATAATAATCCTTACGGACGAGCTTATGTTTATAACTGTAATTTTGAAAGGACTTATTTTGCTCCCAGGATAATGTGATGTTTATAAACATAGACTGGTTTATCCTGCTATAGAACTAAAAAAAAACTAAAAATACTAAATTGCACCGCCTTTTACATTATTCTGTGTACACAGTAGTCATCTCATTAAACAACAACAAATTCAAGAAAAGTCAGAAAACACAAGGTGACATTTATTTTATGCTCCACGTTTTACAGTCAATGTCTAGTTATTTTGTTGCTATGGGACACATTAAAGGTAATTTATAACAATAAAAACTCTTTAATTCCAAACCATGTTTTTCACTGACACATTATCCGGTAATTCTTATCAATACGTTACAGTTTAATGTAGCTGATTTAACAGAAAATCTTCTCGAAAAGAAGAAGTTACGAACATTTTTAGGACGAATAATTCTCATTGGTACGAAATTATGGACGAATAAGCTCATAAACATGGCTTGTTTTACAGACATTTGTTGTTAGTCGAATCGGTCTAGATGTTGGTCTGTCGTCTGATACAGTGGTATAAATGTTGATATAACATCTAACAAAGCTGCCATACGTCATTATGAACAAATGTTGACTGACTTTAGTACAGGACATGAAATGTAAGAGTCCATCGTTCATGGGATTGTCTGTAGGGTATAGGCACATAAAACTTTGGACAAATGACATTTCTATGTCGTCTTATGGAAGGGGCTTTAATTAAATTGTGCTAAGTATGTATACTGTATACTTTACGATGTACATACAACAGTATCTATGGTTTATGTTACTTTCTAGTTCAAGGTTTTTGATGCACTTATGTATAATAGGATTTAATCAATGTGAAAGATAGGTTATCCTAATTTGATTTTAGATGATAGAGACAATACCTAGAAAATTATAATTGCACAAGACGTTTCACACCCAAGCAGGGTTTCACAAAATAAAACACATATAAAGTTTTATGATAGAATCATATTCCTTATGTAACGGTCACAGTGGTAAATTCCCGAACGTAAGAACTCAAAACCATTCTATATAATCTGATTAACTACGTTTTATATATAAATATAAAATAAGAGAAAGTCACAACGACTGTTCATATGTTAACACCCATGCACGTTATATGTCACTTCATCATTGGCCAAACCACTTAGATGGCTCGTCATCGTAAAAAGGCGAATAATTCAGTTTCTCTGCATTAGCGTGATAATGGCGACACTCTGTATGATAAATAATGTACACGGCGCAAATATAAACGTAATGTACGGGTTTTTGAAAGATTTTCATTATTTTTATAGTATATCTACATGTAATAGGCTAATGGAATATGTACGTAAATCATTGATATAGCGTTGTTGTACTAACGACCTTCATTCTGCTAAGTGGAGCGTTTACTAGTGTATGCATGTATTAAACAGTGACGTCACAAGTCAACTAACTATCAAACACTGTTTCCGGTAAGTTACTAATTCGAGAATGTAATCAACAACGATACGGTGCATATAACTGCACATTAAGTAAACAATATCCTCAGCAGACGTCCTATTATTTAATCAGACAAATCAAACGTCACCCCGTGTTTTTATCCACATTGCTAAATTAAGCAATTTATATTCAGTCAGCTACCACACAGACCAGCGAGAGTTCTGTATAAACATAGTTAATACATTGTTACACACACGATTATCCTCATGATGAAACACTGACCTGTCATTTGTTGTTTAAATAATGTCTTTACACGGGCTATCTTAGGAAACAGGCTAAAGTCCTTCCAATCCGTTCTAATTCCGTATAATCCGGAACTATTTGTTGCAGTGTATCAACAGAACGGAAATTGGATTCTTACGAATTAGTTAGATTAATTGAAGAAAGTAATTGTGTAGTATTACGAAGTTATAACCCTGTAAAGCCATATTAAGCAGCAAATTACAGCCTGGGAATACTATATCACCCTTGTGGATAAAGCATCAAAATATGAGATAAGACCAAAATGAATTGATAGTGTGGTCCTTACGATACGACTGCCAGTAGCGTTTTGGGCTTTTTTATTCTAGCATCATTGCTGTTCTTTAAGTAAATGATTATTATCGAATGTAAAAATGTTTTGTTACTACGCGTTTCAACCTTGCTTTATGAATGTATTGCCCACTTTATAGTAAAATAGAAAACTCCAAAAACATTTTTTGGCCTAGGGCCTTCCTTTCTGTAACTGTATTATTATTGTACATGTTCTGCTGCAATTTCGCTGTCCAGCATAAGGCTGCCTTGTATCTTTCGATAGTACATGTATATTGTGTCATTTAGATGTGTGTTGTTCCTTGTTCTAGTATTGTCGCTTGGTTCTTGTCCCGCGTAGTTTGACTGACTGAGGCGGCAAACGCACGGGGTGGGATTTCGGGTAGCGTAATTTGTAATCCCGTTGTCTTCAAGTTGTACTCTGTTATAGCAGTGTCTATGGTCCCCTCCCATTTACAGCACTGTGCTGTGTCGGTGTATTTTTGTTTCCACTTGTCCTTGGAAGTTAATTTCCTCTGTCATTTGTTTTTAAGTCCTCCCCCCACAATACCCCCTCTTTTCATCAATTGTATCTTGCGGAGATCCTGGATGAGATACTTTTTATTTAGGTCACTGTGCTGTTTGTTCGCTATTATTAATGTTTTTGGCGTATATATTTTCGCCATGTTTTTGTCCATTATTGCAAACTAGGTCAAATCGCCCCCTCCTTTTTACAGTACTGTGCAGTGTCTGTTTATTCTAGTTTCCACATGTCCTTAGAAGTTAATTTCCTCTGCTATTTGATTTTAAGTCCATCGCCCACTACCCCCCCCCCCTCTTTTCAGCATTTGTATCTTGCGGAGATGCTGGATGAAATACTTTTTCATTAGGTCACTGTGCTGTTTGGTCACTATAAGATACTTTTTTAGCATATATATTGTCGCTCTCGTTTTGCCCATTATTGTAAACTAAGTCAAGTCCGAAAATGCCTCTTTAACATGTATTAACGTTATGTCACTGTCCTTGGTGTTTTTAACTAGGCAAGGGGTAGGTTGTGCCTCATTTAGTCGCCGTTTTGGCATGGGTTTGTGTGGTTGATTCGAGTGTTGGCTTCGTTTCATCCGGCAATAACCGCTATTTTATAATTTCCTTGTGAATGTTGGTCATCATGCATTTTATCGGCGGGGACTTGGATCTTCGGTTGTTTCTTCGGCTTATGTGTGGGCATTTCTCATTGTAGTTGCTAGGAATATGTAATATCATTTACCGTCCCGTTCCTACCTTGTCCATATTTTAACTTGGTCGCCGTTTTGGCATGGATTTCTGTGGGCACTGCTCAGGGTAGTTGTGTCGTGATGTTTCTGATTTTTGTGCTCGGCTGGTTGGGTTGAGTGCTACATTCCCTGTCGGATTTTCTCACACCTTTTTTATATATTGTATGACCTTCGTAACTTAAAGCAATAAAACATTCTAACAACATCCCATAGTTTATTTCAGGACGTTACTAGAACCACAATTATATCAATTTGTTTAGGCCTAAGGGATTACTTTCATAAAGTAAATATTCTGTTCATTAACAATCGTCATTATCTTTGACCGAAAGTATGTGACTTAAACAAAAAAAAATAAACATTAGACTTCATTTAAACGGATCACAGTGTTCTGCGTTAGTCCACAACTTGCATTTTTATACATATGTGTACATGTATAACGTAGATCTACATGAACATTATTTATTGTACATTGTATTAATTCTTTTTGCTTTTATTTTTATTTACACGTACCATTAAAATTACTAATTACAATGTAATAATTCAAAAACAATGATCCTCCTTTCATGTCATCGTGGTGTCCGATACCGTTCCATTAGGTTTTAATCGCCCCGATTGCATGTACATTTGAATGAGGCTGCAGGTTCTCTGTGTATATCAATTATGTTGATCCCGTTTCTTTAGCATGACGTTGAACTTTGATGTTTGTTCATTATTTAATTGATATTTGTACAGATATCATCATCACTTTGTGACGTCTATTTATGTACCAGTCTGTTGCATCCACGGCGCTTGCTAGGGAATTGCTGGTGCAATGCTTGATGTTTTTTGTTGTGATTCAGATGGTGTTGAACCCGGGACCTCCAAATCTCGAAGCGGAAGCGCTACCACTAGGCTATCAAGGAGACGGACTGATACTATTCACTCCTGGTGTAAGATATTTGTTTGTGTGATAAGCTAGAAAATGTCATATAATTTCTTTAAATGCATTCACTTAACAAAATATGCAGAAAACGTTTGGTTGATAAGGCGTCTGGATCTGTTGATGTAAAAGCTTCTATCATCTGCACCCTGATACGCTAATTGATCTTACGCTGTCTACACGTTGTGCATTAGCATGCTCGCCTTGAAATTACACAGAAAACCGATGAAATATACATCTATGTCATCCTCATATTCCCACAAAAGAGTATAAATATACAAATAATTCATTTAATTTATTATTAACTACTCAGTTATAACAATGTTCCAATTGATGAAAATATGTCGATGCAATTCATTAAACTACAGATCAGTTAACAAAGCATGCAGAGCACTTTGGTTGATCAGACATCTCGGTCTGTTGTTGTATACACCTGTATCCTCAGTATCCTGATAGAATAATTAATCTAACGTTGTCCACACGTTGTATATTAACATACTCGGATTGAAATTCCACAGACAGCCCGACGAAATATACATCTGTTTTATCCGCATCTTAACTTCCGTTAAAATTAAACAGCTTCGAAAAACACATTAATTATCTTGTTTATAAAACTCAATAAGCGGTATTAACTACCATACGGAAACTTATTCGTTATTTCTTACCATATGGAATACAGCATTATACTAGCAACAATCATAAATATACCGACTAGTTCAAACAATCGACAAGGCCACCCAAACGTTCGAGGAGAAGGTGTAAATATTATAAATTCATTAACGTACATGTATGTTGTAAACAATTAACAACACAAATTGTGTACAAGATGGTAAATATGATAATAATTGGGTGAAGTGGAGTTCATAATTGTTGCCATTGTTGAATTCACCAGTTGAAAATTAACACAACTGCCCATATATGAGCACATCAGCCAGGTAAGGTAGCACTCAACTTAACCAGCCGATCAAAGAAAACAGTAGCAACACAACATAACTCAATTACACGGACAGAGCAATATCCACACATGACCTCACGATACGAAGCAATACAATACAACTGGGTCGGAAATTATAACCAATACTTACACTCAGTACTCAAATATTGAGTTTGTCATATAATGAGCTATTATTTATTCTAGATTGCTACATGTAATGTAGGTTGGGAAATGTAAAGAATAGTTATTTAAATGTTAAAAGAAACATTTGATACATTTTCTTTGCAATGTTGTACTATTTATGTGGTAGAAACGTACTTATTGAATCCGAGTACCTCAATCAGCACTCAGACTTATAAATTACACGTAAAGTTTGTTACAAATACACTAAATTACATGTTAAATTTGTAACAAATATATAGGTCCCATTTCAACTACGTAATCATTAGCACCCCTTTTGTGGCGGTTTGTTTTCGCCCAGATATGTTAAACTGGTATATATGATATAACTGGCAAATTAAAACTGCCCATTTTCAAGTCAAATTTGTGTTTCTTATCTGTTTTGCTTTATACCTGTTTCACAAACAAAGTAACATGTTACAGTTAATTTTTGGTAAAACAGATGCACATAAATACACAAATTACACGTATATTTTGTTACAAATACACTAAATTACACGTATAGTTTGTTACAAATACACTAAATTTCACGTAAAGTTTGTTACAAATACGCTAAATTACACGTAAAGTTTGTTACAAATACGCTAAATTACACAATGAATTGGGGTAAACAATACATTTAGCACCTATTTAACAGTTTCACAAATTCTTGCTCTCAAAAATGGTAGCTGTGTACCTTAAAATGATGCTGAGTGCCAAGTGTGAGAATTTGTTATAATCCAAGGCCAAGATATTATATTTGATAATTTGTCTATTCTGTAAAACGATAGCACCGGAAGTAATTTAGTTACTGCACATTTGCAATCAAAGAGCTGTGAAGGACAGATAATTTAATAGATCATCGGAAAAGACAATATATTATATTTGTTTCTGAAACTGAACAAACAATATATATTTGTATTCAGACCTCATAGCCAAATGTCAGAATACGTTTAACTCGGAAAGTCCATTGAGCTTATTAATTCGTATGATTTTGAAATGTTTCTTCTCACACAATTTTTCAAAGGGGATCTACTTTGTTAATAGCTGTGTCGTGGAAAAATAGTCCCATACGTAATAATGTAGTAAGTGCTCACGTGTGAATATAGGGCAGATGACCTAGTTAGCAGAAACAACAATATATTTTAATTTATGAAAATGACAGCAATACATCTTTTTGATGAGAATGAAGAAAAATAATCATTTGTATTCCAAATTGAAAAGAACATATCAGATACGTGTAACTTTTAAAGTCCCCTGTGTTACATTTGTAAACCCAAACATTTGTTATAATTAGTTTCCCTTCACATGATTTTTTAGTGTGATCTACTTTTTAATCCGATTTTACTGCTGGATATTTGGTTGAGCAATAATACCAAACAATTCGCCAGACAACTCATTCTGTCAAACCAGAGCGGTAAATATTACATTTATAGCGTCATTAATCATACATGCGCCGATATCAACTTTATTTGTATTGTCGAACTAGGTTATTACGAATTCTATATATTTGATTTAGTTCCGTATTCAGAAGGAAAATGCCACGCGGCTGTGTACATATATGAACCATCAATCAGCTAAACTGGATACAGGGATGTCATACATTGTCTCGATTTGCTATTTTATTCACAATACCGCAAGCTACGCGTAATTTATTTTTGAAATTTAACATGTTCTATGTCTTGAGGGACCTAACTACCATAACAAATTTAAGTTATATGGATAAGCAGCGAGCGCTAGACTTGGAAGTGTGCCTTCCGGTAATTGCGCGCTATCTTGTTTCTACCCTTGAAATGCATACTTTGAATCGTTTTATAATAGCTTAGAACTTTTTTGTGTCGAGATACGCAATTTCCCGCCTTACTAAGTAGCTAGTAGTATAAAAGTACATAATATGGCTGAATAATCTTTACGCAATTTTACTGAATCATTGTTGTGAGCATACTACATAATATTCACCTGGAAAACATTGATAAACCTGTGCGACTACAGAACGAAAAAAGGGAACATCCAAATCTTACCCGCTGAGTACTGACACATTTTAAGGAACTTCAAAAATTTACAAGCAGAGTACAGACCGAATTTAACGAAGATTTAAAAGTACCCGATTTGTACAGACCGAATTAAAGGAATGTCTAAAAATTACCCGCTGAGTACAGACCAACATCCAAAAATCATCCGCACAATCGTTTAAAAAATAAAAAGACGTTAAAAGACGATTTATGTGGTTATTTCTGCGCAACGGTTTCGCAGGTGTAACACTTCACTGCTGAGCATTTGGGTTGCAATCGGATACAGACGACAATGCCATTGGACACTTTCACAATAAGCAACAAGAAAAGGTCGCAAATGTATTTTAAAAGTCCTGTTCATTATAAATAAGCCATGAATAAGAATGTTTCTTTCACGAAGAAGGCAGTTCGTGTCTGTAGAAACTTGTGAATAAAGGTACATGTATATGGAGGGCAGATGACCTAGTTATCGGAAACAGCAATATATCTTAGTTTATAAAAGTGACAGCAATATATCTTAGTTTATGAAAATAAAGAAAAATAATTATTTGTATTCAAAACTGAAAGGGAAATTTAAGAAACGTGTAACATGAAAAGTCCCCTGTGATACATTGATACTTCCAAACATTTGTTATCACTATGTTTTCCCCTCACATATTTTTTGAAATATGATTTATTTATTAATCCGACGTTATTGCTGGATATTTGGTTCCTCAATAATACCAAACAATTCGACAGACCCCTCATTCTGTCATACCATAGCGGTAAATATTACATTGATAGCGTCATTAATCATACAGGCGCCAATATAAAGTTTATTTGTATTGTCGAACTAGGTTATTACGAATTCTATATATTTGATTTAGTTCCGAATTCAGAAGGAAAATACCACGCGGCTGTGTACATATATGAACCAATTCTGATCACCTCGGTTTTTATCCAATGAAAAATACCTCTGACATAACAAGGCGACATTTTGAACTACTTTCAGTCACTTGATTCGAAAATGGCAGCTCCCCCAGTTACGTTTATACAACATGTACACGTACATACGGCAACAAATATGTTAAAGTTTAAACTTGAGAAAGAGAACGACAGCTGCTAAATACTGGAATTGAAAACAAGATTACAGCTATTATTGTATAAACTAGGAAAGAACGCTACGAAATAAAAGTACGCACAACGTCACGTTTACGTTGACGCCAAATAAACGTCATATCATTCATGACGTCATGTGATAAACATGACGTAAATTTCATTCATAATCCGTGCTAGATATTAGTTTTCTACAAAGATATTTGACATTTTCTTTGCGATACGTCCTGCTATGCCGTAGGAATAAGAAAATTGATCAGAACATATAAAATAACCATCGTATTGATGGATACATAACGTGCTATTTTCACGCGGATGTAGCTGTCGTTAGTAGTGAGGGCGAAGTTCCGGCGAACGATATTGGTGTATTTCTACACTTATTTACGAGGTGTATTTACCGGAGACAAACGGAAATGGCCGAGCTTTTAAATCATACAGGCGCCGATATAAACTTTATTTACGCAATTTTACTGAATCATTGTTGTGAGCATACTACATAATATTCACCTGGAAAACATTGATAAACCTGTGCGACTACAGAACGAAAAAAGGGAACATCCAAATCTTACCCGCTGAGTACAGACAAATTTTAAGGAACACCAAACATTTACAAGCTGAGTACAGACCGAATTTAACGAAGATTTAAAAGTACCCGATTAGTACAGACCGAATTAAAGGAACGCCTAAAAATTACCCTCTGAGTACAGACCAACATCCAAAAATCATCCGCACAATCGTTTAAAAAATAAAAAGACGTTAAAAGACGATTTATGTGGTTATTTCTGCGCAACCGTTTCGCAGGTGTAACACTTCACTGCTGAGCATTTGGGTTGCAATCGGATACAGACTAAAATGCCATTGGACACATTCACAATAAGCAACAAGAAAAGGTCGCAAATGTATTTTAAAAGTCCTGTTCATTATAAGTAAGCCATGAATAAGAATGTTTCTACATGTATCATGAATAAAGTACTTCGTGTCTGCAGAAACTATCAGCCATATCCGACAGACGTTTAGTGATTAGTTTCCTGTGGGGATTATACTGTAGACGCCAAAATTTGCATCTGCCATCGTTAATACGCTTAATGTCAGTTCTTATTTTCGTACTGAAAAAATTGGGATACTATTGTCGTTTTCGAACAATATTAAAATCAAAGCACTGAAAGTACTGATGTGTGGCGTACTGACGTCATTTTGACCAATCAAATAAAGGCTGCACCAACATGCTGTGTCAGAGTTCTGATAAGCCCAGACTCACTTGAATGTTTGTGCTGCTCTCAAGACACCAAGTGTCGGTGTCAAGATGAGTGACTGGGTAGTCTCCATACAACTGATGAACTGGGAATAAAACACAACAAACGAGATGGCCATCCCCCCCCTGCTCTAGAAACAGAACTAGGTAGACATATGTTGGGAAAATTAAATAAAGGGAGGTAATTAATAAGATAGAACCAGATTTCAATAGAAGGAAAATATAAGAAAATGATATCAATGGTAATATCATGACTTTTTTTGGTTGAATGAAATAATTCAAGAATGGAACCAGATAGAATTATGGTTTCATGTCACAGCACTTCTCTTAGATGCTATATACATATATATTTAAAGTCGAGCAATTGAATTTAGGTGGACAAGTGGTCCAGTGGTAAGGGCTATTGACTACTGACATGATTATAATGAAGGTTGTCCGTACTCCCGCCGGATCAAGAGCAGAAATGTTTTTCGGAGTAACATAACTAAACTTACGAACAGACTTTCGGACCATACTCAGCGTAAATTATATAGCATTCTGTCCGATATGTTAATAAAATCGTATTTAAAACAGGTCAATTATATATTTTGGAATATACTACAAGTTATTTTTTGAAAATCTGACGAGTATTTATGTATTGGTTATTATTTAAATATTGTGTATTCTGTTCCCAAATATGAACTCGCGCTAATCAGCGGGAGATATTTATTATAGCTATATTACGTTGTATTTAGCATATTTTTTATGCACCAGTCAGTGTGCGACCATGGTCCCATCCCAGGTGATGGGCAGTGGATAGCTGATAGTTTTCAAATACATTATTTCTTATTAAATCCATATCAAGAAGAACGTATCTAACTTCTAAATTCTGAGTATCAAAGTTGTAAACCCTTTTTTATACCAGTAAATTTTATGACCCTAAATTCCTTACATCTGCAGCTGTCTCCAAATCAACTAACAAGAACCCGATATACAACCCATTCAATTAAAAATAGTTTCAACGGTCTATTTCCTGTCTCATGGTGTGTTCAATCCCTTGTAAAAACATAGATCCCTGTGTTACATGACCCCCAACTGTCCCAAAACAAGTTACTAACGACCTACCAATATACAACCCCTTGAAGTTTACCAGACTGTATGGTCAATTTCCTGCCAATAAATTATAATTGATTACAAATTTCTTCTCTGATTTAATTCCATAGGGAATAGTTATATAACACACTAGTATTGTTCATACTCATATTTAATAACGTTTCGGCATTCAGCCTTTATCAAAAAACACATTTTAATGTGTTTTTTGATAAAGGCTGAATGCCGAAACGTTATTAAATATGAGTATGAACAATACTAGTGTGGTACAAATTTCTTGTCAAAATATAGATCTAGCTAGGATTATGTAATGTTACATAATAAGAAGGGGCTAATTAAAGAATGCATAGATAATATTGCACAACGTGGCTTGTGGGAGAGCTAATTTGATATGCATTAATGGGCTTTATAACTGCACATTAAGTGGGAGGAGCTTATTAATTATTTATAATTATTGAAGTATGTTTGCCCAAAGGTCTTTGGTTAAGACCTGTTATTTAGGTCTTTGGTTGGCCCAACGTGTATATAATAATTAACGGCCTATTAATCCAATTACCGCTAACTTCTTTTCAATTCGAAACCTTGTGAAAATATATTACCGCTTTAAAAGGCATATTAGTTCGCATGTTGCGCGTTTAAACTCGCCGTAGAGTGTTTATTAAATGAGATCTATATGAAAGTCGCACATCTTAATGAAACTGAACGTATCGTCTTTAAAATAGCTTTTAGTTGTTTATGTTACTTGGAAAGTAAAAATATAATTGGTGATTTACGACACCAGGTTGTTGCTAAAAATCGCTCAATTCATGAATAGAAAATGTAAGTGCTCGCTTTTTAACTCGTCAGCATTAGTTCATTTATTTTATAACCGCAAATTAAATTGGTATAAGTGATCTTTAATATGTCATAGTATTGACAATTTCTTTTAATCCGAAAATACTTTACTGAATTCTCGCTTATTGCTTAATTATTATTTCTCAATTCAAATCCTAAATAGCGTTACGTGTTGAAATTAGCCGCTATGAATAGCACAATTAGTTCGCACGATGCGCGTTTAACTCGTTGTCGTGTGCTTATTAATTGAGACCGATATAAATGTTGCACATTTGCTTGAAGTTGAAAGTTTCCTCTTTTCAGTGAGGTATTATTTGTTTATGTAAATTCGAAAACAAAATTGTTACTGACGATTTAAAACCTCACGTAGTTCCAAAAATTTGCGCAGTTCGTGAATAGAAAATCTAGGGACTCGCTATTTAACTCGCCAATGTGAATTCATATTATTTCATAATTTAAATTTAATTTGATATTAATAAATTGAAATATCCCATGGTATTGACAAAATTTATTTTGTCAAAATCCGATAGTAATTGACGGAACTGTAATTAATTGAATACTGCGTGACAGTACTGTTCTAAACCAGAGATCTATAGTAGATCCTGTCTGAACTAAACACGCACGCTAATCAAGTTAGTGTATCGGTCGTCTGCTAGCAGATAGATAGACTGTATATACTGTCCTCTTACCGACACCAGTGATAACATGTTGCTTCTATTTATAGCATCAATGTTTGTTAACAACATAATTAGGTCATCGTCTACAAATGTTCAGCGGCGGAGTGATTTTAATAGACACATTTCAGTTCATCCGTGTTCCACCAGAAATCTATTGGCTGAATAAACAATACAAACAAGTCACTGACCAATAGCTCGTTTTATATCAATTTGCATATGAATGCCCCGATATGTAAACATGAAACCGTGGGATTACTTTCTCAACCTTCTTGACGGTCCTTGGCGGTTAGCAGGCCTTTGGTAGTAGGAATATAGTCCATGCGGAATGATTTGCTATAAATATCCTCAAAAAAAAAGTCTGATATAATTGTTGGTCTTAATATTAATAAATGTTGGTAATGTAAACAAATCGGGTTCAATGATACGTGTAACCTGTGTAGCATGCTTGTAATATTGTTCAAATCATAGAACTATTTATTGGTGTAGGCATAAAGGCGTTAACTTGGTAGTATATATAAAGCTGAAAGATTGAAAGATAGTTATTACATTGTGTGGCTTATCGCCACACAAAAATCGTGTGTAATTTTTAAAAAAAAAACATGTATTGCCGAGTTAAAATCCGCTTCATCCGTAGATCAATAATATTTACTAGTGTTATATTCTTTGGTGGCATTTGATTTTCTGATGAATTTTTGTCACATGTTTTCATCTTGTTTATTGCTGTTTCAGCCATTGTGTAATGATCCACATGATGTGTGACATTTCTTATTATTGTAACATCCTATGATGGAATGATAAAATGATGAACTGATCAGAAAACCTCATAGATTGACGAGACATTATTGCTTTTCAGATTTTATATTGAATTAAATAAAAAGTAGTTTTTACGATGATTCAAATATTTACTACCGGGTCGTTAATTTTATGGCCAAAATTGATTTTCGGAAATTTTCCTGATTTGTTTTTTGGACAAGATAGTTGGCTGCTTTGTTCGAGAACATTTATGACACATACTTCTGAACGGAGCGGCTGATTGCTACACTGGAGTACGGTAAAACATATGAGGAAGTCGGACAGGGAAGACATCACTGTTGACCAGTTGAGCATAGAAAACAGTAACAACACAACACAACATAACACAATTAAACGGAGCAATATTCACACATAACCAAACCAAATATTTAGAGGCAATATCCTTGCTGTAAAAGAGCAGGATGACCTAGTTTCACAAATAAATTCCAAAAACAGCGACCCAAGTGACTAATTGAGGCGTTAGTGAGACGTCTCCTAGTTACAATAGACCATGCCCGCAATCCAGCGACAAAACAATGTCCCTTCTTCAAGATCACAAACGAATGGCATACTACCACCTCAAGTTCCGTCCAAAACATTAACATACTGGTCTAGTCATAGACCTCGAAATATCTGCGTCTATAGGAATAATGACGCTATTAATGTAATATTTACCGCTCTTTTATGACCAAATAAGGTATCTGGCGTCTGGAATTGTTTGGTATTATTGCGCGACCAGGTTTGCTTTCCAAACATTTGTTAGGAGAAAATATAATTATAACAAATGTTTGAGTTTACAAATGTAACACATGGGACTTTGCAAGTAACACTTATCTGACTTTTCCCTTTAAGCTTTCCTTATTTTCTGAAACGAAGATTGATGTTTTCGATATCTAGGTCATATGCCCTTCGGATCTCTTGAGTCACACACACAGGCATACTACATTGACTTATTTCTGGGTCAATATTGTTTTAGGGAAAAGTTAAATGATATCAGGGGTGTTCTAGAACTAGTACTTTCTGTGACTAGGATGATTTACAATATTTGCTAATATGTAACAGACAAAATAACTAATCTGACAGGCTAAACAGAAATGACCAATACTAGATTTTGATGACGTATGACTTTATATTTGACGGATTTTGGAGCTGAAAGTTACACAATTACATGCACTGATATCAATTCATATATACGTATCAACGTTCGATTTAAACATGCACTTAGAAAGTAAATTCTATGATAATACGAAACAACAGTTACTAAGAATGAAGAATCATTTCTTATAAATTACGACTCGTATCATACAGTGTTATCTGATACGTCAATGGTGTGTCAACTTTCTAGACAAATTTGTCTCATATACGTTGTTATTTATTCTGACTGGCAGACTAAAATGTTTCTTTAAAAAAATGATTAAAATCTAGGGAGTAGAAGAACAGAATACACTAGAAGTGCATTTTAGAATGTGTTTAGCTATACGTAGGGCGTTTCAAAAGTTCCAGGAAAAGTGCTCTATGACATTTATTGTATGGTTAAATTACTTCAAACTTTGCATGTAAATAGAACAATGCATGATGCATAGTGTGCTATGAATTGGAAGGATGAGAGTGAGTCATACAAAATTACATGGTTGCCATAGTAACATCAGTTATGGCTACCCGGGGCAACGTTCTTTCTGACCGTATGTTATTAACATATTCTGGCTAAATCTCACTCAGTCAGTCAAAGGGCACACAAAAACCACCTGATACAATAACAACAATGCTTTATGTTCTAAAAAAATCCCACGCATCAGGGTATGCACTTCCAGGGTCCGTTTGCAAAGCATTCGAAAATGTAAAAAAAATCAAGCACAAACGTCAAACGCAACGCCTAGTGTCTGATTCATAACATGTCATACCTTCCTGTGATCATCTGCAACAGTACCATTGGCAGTCTGGAAGTGTTCATACTATTCATACATCATACCAAGTGACATGCAACGTTCCTAACAGAAAGTAATTATAATTTTTACTGTGTCAATTCTTAATTTTCCAGCCAAAAGACAAAAACAGGTCAAACTCAATGTTTTACTGAGATTTAACGAGTGATTATAATACTTCAACAAATAAACCTGAAAACAACAGCGTGAATACTCAAACTATGACACCACTTGACCAAGATGATGATATACTGCCCTTCACAACTGTTTTATGCAGTAATTATAGGTCTTAGTTAATTGGTAGCTGTTTAGTTGGGGGCAATATGTTGGTGAGTTTGACCGTTTCTACGACGTAACGTCAAATTTGCCCCGGGTAGTCATAACTGACGTTACTATGGCAGCAGTGCCTTTTTGTACGACACACCCTCATGCGTCTGATTCATGGTACAATATGTATCATGAATTGATCTATTTAAATACAAAGTTTGAAGTAATTTGAACATACGATAAACATTATAGAGCACTTTTCCTGGAACTTTTGAAACGCCCCTCGTATAATATAGGAAATTTAAATTCTGAGAGTTTAGTTTGTCAAAATAAGCTAATTGACTAGAACTACTATTGAACAAAACAATTTAATGAATTGCCTTGGAAAGTGGAAAAAGAAATAGTCTTGCAAAATTTATTTCCCGAATGTGAATATGTAGCTCTAGGAGAATAATAAACTGTTTAGTTTATTCTGTTGGCTTAAATTATGAACTTTAATAAATCTGTTTCTTAGGACAATTTTGCTGATTCCGAATATGGAGAAACTAGACCCGCCTATCCTCATAATTGTACTGTCATTCCATCAGGAATCATAAAATCAATTAAAAATGTGCAATTTCAGTCTCATTTTCTCATAAATTGGCATGCTATTGTTTGCATACCAAGGGTCACCAAAAGTGGGCGGGTGAACTATAAGCCGGTTATAGATCAATATAAAAATCATAAACAAATTAAGTGCAGCGGTCACTGCGCTACCTTGCACTAATTTGTTTATACTCTTAATATATTATCTATAACCTATAACTGTATTTAACTTTGGCTGTTGGTATTTTATATCTAGGGAGTATCAAGTATCTGAAGCAGGTGCATTTAAATAAAGGGCGGCAGTTAAAGTTGACAAGCAGCAAACTTCACAAAAAAAGGTTCTATCAAGGGTAAAGAGTTTCACTTTGTTCAAATTTTTTATTTGTTTCAACAAGATTTAATATCAGAAGCGGCCAGATATTTACAATCAAGAGACAATATTATTTATTTTTAGGTTCACACCTTCAAAAGAAATAGAGGCACTTAAAAGTCTTTAAATGAATGTCTTTGTTCTTGGTGATCGTCTTGGCTGTTTAGTAAATGATTAATGAACCACTTTCAACAGGTAATTTAACACCCTGACTATTCTGGTTTTAATTGCTCTGTAATTGCTTGCAATCCAGTAGCCTGCTCTTGGTGTACTGCTGTTCCTTTGAATCTGACAGGTGAATAGTGCAGAATAAAGGAAACCTCACAAGTTGTACTTGATAAAAGTTGTATTTGATAAAAGAAACGAGCCTTATGTTTGTTGGGTTTCAACATTGTTTTAATAAAAAATATATGCCTTTGTTGCAATCACGTATGTTGATGTAAATACGTATAGGCCTCAACTAGTCACAAATGTGAGTGTTACACTACGACTATATTCTGTTAAAGGTTTCAAAATTAATGTCGACATTTATTGACTGTAGAATTTTTCGTTCAAAAACAATTATCGTACAAAATAGGTGGAATGTCAAATAAAATTCAAATGACGTTCATGTAACTTAGGTTTATAATATTTGTTTTTAATTTCAAACAAAACTATCTTGAGAAAATGACTTTTCCTGAAATATATTTTTGTCTTTAACAGCTTGACCAATACAACTCGAGAATACGTTTGGTCCGAATTTGACTTCTGGTTTCTCATAGACAACCAGACCGTATTGCTGAAGCCTTCCGAAGCTCATAAATTAAATCTGGAATACATCACCAAGGCAAAAATGCTCAGTGGGGTTAAGGAAATATTACGTTACCTTAACCCTACGTCCCACTGAGCATTAAATTCTTAAGTAGTCTTCAAAACCGACACAGCACTTGGGGTGTACTATCGTTCGGTATCCCAACTATTTTATTGTGACAAAAATAAGAACTGATCTGAGGCGTCAGTTAAATTATCGTCTTAACGATGGCAGATGCACTATCAAAAGATCGTTAGGCGTCTACAGTATAAACCCCAAAGGAAATTTATCGCCAGCTTTGAGATGGCCGTCAGTTCTGTCTGATAGATTCTGCACACATGAACTACATTTATCATGACAGACGCACTCTTATTGATGTATTACTTAAAACTGTACTGTAAACGATGCTTTATTTCATATATTTATGATGACAGCGTCAAGTGCCTAATACGTGCAGACCCGCATGAGATCGAACGTCTTTGGTGAATATTTATCTTTTGCTACGTACATAGCATGTATTAATTTACTATTTCAGCAATTTTGTCGAAACTAGAAGAAACTGTTCACTCATATGTCAAAGTGATTCCGTAAAAGATATAAGCAATAGCATATGTATTTTAAAATAATAAATGTCATCGGCATTAGAGTTATGAATAAATTCACGTTCCTAGACATACCTGGTACATGTACTAAGTATGTACAAAAATATTTTCTAAAATATTATAACACGCTTAAAAGCTTGTATTTTAAGGATTGAAAAAAGGTTATGTACAGTGAAAATAGCAACTTTAGAATGTGTCACTAATCTAAAACCATGTTATTTTATTCAATTTTATCTCTTCCAAGACTTGAAACATATTTAATTAAAAAAAAACTCACAAATATAGAACCATGTCATTTTATTCAATTTAAGTCTCGCAAGGCTTGAAACATTTTCCCTTTAAACACGTCTCCTTTTACGTTTCAAATTTTCGGTCGTTTATATCTTTGGATCTTGTGATCTTCTGTTAGTTGCTTGCATCTACCAACAGCTTGATCTGGAACGACGTGTCTGCGGGCAACGGTTCTGACTTTGGTCCTCCATTTTGGGACATGGGCCTCGTGTGACCAAATTGGTAAAATGTGACGGAATGCGGACACAAACCGACTTATGTCACTTCCGGAACGTTGTTGTTGCCTTGGTTTTCATAAGACATTATTTTACAAACATTCGGACATGTGGTGTAAATGTTAGGATTGATGTAATATCGCACTAATTGCGATCATAAGCGTACCGACCCTTTAAATGGAAAATAGATCCGTGCCTCTAGCAGCAACACTTACAGTTTATAAAACACACACGTTAATTTAGTTGCATGCATGTTAGCAATATACTGCATACTGAACCTATTAGATAAGAAACTCCTCCCTTTTTTCTGTCTCTCAAATGACAATTACATGTCGAGAACAGGAAATAGTAATAATTTCCTGTCGTATTGAATCACATCATAAATATTTGTTACTGTAACACACTTTTCAACCAAAGTCAATTACGAGCCATATCTTCCCAAAGGGTTAAACACCAGAGACCGTTGGCGTCAAGATCAATTAAAATACATTAGTTTTCCTTATTTACATGCATACCTTTTTATGTTAGACTTGCATACACGCACATTATTCTAACAGTTCTGATGTCAAGACCTTAAAACCTCCGCAAACATACTTTTGACTTACTTGACTTAAATCCTTGGGTTCCTTGTGGAACATAGAGCCTCTGCAACAATTCTCCAGCGCACTCTATTCTGGGCAGCCTTTTTTAATTCACCCCATGAGAGATTGCAGCTTTTCATCTCTTCTTCGCAGGATCGCCTGCAGGTGGTCTTAGGACGACCAACTCGTCTCTTGCCCTGGGGATTCCACTGCAAAACCTGTCGTGTGATGTCCTGTGGAGGTTTTCGCATGGTGTGTCCAATCCACCTCCACTTCCGTCTTGCGATCTGTTGTCCGATGGGATCTTGGTTTGTCTGCTTCCACAAGTCGGTGTTCATGACCCTGTCTGTCCATTTGATCTTGAGGATGTTGCGAAGGCATCTGTTAGTGAAGACTTGGAGCTTGTTGGTCAAAGTGTTGGTAACTCTCCAGGTCTCAGAGCCGTAGAGAAGGACAGATTTGACGTTGCTGTTGTAGATCCGGAGTTTGCTACGGGTAGAGAAGTATGTTGATCTCCAGACTGGTCTCAGAGTGTTGAAGGCGTATCTGGCTTTCCCGATTCTGGTTTTGATGTCTTCGTCCGAACCGCCTGTTGCTGACATGATGCTGCCCAGGTAGGTGAAAGAGTCCACCTCTTTGAGCTCCTTGTCTCCTAGGGTAACGGGCCTCTGCTGTTTCTTGTTCAAGGCCATGGTTTCAGTCTTGTCCAGGTTGACCTGTAGGCCGGTCTTTGCTGCTTCTCAGGCGAGGTTGTCCGTCTTTGTCTGCATGTGTTGGTGTTTCTGGGACATCAGACACAAGTCATCTGCAAAGTCTAGGTCTTTTAAAGTCTGTGTCAGGGTCCATTGGATTCCAGTCTTGCTTGTTCTCGTCGTCTCTCGCATGACCCAGTCCACCACGAGTAGGAAGATCATCGGTGACAGTAAGCATCCTTGACGGACTCCTGTAGTCACCTCAAAATCCTCTGAGAACATACTTTTGGCTCACACGAATTAAATTCCGTTTCGACGTTTACGATTCAAAGACTTCCATATGATTGTGACGTAGGCTATTATGAACGTATAATGTATTTTAATATGTTTTGTACACCCACTTAGTGTATAAGAAAAGAAAACAAACTCCAGTAGTCCCAACGTTTCGACTATATTGTCTTCTTCAGGGTACAAATTAAAGTGTTATGAAGTCATGAATTATGACACACACACTAGTAACTCGTTAAATACTCCTACATATTTGATTAAATTGACCTACTGTAAAATCCTTAATTTGCATGGTGATTAAAGTTCGTGGATTTCGTAGTTCACCTTCAACTACGAAGTAAATTTCATAAAACAATATGTTTTACCCTTGTATTTATCAACTAAAATACAAAATCCACTAATTGACATCCCATTAAATGATCTTTTTACGAAAACCATGAAATTGTGTCCAATCGAATTTAAATGATTTTACTGTATTTCAAGTTCGATATTTTGATAAATATAGAGTCTAGAGTATTTTATCGTTCCTGTCCAGACATATGAAGACATTTCCCGGGAACTCAAAACCAGTAGTATAGTTTTAATGGATGTTTATACAATATGAGTATGCATATATTAGGTTCAAGTTATCTATTTGCTCAGTCTGTTCGAATCATTATCTGGATATACGAAAACAGTATAACAGTTTTAAACGATGATCATAACTTATGAATAGAGGTCTATAAGAGGTCTAAACGATGATCACAAGAGATAAACATGCAGTTATTAGGTTAAAGTTATCTATTTCAATAATTATCCAGACATACAAAGCCAATAATTGTTCCGGGAGAAACTCTGGATATGTATTACAGTTTTAAACGACAATCATAAAAGGGGGAATATGACTAAAATGCAGAGAGGAAATCGGTGTTGTTTTAGAAGAAAGTTCATATCATTGAGATGGTATTAATACTTGGTTGAACATATTGGAATAATCATTATGTCATAAAATCTGGTCATGTAGCAGACGTCATAAATCTAGGAACGCGACCAGATTCTTTTGTTTACCAAAACGACGTCATGGTGACAAATGACATCGGTAAGCGATGATGACATCTGTAAAGCTTGTTCAGAAAAAAATAGAAATATGATGAGAAAACTAACTATGGAAGATGGGGTATCTAGATATACTATTACTCATTATACAGAGCTTCTCTAGTTGACCAAACAAGGCATTTTATCAGACGATACTCCAAATAAAGAATGTGCAGAAAATTATCAAGCGAACTTTGAATATTGAAATCAGTATTCTAATGGTCATAACGCAGAGCTTCTAGAGTAAAAAAATAAAGTTACCAATTTTCTAGGGCTCTTTTCAGAGTTGACAAAACAACGACTAGAATAGCAATGAACATATTTCAAAGCCAACTATGGGTCATATAAAATGACATGTGAATTACGACATTTCAGCGAACAACATCTGCAATGAATTTTGTGTACTTATCTAGCTCACTTTGTTGACAAGACAACCTGTTATATCAAAGAAATTGTTAAAAAATAGTTGATGAAAAAATGTACTAGTATTATGGAAACAACTATCTTTGGAGAAATGCAAATATATTATTGAGTATAGATATGATATCTACGGAATAGACTCATTATACGCAGCGTCTTCAGTTGAGGATATCTCCAAACGAATTTTATGTGGACAAATATAGAAATATAAAGATACTTACATTAGAGACGGTGTCTATAGACGCACCAAAATAATCAAAGTTGACATGTTTTAATGACCGGTGCAAATAGAATTACTGAAGTATATAACCCGTGATGAAAATTCACAAAAACTTTCTACATAGATAAATCAAAGATATAATAAAATAACAAAACGTTCAGTAACTAGGATGATGATAGTTCTCAAAGGCGATACAAAATCAGAACGGTCTTCCTCCACTTCAATTAGATATTATTGTATCTATTGCGGCATTTAATCTGTTCGGAAAGAGGAAAATATCCGCTAGGTTGGGAATTGCCACGAATACAAAGCACGCAACTAATGTAACAAAGTTGGATGATCGAAGTGAAATTTTAAATTGTATTTCAACTGCATAATTGGAAAATATATCTTAAAAAGGTTTATATAAATAATGATATATAAATAGTTTCTTCATATAGAATTGTAGAATTGTATCTAAATAGTTTCTAAATATAGACTCGTTTCTTTCATTTCACAGAACTACTTTTACAAGAATTTTATAACAGTTGAGTTATGGAGACACCGCTAGAAATGATGGAATTTAACAACACAACAACAGAAGGGACTATGGGAATTACAATGATACTAGTGGTAAGGTCATATACATGTATATAGACTATAAATTGAAATATTTTTCATTCTCCACGTATTTTAGACTCCAGAAGCCCTTAAATCAGGATTTACTGCAAATAGTTAAACTTTCAGCACTCAAACATTTACTTGCATGTTTGTGTAGTTCTTAGCGATATGGTTGTAACGTTTTCGAACGAGGAGTTGTAATAATTTTTAAATGTACTAAATATTACTTCTGACTTAAAAGCTCGATTCGGAGACCCGAAATTAAATCCAGGTGGAGGCACTCATAATTATGTCAGTCACTTTTCTGTTAAAAGGTGACGGGTAAATATAAAGATTTTACATTTTTTTATAAATTATCAAGCTGCGACAACTATACAATATCGTCATTTATCATGTTCAATATTTGAGGGTTCAGTACTGAGTGTAAGTATTTATTCAGTTTTTGGGACCATACCTCGTATCATCTATGCACAAATGAAGGCTATTACACCGTATCTGTTCAGATAGATTCTGTAAAAGCAATAGTCTATATATTTTGATTGTTAAAATATCGGTTTTATACAACCAGGCACACACATTGATACAATTAACTTGCTACATAGAAACGATTTAGCAATAAATTGGAGCAGAGGAATCTTCTATTATCTTACGGAAATTGTTATATTGAATTATCTAATATTTGTTTACTAATACAATTCCTATAAAACGATCAGTTAATATGACAATTTAATCCATACATGAATACTTTATTGAGATACTTTCTAATTACATAGAAAGTGTATTTATACCGCGACTCTAGACAGTTCAAAAATATATTGTATTGACTTCAAACCAGGCATACTGGTTATTGCTTTTACACAGGAATCTATTGGCGGAGTAAAATGCATTATGGTTGGAGAAAGTATGATGTTATTTTGGTAGTGTAAACTTATTTTAATCGGCCATAAACAAGCCAAATAATTACACAATAGGACGACGGTCCATGCTTTTATACACTATTTTAACAGTACTTTATTGTTAAGACAAGTTTACATTGATATCCGATGAAACTGAATATCGTGCTGACAATATCCAGTTACTAAAATTATATGTCTAGTCTGAGAACGAGACGTTTGCTGGTCAAAATTCAATTATCTTGAATACGTCCGGCAAATTGTCATTACCCGTATACGCCTCATATCAAGTGAATCGAATAACGCGTGTTAACATTATCAACATAACTGAATAGGTTTTGAGCAATGTCGATTATATTATGGAAATCATTATGAAAAAAGAAAAGTTTTTGAGTGATATAATTCAACATTAACTTGGCGTACTTACATTATTCCATTTGCAAAATAAACCCATAACTGACCAAAATAATCTTGTTAATTTTCGAACATACTCGGTGAATAAAATACCTAGTATCTCTTTAATCAAGTTTCGCATTGTCAGGGCAAATAATAATCGTTTGCACTGCAGGCGATAATTGTCGATTAGCACCAGCCAGTATATTGTTGTGGGAGTATTTGCTTTATTTAGTAGAGTGTTATAGGTTTTCTACTAACCGATTGCAGTAAATAAGTCCTAAGTGATTATGATAGATTTTACAATGGCACAAACGATTAAAACAATTGCAAAGTAAAAATGTTCGTCGAGTAAGAAAATTATATTTGACATAAAAATGTTTTACGTCATGGTGTATTTGTTTTCTAGTATTTGAAGAATATATTTGTCCATTTCAACCAATAGTAGCCACATTACAACCGGAAATGTCTTAATTTTAATCGGAAGTGGTAAAGTTGATTATTATATGACCTACATATACCAATCATGTCAAATCTATTGTCAACCGGTCAATATCTTATATTTATTCTATGACGTACATACTCTCAAAACGTAAAACGTAGCATACAGTGCGTCAATAAAATATCTATTACGTGGTCCGGCGAACAAGTGGTAGTACGACATCCGGGAAAATGAATAGTGAATTATTTGATTTTGATATCGGATCGGCCGGTACATTAATCTGATTGGATAGTTTCCATGGATATTTAGGAATTCATACAATTTTATACATACTTAGATTGTTTATTAATTGCATTGTCTGTCTCGTCTAGATTGTATAAAGTATATATGCGAGTGCAAGTGTCCGATATACCGCACATATCCGAAAAACCAGATGTTGAAGTATAAGATTCATGTTTGAAGTGTTCTTGAAACTAGATGAGATGAATAAAGATAATAACTTCTGTATCATCTTATTGGTATGAATTGGAAAACACAAGTGTCGAGTATTTGTGCATTCTATCGACACAATAGTGCAATGATATTGGTATGACGAGATCTGGCACCGTACTTGTGCTGAACGATATACTATTAGATTCCAGATTTTGTATCCAGATGCCAATGTATAATCACATCATAACACTCAATCATTTTAATCTGAAAGGTCTGTCGAATGTCTCACGTGTCTATTTACACAAATCACATTATTACAGATAAAATAATTATCAATAAATCATGTACGAACGGTATTCAATAAAGAAAAGTGTTTCGTTAATTATTTATCATTCAATCTGTAGAGACTGGATTATATTACATCATAGTTGACATATACAATTAATTTTCAATATTTCAAGGGCATTTGATTACCCACATTCATATGGATGATTTCAATAGAAATTGCATCACACACTTGGATCACAATAAATCAATTACCTCGGGATAAAAGGTTGTGGTTACAATTGTATTTTCCATCAATCTTGTCGGTAAAACAAAACAGTTATTTATGTTTTATTTACACTTTATTAAATAATCTTTATGAAATTCCGACTCTGAACTTCATTATTTTCGACAATGATCGTACACTTGGAAACTTCCTAGAATTCCGATAACAATTGAGGTAATCATAATTAATTACATACAATACCGGAAGTCTACAGATTAAAAGACAGCGTTAGTCAATATCTAGTCTCGCTAGTAAACATTGAATCTGATTGAATGATTGAATGATGTGTGAGCAATCCGTAATCAATTAAGTCAAACAGTTGAATAAATACTATTTCACGTCCAATCTCACTCGATTTATCTTCGGATGAGCTGACGTTAACACTCCTTCAACAAAATGGTTAAGTTATAAATACTTTTCGTCTGTATATTACCGCAAGCATGCATCCGAGCGTTGAATACATTTATAGAATGATATTACTACGATAATTGTCGAGTAGAACGAATAACTTCCGATTTCCGGTGTCTGTGTAGGAAATACGTGATTTGATAGAGATAAACGTTGAAGAAACGTCCCATCAACGAAAATTAAGACAAATATCGCTTGATAATAATGGGAAATATAATTTACGTTACATTGGAAGAAATATTCTTCAAAAGGTTTGCATGTGTTGTTAATTGCAATTTTTAAAATCTTTATCAGATGCAATGATGATCGTGTCGAAAGTCTAATTATAGTCGTGATATTACTACCACACACACATTCAGACCGAAATATCTCATCTTTAAACATGTAATAAGAATAATCCTTAGCTGATACAAGGGGCATTTCGAAATTTCCAGGAAAAGTGCTGTATAATGTTTAACGTACGTTTCAAACATTGCACTTAAGTAGAACAATTCCTGATACATATTGTACCATGAACCGAATGCATGAGGGTGTGTCGTGCAATGTGGCACCCCAACCAAACAGCTTCCAATTAAATACATCCTAAAAGTACTACTTGGAACATTTGCGAATAGCAGTATAACATCATTTTGTTCCATTTATGACGTAGTTTAATTATTTCCCACCGTTTGTATTGTTGTCGTATTAGATTGTCCATCAATCCCGTCAAATGTGATGCAGTAAATCATTTGAGTTTTGCCAATTTGTGTCTTTTGGCAGGACGATTGATTCTTGAAACAGTACAATTTATAACCACTGCCTGTTAATAATGAAACATGAATCAAAGAAAGTAGTATGGGTAGTATAACCACTTCCAGACTGCCAGTGACACAGCTGCAGATGATCACAGGAAGGTACGTTTAGAATGTTTTGCAAAGGGACCCTGGAAGTGCATACCTTGAAGTGAGGCATGTTTTGAGAAACAACACCTTGTCATATTGTAGCATGTGATTTGTATGTGCCATTGGACTGGCTGATTGAGGTTTAGTCAGATCATGTTAATAACTTACGGTGAAAGATAGCATTGCCCCGGGTAGCCATTACTGACGTTACTACGGCAACAGTGGCATTTTGTACGACACAACCTGATGCGTTCGATTCATGATAAAATGTTTATCATGATTTGTTCTATTCAAAGGCAAATTTGAAGTAATTGGAACACGAAATAAACAATATGGAGAAATTTTCCTGGAACTTTCAAAACGCCCCTCGTACATTTATGGAAAATGTGAGATTTTCAGAAAACTCTTAATTTGCACTAAGATGCTTTATATCAATGAAGTTTGATAGTTTATTTAAGATGTTTTTAGAAATGGCGGTAAACCAACTTAGTCCATGTGACAGACCGAAATCCATTACCAAATTGGTGAACAGATCCAACAATGATTTTCGGTTAGCTTGATATCTAAGCTGTCCGAAATCAGTTGATGGACTTGCGGGACATTTTGCCAAATGACCTTTTGGCGGCCATCTTTAAAGATGGCCGCCGTTATTTTAAGCTAGCAGAGGGTTTAGGAAAACTTCGATTATTTCTCACTCACATGGGCTATCGGCTTGTAATATGTCTTAAAATGTTTGCAATTGAACCCCGCATGTGATAATATATAAATATAAATATTATGATATGATTATTAATTAATAATTATTGATTTTTAAAGGAAATTATGATATTTTTCGATTTTTGTCGTTAATTTTTCGCTTTAAAATCGGATCTGAGAGTGTATTTGACCATTTGTTGATTGTTATATGAGTGGTTGATTCTAGGCGTCCAAAATAATCATTACATTGACATATTTTCATTTAAAAATCCTTCATGAGCCTGGAATATTGTATACCTAAAAGTTTAATGATAGTCCAGTCTATAAATGGGATATTTAGGTTAGACCCAACATTGGATTGTATTGTAAATATTTTTTGGTTTTCTGTTAGGGAATATGTCGCAAAAAGAATATGAATGATGACCAGCTGTCATCAGGGAACATTTTGTAAAAATCAAGATGGCGTCCAAAATGGCCGCCAAAATCAGAAAAACAATCAGAGATGCCAGAAATTAGTTACAAATTTCTTTTTTGCCGATTGGTTGTAGTTAAAATGTTTTTAACACATGTCTATCGTTATTCGTCGATTAAAATATTGCGGGATGGCATCCATGTCGGTTGAAATCAAAATGGCGGTTACAACGGCCGCAATAATTGACATATTGATATATTCATTAAAACTTTTATTTTAATGATTTTTGTTGATATCGGAATTAAAATAGTTAACTAACATTCAAATAAAAGTTCGATTCGACTCAATTGACCAGTTGCCTTATTCAAAATGGCGTCCAAGATGGCCGCCAAAATCAGAAAATATGTCGGTGGTGCAAGAGATTAGTTACATAAATTACTATTGTTGCTCATTGGCAGTTGTGTAGATGTTAAACATAGTATCTATTCAATCATAGCATTATTAATTGTTTGCAATTTTTTAAGATAGCATACTAATCAACTACCGGCTGTAATGGCCATCATAATTGCTGCATAGGCATATTTTATTAAAAAAGTATAGTGTGTTCAAATAGTTTTTATTTGTATTGAATATTATATTTATCAGACATGCATTATGGTTTAACTTCAAAATTGCAGCAAAGATGGCCACGTAACATTTCATAAGTTGGGAATAAATTGTAGATTATTCTTCTTTCTGTATAGTATGTATGGTCGTCCTCTTGGGCATTGATATTTAATTACAAGATCGTGTGAGAGGGGGGTTGTTTTTGATTATCCACTATAAATAAGACCCCTCGAGAAGGCATAATCGCTGTCGACAATGCTCATGGATCTGGATCTAGAGTTTCCAACCAAATCACCAATGATCTGTCTGATGTGGCTTGTTGTGCTACACTACCGTTGGACGAATTGCGTCCAATATGCTGAACTGCCTCTAGATGACAAATATTTGAGCTGGTTGATCCTTTTCCGAATTTGCGAATTTAAGGATTGATTTGACATGTGTCTGGTAACATCGTACCCTAATCTGTTTCGATAGTTTGTTAAGTTTGATGCTGTTGTAGGCTTTCCTCACAATGGTAGCAACATTGGTACTCATGTATACCTCATCTATGAATACCCCGATGTACTTATCTCTGCCACAGCTTGTCACGTGTCATGCTGTTGTGGATGAAAAACGGAGTCTTCACACGAGTTCTCTTCCTAGTGATGCTGGTGACCATTTACTTGTAAGGACTAAATGACATCAACCATGGACCCTCCCATTCATTGCTGTAGTCTGTCCATGTTATCTTATTAGGCTTAAGCATTTTCTTTAGTAATTACCCTGTTCAAGAGGTTTGCTTGCTGACGAGTAGATATTGCATAAATTAGAAGGTGGTAGATATATAACAGAAAAAAGTGGTCCAATGGCTGATCCCTAAGGTACGCCTGGTGTGGCTGGTGTGGCTGGTGCTGTGTTGGTGGACTGTTCTCCGACCAGTACATGTTGGGTTCTGATTGCAAGAATTATGCTAGTACTATTCCTGTCCAGCAGGGTCCACTGATATTGCAATAATTCAGTTTGCTGGCTTGCCTCTCCTTAGACCGAAGACTTTGTTGAAGTCCCGAATGACGGGCCAATCTGATCTCCACCATCTAGGTTACAGTTGTAGTTGGTTATGGAGTGCAGCTGGCTCTCAGTGAATATCGTTCTGAACCATGTGGTTAGTCAACTAGTATCTAAAACGTGTCAAGAAGGGCCATAATCTGGCTTTGAAGTAACGGTGTGTGCTCGACAAGTTCACTTCACGCAGACTTGATTGAGATGGACCAGTAGTTGCTAGGTCGCTATAAATTGGTCTCCCGTTTTGATGATGGGTGTGACGCTTTAGTCTGATGGGAGTATAGTATTCCAAAAACTTGTGTGGATGTTGTTTGGAATCGTTGCTTCATACGGACCGTGACCAGTTATATTCTTTCTCACATCCAGTTTGTCACCTCACCTCAGTCGTTCGTCCTACACCATCATCCCAGTGTCTGCGATGAACTTTCTGGTCTTCCGCAGATCACAAGCGTCTCCATAGAGCTTCTCTTGAAGAGTTGTGTCTGTGGGCCACGTTGCAGTTCGATCATGGTTGTGTCTTCTGTATCTTTGGGGGACATGCTCGACAGTTTGTTCTTCTTCCCCGCATGGACAGATCGGAGGCGGCACCCATTTGTACTTCCGGTACATGTGATGGTTCAGCCTGGTGTGCCTTGAGCGTAGTCGTCATACCATAATCACTTGGTCTGACCTGTTGAGACGATGGTAGGGATCAGCATCTTGTCTTGGTCTTGTGAAGCTCTTGATAATGGAAACTTTCTCTTTATATCTCACATGTACTGGTGGCTGTGCTGACTGTGCTCCTAGTATTGCCAATTTATCTGCTGTTTTATTTCCAGGCATTCCACAGTGGGCAGGAATCCACTGTATGGATAGTTTGCAGTGAGTACTAAGGTTATGTAGTATATTAGCTAGTTCTGGTGTTTTGTTGTGAGCTTCGGTCTACGCTCTGTAGTTACTGCAGTGCTTCCCTGTGGCTCTGCGATGTCTCTATTTGTTGTCTGGTGTATATTGGATGAAGATTCCAGCACGCCCATCTTTGATAACTTTGGTGGCTGAGCCATCAGTATAGACATGGGTCCATATCTCAGGAGGGTATTCTTGGCTTATCATGGCTCCTTCGAACCCATTCATCTTCTTGCTTGCATGGCTCGAGTTGAGGAACTTGGAGTCTCACAGTTACTGCAGATTTGTCTAACTTCTTGGTACAAAGCTGCTTCGCTTGATCCGATTTTTGGTATATCCAGCTAATCTTGTCATTTGGTGGTGCGGTATTGATCTGAACTTCTCCGCTTGAAGCATGACTTTGGCTTGCCTTCGTTTGTATAATGGCTTGATACCAGTGAACTTTTCCATCAATTCAATCGATGTAGACTTCGAGGCACCAGTCATTATGCGCAACGCTTAGTTCTGGACCTTGTCGAGAGCTTGGCTGTTTATATCCAGTTTTTCCATACTGAAGTTGTGCGAAATGCCCACTTCTTCGTCATAGACGTTTGACTTTTCTGATTACTACTAACAATGGTTGGAAATACCTGGGATGGTATATGGGTTTATAACTTTATATGGTACGTTGGCATAGACTCTGAAATAACATTTATAATGTGTCAATATCAGTGGTATGGGAGAAGTACTAGGCAAGGGCAATGCTGACGGCCTGGACATTGCTTATGATGGCAATATCAGTCTTCTTCCACAACAGTATCGTTCTTGCCGGGGTATTCTATCTTGCCACTGTGGCCCTCGTCACTATGAATACAGCGCTATGGTCGCTAACCCAAGATAGTGCTGTACTGGTTATAAAGAGGATACGTTTGTTGTTTACCTCTATCGTGAAGTTGACAAATTGTTCTGAGCTTGTTTCTGTGAACGTGTCTATAAATATTGGGCACGTATGGCGATGGTAGGTGTTGTCTGTAATCATGCCAGTTTCCAAGTCGATATGTGGTAAGTTGATGTCGCCTGTTAGCCATTTTGTCGATGTTGGATAGGCAGGACGGAGGTGGTTGACTCCATTAAAGCTAGGTTGCTGATGGTGGTGGGTCACTGCTGGGTGAACGGTAGATTAGTGTAATGGTGAGCGGATTGCTTCCGTGGCATATTGATGGTGCTGCTGTAAATTCGGTGTATGCGTCGAGTTTGATGTATGTGCAGATTAGCTACAACTATTCTTTGACGGCAATGTGTAAATAAAACACGTATAACTTTGTATGAAGAATATCTTATACATATACCGTACCACGTCACCAACCCAGCATACATTGGACAATCAGGTGTCGGTGGTACACAATATTGATCGTACTTGACTTTTAAGATAATGGCAGCCAACCAGATAACACCAGAGTAAACACTTGGTCAGTTACTGGCGATGTGACTATGTGGCTATCCTTATTCACCAATTAGATAAGATTAGTATTGAATACAACTCCCATTTGAACATACATGGTTGGCAACCATCTTAGAAGTCACATCACATATACTGCACATGAAGTGTTCTAATGTTACAGTAGATCTATATTTTTAACCTATAGCAGTATTCACATTAACACATTCCATTACGATTCATGTTTTAATGTAATTTTTCAGTTTGAAATACCTGTATGTGGCGGCCATTTTGTCACAAGTCAATTATGATTTCAGCCTACATTGATACCATTTTAAACGGGATAAGTCGATCACCAAATGGATATAATGTTATATTTTTACAATGTATTTAAGTTGTAATTATGTTTGCAAAACTTACACTGCTATCGATCACAAAAGTATCAATTTGTAATTTCCTTGGACCACTAACACAATATTTAATTGATTTTGGAAGCCATTTTGTCCGCCATTTTGAGTCAGCTAATGTTTCAATGCTTAAAACTCAAAGATTTCTTGGAGCATTTATTACATATTACAGTTCAACAATTTATTTTACACCACTTCAACTTAATTGTGATAAAAACAAATTATTTTCCAAACAGCTTGTCATTTTTTAGCCACCATGTTGATTCCAGCCATCACGGATGCCTTTTTACATTCACTAACTCAATCGATAATATTAAATATAAATAAAAAATTATGTTTTAAACATCTAAACTACAACCAATCTGCAAAAAAGCGATTTGATCCTAATTTCTGGCACCTCTGATTGTTTTTTTCTGAATTTTGGCGGCCATCTTGGACGCCATCTTGATTTTCACAAAATGCTCAATGATGCCAGCTGGGCATTATTCATATTCTTCAATTACAACAAATTTCCTAACCGAAAACCAAAAAATATTTACTATACAATCCAATGCCAGTTATAACCTAAATATCCCATTAATAAACTTGACTATTAATCAACTTTCAGTTATCCAATATTCATGGCTATTGAAGGATTTACAAATAAAAATATGTCAATGTAATGATTATTTTGGACGCATAGAACCAACCTCTACATATAACAATCAACAAATGGTCAAATACACACTCAGATCCGATTTGAAAGAGAAAAAATAACGACAAAAATCGAAAAATATCATAATTTCCTTAAAAAATCAATAATTATTAATTAATCATCATATCATAATATTTATATTTATATATTATCACATGCGGGGTTCAATTGCAAACATTTTAAGACATATTACAAGCCGATATCCCATGTGAGTGAGGAATAATCGAAGTTTTCCTAAACCCTCTGCTTGCTTAAAATAACGGCGGCCATCTTTAAAGATGGCCGCCAAATGGTCATTTGGCAAAATGTCCCACAAGTCCATCAACTGATTTCGGACAGCTTAGATATCAAGTTAACCGAAAATCATTGTTGGATCTGTTCACCTCTTTGGTAATGGATCTTCAATTTTCATGACCTGGGACATGGACTAACTGTTTCCCTCGTGTAAACCGTTTAACAAAACTAGACGTTTATTATAAACTGTTCTAGTTGCGGTAAAATAACGAAGATCCAGATTGATGTTTATGTATATAACCCCCGTGATCCCAGTAAATATTTAATCTATATATATTAACACTTGCTATTCCAAGCAAGCTACATCTTCTTATGTTATGTTCTGATCTACTTAGACAATGGCGTAAGACTGCCTAGTTTTATTTCACCGGTTACTGAATCATTCTTAACGAATGAAAAAAAATGAGTATATTTTTCGATAATTATTACATTAAACAATAATGTATTTATCGTTGTTTTATCAATAATACAGTTACCTGTGGTTGTTTCTGGATATTACTTTAACAGCAAAGAACTATTGACTTTTTGTGTTTTTATTTAACAAATATTCTCGAGTATTCTCAAGACTTTTCTCATATCTTAACCTGAAAAGGATAAAAGATAACTGTAGAAGGAGTTTGTTGCTGTTAAATTCATATTCTTATTTTCAAAAATAGAAATCTGGGAACAGGTCATGTTGACCAAAAGGAATATGAAAAGTTTGTATTACCATAAGTAAAGAGTTGTTTTAAAAGAGTTTGTTTTCTAGTTTCTCAAAATAGCTAAAAGTACTTTAAAAACCCTATTCTCTCTTCTATATTTGGGGATGTAATTATAAGACCGATATGATATAAAGATTCTACCTTTATACAAATGTCAGTGGGTATATCATATAACACACTCATCAGATGTGACGTCTCCGACAATATATTTAACTCTCATTAAAATCTCTTATTGCAATTAACATCAAATGTGTACAGTAGACATACTCTAAATAAAATGTATACAAAACACATCTGATGTCCGTTGTCTAAGCAAAGCCCTACGTAGCGCGTTCCACGGGAGGTAATCCATGTCCTCTATTTTTAATTTAACGGGAGGTAAACCATGCCCTCTATTTTTAATTTAACGGGAGGTAATCCATGCCCTCTATTTTTAATTGAACGAGAGGTAATCCATGCCCTCTATTTTTAATTGAACGGGAGGTAATCCATGCCCTCTATTTTTAATTGAACGGGAGGTAATCCATGCCGTCTATTTTTAATTGAACGAGAGGTAATCCATGCCCTCTTTTTTTAATATAACGGGAGGTAATCCATGCCCTCTATTTTTAATTGAACGAGAGGTAATCTATGCCCTCTATTTTTAATTGAACGGGAGGTAATCCATGCCCTCTATTTTTAATTGAACGGGAGGTAATCCATGCCCTCTTTTTTAATTGAACGGGAGGTTATCCATGCCCTCTATTTTTAATTGAACGGGAGGTAATCCATGCCCTCTATTTTTAATTGAACGGGAGGTAATCCATGCCCTCTATTTTTAATTGAACGGGAGCTAATCCATGCCCTCTATTTTTAATTGAATGGGAGGTAATCCATGCCCTCTATTTTTAATTGAACGGGGAAAACCCATGCCTTCTATACTAGTATTTCATAGAACGTGAGGTAACTGAATAAAGGCGCTCGGTAGCGCTTTGTTTATGCAACGGACACCTGTTTCTAGTTCCTGATAGTTGTAAACTCAATAGCGAAAACTTTATGTTTAAGTAATTTAAGAGTTGATTTCTTAGAACAATACTGCTGGTATTTAGTATGTTCTATTCACAAACGTTTTTCTTTTGTCAATTATTTATGTATTTTTAAACACATGCTCCGTTTAATCGAATACAAAATCAAAAGTACATAAATCAAAAGTAAACTGAGTCATTTCAAACGAATATCCAAACAAGACCTATTAGAGAAAACTCAGAAAACAGAAAATGGCATTTATTTTATGCTCAATGTTTTACAGTCAATTTCTCGTTTTCTTGTTGCTATGGAAGACATTAAAGGTGATTTATAACAAATTAAAACTCATTAATTCCAAAACCTATACTTCACTGACACATTATCTGGTAATTATCATAATTATGTTACAGTTTAATGAAGCTAATAAACAGAAAATCTCCTCGAAAAGAGGAAGTTACGAACATTTTTAGGAACGAATAATTCTCATTGGTGCGAAATTATGGATGAATAAGCTCATAAACACGGCTTGTTTTTTTTCAGACATTTGTTGTTCATAGGATTGGTCTAGATGTTGATCTGTTGACTGATACAGTGGTATAAATGCTGATATAACATCTAACAAGACTGTTATACATCAGGATAAACAAATGTTGACTGACGTTAAGTACAGGATATAAAATGTAAGAGTACATCGTTCATGGGATTGTCTGTAGGGCATAGGCACATAAAACTTTGGACAAATAACATTTCTAAGTCATCTTATAGAAGGGGCTCTTATAGAAGGGGCTTTCATTAAATTGTGCTAATTATGTACTTTACGATGTTCATACCACATCATCTATGGTTTGTGTAACTTTCTATACACAGGTTCGAGATGCACGTATTTATAATAATGTTTTAAAATTAGATAATAGATAAATAAGTCTACGAAACAATAGAATAATGCATAATCGGAACCAAAAAGAAATACTCAACAGAATCAGCCGAGTACAAATGTCAGAAGTAACTCAGACAAAAATTAACGACAAAATGTCCAACCATCCAAACCACAACACGTAGGTGTCAATTCTAGCATGACAAGCAATTGTAGACAATTAAACCATACCGCTGTGTATTAGCCGATGAACGATTGAAGTGACACCAGTTTATTTTCTGTGACGCCATGCAGATAAACAAGTAACGTATACAACATTAGCTCCGGAAGTAACACTTGCTTTATAGATAATTGGGAGCTTAAATCATGCAAGGATCGACATAAAGAAGTCAAAAGACCTAGTATACAATGTATTAGTTCTAATCATTGCATACATCCTTCGTGGTTATTCATGCGGGAAGAAGTCCAAACCATTATCAGCCAATATACGGCGGGTTTCATAGTTTATCTCTTAAATATAAAATAAGAGAAAGTCACAACGACAGTTCACGTATAACAAACGTCACTTCATCATTGGCCAAACCACTTAAAAGGTACGTCATCGTTGCAAGACGAATAATTCAGCTTTAATCAGCATTAGCGTGATAATGGCACTCTGTATAAATAATGTACAAGATTGTTAAGGACAAGCTAATTAACATTTATTGAACAGGTTTGTGTGATGCAATTTTAATTGATAGGATGGTAAAAATGTGTAGCGTGAATAGCAGCGTACTCTTCCAAGTCATTGACTACTGTTGTAAAAATTATGTACATGTTTTGCATAATTCCAGGTTAGGAATATTATTCCCAGAAGTCATATCAAATGTTTTCAAGTAAACAAGACCGAAGGCATAATGTGCTTAGAGAAGCAAGAAAGACAACCATCCACAAAGAATGTCGCTTAGATTCTATAGATTTGTTTAAGTCAGGTGATTCGTCAGACTGTATATTGTACAACTTTCTATTTTCAGGTTTCCCGTGTGGGAAGCCAGCAGAATGGAGATTTTGGATGAAATTCGTGTTGACGCCGGTGATTGTCCTAGCGGGACTGGTCTTATGTCGTCATGATGTCAAAGACGTTTAGTCACAAATCGTAATCACATTATCTTAGTACTCAAGCACTTTTTGACACATTAACTTTAATAATAAGACTGGTACGTATCATGGACGAGTACTAATGCAGGACCGGAGCAAATGAAATATTCCGCCATTTTCATGACTTTGGTTGTAAATTATTTCTTTACATGGAGCATACTAGTATATTTTACCTGATGTCTCATTGGTTGATCATTCTGATGGCGATGGAGCGGTTAGTTGTTGTCAGCATCCCGTTCAAAAAGGTCGTCATCCGGAAACAGTTTGTCGCCACTTTGACGATATGTGCTTTATTTGTTTTGGTATGCATTAGTCAAGTGTTAAGGGTCATCATGATTGAACATATATCTGGACGTGAAACATGCGAGGCTAGTGGACTTCTATCTAGAACTGTTTACCAGTCTACATGTTTATTTCTATCAATTGACGCTTGCTTATGGTGGTGTAACCTGTTACAATTCTTAGAATAGAAATAGTGTCAATCGTTTATCTTTTACCGACGCTCCCATCTACTAAACTGTGCAGGAAAAAAAACTGATATCTTGTTTTAATATAAATTTCAAGAGGCGTAGTGATTCCATAGTAACAGACGATATTGTATTAATATCGGGCATTAGACAAATGAGAAGGAAATGACATTCCATTCTTAAGGATAAAGTAGACATTTAACATTGCGCACTAATTTCCGTTCATAGAATTATAAGCGTTCTGATTCGCCCTTCGTTGCCATAGTGCATATTTAAATTAGAATATGCCAAAATCAAAGTTAAATGTTGTCCTAATAATGACGATCAAATTGCATGGACGTGGTTTCATTTATCACATGACCTTCTTGTAGGCTTTCGACCGCGAAGTGTTAACGTGTACGGATATAACGATTGTCTTCTGTTGCAATATTTGACGTCATATATCACGTGACGTTAACATTTGTTAGTTAAACGTTACCAAGAGGAACATCATGTAAATGACACCAGAGCCACAATTTCCGCTACGTTACAAAGCTGAGAATGTTGTCAACAACAATAAGGTGCATATAACTGCACATTAAGTAATACATATCCTAAGCAGACGTCCTATTATTCAATCAGACAAATCAAACGTCACTCGGTTTATTTATCAACATTGCTAAATTAAGCAATTTATATTCAGTCAGCTACCACACAGACCAGTGAGAGTTCTGTATAAACATAGTTAATACATTGTTACACAGGAGTTTCCTCATGATAAAACACTGACCTGACATTTGTTGTTTAAATAATGTCTTCATCCGGGCGATCTTAGAAAACAGGCTAAAGTCATTCCAATCCGTTATAATCCCTTATGATCCGGAACTGTTTGTTGCTAGTATATCGACATAACGGAAATTGGATTCTTACGTTAGATTAAAGTTATTGTGTAGTATTACGCAGTAATAACCATGTAAAGCCATATTAAGCAGCAAATTACAGCTTGTGGATAAAGCATCAAAATACGAGATAAGGTCAAAATGAATTTATAGTGTGGTCCTTACGATACGACTGACACTAGCGTTTTGTTTTTTTTTGTCCCTAGCATCAACACTATATTGGTATTTATTTCTGGAAGTCATCGTAAATCGCATAAAATCAAAACACATGATAATTATCCAATGTAAAAATGTGTTTGTTACTACGCGCTATATATTGTATGACCTTCGTAAGTTAAAGAAATAAAAATTCTAACAACATCCCATAGTTTATTTCAGGACGTTACTAGAACCGCAATTGTATCTATTTGTTTAGGTCTAAGGAATAACTTTTACAAAGTAAATATTCTGTACCTTAACCATCGCCATTATTCTAGACCGAACGTATGTGACTTAAACAATAAAAGCATCATTGAACTTCCTTTAAGCGGATCACATTTTCTGCGTATGCATGATTCGTACATTTGTTACACAGATGTGAATAAAGTACAAGTACACTAAATCTGTACTTTTTGTTTTTATTTTTACTTAAGTACAAATATGTGGTTTCGAATCAGGTGAACTTTTTTAATATGACGAAGCAACATTTTGAGACCTGATGTGGTTCTGTGTGATAAAAACCCAACATGCAAATGCACTTACATTGTTGGAATATTGTGGTACCTTCTGTGTATATCGCCTGCGGTGTATATAAATTAGGCGGTGTTGCCTTTTCCGCTGCCTGACGTCACGTCGACTGTTTTGTTCGTGTAATTAAATTTATATTGTTACAGATTTTATCATAATTGTGTGTCGTTTATTTATGCACCATGATTGTCATTGAACACAAAATTATAAATACATAAATATTAATGTACAATTAACCATACTCTATAAATCTATTACTAATGCACCAGTCAGTTTCATCCACGGTTTGGGCCGAGAAGTTTCCTTTGGGGTTGTCAAAACCCCACCAACGGTCTGTGAGGGACACCGGATGGAAAAAGCTCCACAATGCATCCCCGAGGTCGGGCCGTAAATGCAACTGACTGGTGCATAATAAATATATATAGTTAATGGTACAGTACATTAATATTTATGTATTTATGTATTTATAATTCTGTGTTCAATAACAATCACTTACGTACATGTTTGTTAGTACGATTATATTGTACAGTTTAAACATACTTTACCATCACTTCTGTGTCATCTTTGTTTCTGTTTTCCTAAGTACAATGTAATAAATCGGAAACACTCAATTTATATGTCGTATCCTCCTGTGGATTAAGTGTCTCTTTGTAAGTTTCTTGTTTTCTTGAGAATCGGGTAAAGCATTTAATCAGTTCTATAATAATTGCTTCGCTGTGTTTGAATCGTCCAAATTATGACGTAACACCGTTCCGTAGTCTTTTAATTGTCCAAATTATTAATTTGCATTGTTTCGAAGTATTATATTCGTCCAAAGTATGACGTGGCACTGGTCCAGTTGTTTTCGCAGTTTTCCACCATGTTTTAAATTCGTTGTGTTGTATTAGCCAAAACAATGACTCGCATAAAACCGTTCTGTTGTCTTTAGCTCGTCCCAATTATGACGTCACACCGTTCCGTTATGTTTTGATCTCTTGAGGATGGTAGAAATAGGAAAAAAACGTATGAGAAAATCCGACAATTTCCATTGGTTTGCTGGTCGTCTTGCTTGGTAATTGCTGGTGCATTGTTTGGTTCGTAGTTGGTTGGTTGGGTTGAGTGTACCTTCCCTGTCGGATTTTCTCATACCTTTTTGGTATGGTGCAACATGGAATATTCACTCCTGTTGTAAGAATATTTTATTCCTGGGATACGCTGGAACATAACATAAACAAGTAATTTCTTTGATTGCATTAACTTAACAAAGTATTCAGAAAATTTTGTTTGATCAGACGCCCCGGTCTGTCGTTGTATACAAGTCTTTCCTCAGTACCGAATAAACGTATAAATTTAATGCTGTCTACACATTTCGTATTAATATACTCAATTTGAAATTCCACAATACCACTTTGGCTGATCAAACGTCTCGAACTGTGTACTCAGGGTTGTAAGAACCAAAAATGGTCATTTTGTTCACAAGGTGTATAAAGCACCAAACTTTCACAAAATAACAATCAATATATTGGCTTCCAGAAAAGTGAAAGAGACAAGCTGTTCAGCCCCTTAATTCCCATATATGAGGCCCTGAAAGGGGTCCATCAAATTAAATTGCTCTGCACACTAAAAATATGAAAACGCTGATTTTTTTAAAAAAATATAAAAATCACCAAAATTTCAATTGGAATGTCTAAATCAAGTACATAGATGATATATTGTATTATTAATTCCACTATCATACATGTTATATTACAAATATGAGGCCCGAAAGGGGTATTTTTGAAAATTTCATATAATTAAAAACATGTTTGTATACTTAGTTTCAGTATTATGAATAGTTGAACAAGACAACAATAGAATGCAGACCAGTTGACCCAGTGATGCTTATGATATAATTTAATTCATTTAAAAAACAACTTATTTATTGATTGAGGCCATTAAAAGGACATTTTTTCAATCATGAAAACGTGGATTAATTTAATATGTTCACGATGCAATCTGTAAGACATGTAAATGTCTCTAAAATGTGCAACAAATGATTTGTAAAAGTGAATTATGTTTTGTTGTATATGAAAATTTACCACATTGATACTTTAATAATAGTTCCAATGTGAAAATGAGGCCCCATTAGGGATACAAACTAAACACAATACTTTATATAAGACACACTAGAAATTAAATCAGTACATTGATTCAATACTCAAATACAAGACATATTTTATACCAATCGTAAATAATAATAAAGTAATATAAATATATAGTAAATAACTAATATTTGATTACTTTTAGTGAATTGAGGCCATATAAAGGGTTAAATCTATTTTGAAAAAGAAATGGATTAAATTCATATGTAGAGAAACGATAATAAAATATTTATATTTACTTATAGATTTAATCAAAGTGTCTGTAACAGAAATATATATAACTGTGTTGAATATTGGTATATAAGCTATACCGTATTGTAAATAGTAACTGTGGATATGAGGCCCCATATGTGGTTTAAACTTCACTTAAGCCCATTAGCGAGTAAATAGCACATATTCAGCAAAGTAATTAAACAATTGCTTACAATATTCATAATAATCGATTTTAACATGTCGCATGCATGTTAACACCGAATATTCATTGCACAAATCGATGAGATAAAACATAATAATGTGTTGTATAGTGAATGTGAATGTACATTGTATATCAATATTAGTTCAATGTTTGCCTGGTTATGTTGTTATGTTTTGTAATAGATGTTTGTATCGCGCATACTTTAAACTTAAGCAGCATTTAGCACTAGCATTGCTCTTCCTAATGATTGTATTTGTGTTTGAAAGTATATGTCGATGAAGTTGTTTACTAGAGGTCGATACCCCACAAGGAATGACCCTTCTTTACAGATACTCCATGGAACCATGGCTTCGCAGTACATGGTTAAGTATTTATGAGGTAACATGTATCCCATGGCCATGAACTACTGAATTACTGAAGTAGTGCCATGTACCCCGGTACCACAAAATACCATGAAGTTTTACATTGGCAGTGTACCTACTAATGAATTATTTGTCAATACACGAACCCAGAATATCTTTACATGAGGCCCTAACTTTTACTCTTAGAGCTAGGACTGATTTAACAGGACAGGTTTACCAACCCCATTGAGCCAGATGTAGATTTGACAAATTGAATAGGTGGCTAATAAAGCTTGTCCCCCATTGAATTCAGAGTTAGGACATACCAAATTGTTTCTTCGTTTAGCGTCCACCCTAAGTTCGAAAACCTATCTAGCTATCCTGAGACAAGAACAAAACACTCGTAAAAAGACATAACGACTTATTTGCTCATTATTATATGGCTAACAAATATATCGTTCAAACTGAAAAATTGTTTGTGTGAAACCTACTGCTGTGTAGGGGTAGGGTGACATCTTGATATGATAAATATGAAAGCCATATCTCAATGGATTTTGAAGATAAAAAAGGTTACAATGTTTGTTAGTTATTTTTCTTCCCAAGATGCTCAAACCTATCCGTCCTCGGACGCTAAACGAAGAAATGGTTTGGTATGGCCTTACTGTGACAATTAATGTTAGGTTCCTAGCGTAGACAAGAAAATTTGTGACCATTAGTTTTAAATACCCAAATGGAACCTGAAATATATGTGTCGATGAGTGAAAGGTTAACCCTAGAGCCAGAGTATGAAATAAATGTGCCAAACATTTGAGGTACCTCAAGAGGCATGGGTGTGCCTAGTACAGTTAAACATTAAGATATCAGTTTTCAATGGCCGCTTCCAGCAGTTCAGCCATAGGACAACATTTTAACGGCCATTTAACTTCCCCTGATCATTAGCCTAAGGAAACATGCGTTCGAGTCTCCGTGTTGAGACTAATTCTCTACTGATTAGTGTGTGTCCATCATTGAGGCCCACTGCCCTCACAGGTATCAATTCACACACTGGTATCCATTAGAAATGGTTGAATAAGAGGGTGGTGATTACTTCAAAGGACCAACTATACTAGTAGCTTCTATTGTCTGCTTTGCTCTCTAGATAGAAGTTAGTTACCAATAGGACCTGAAAAGACTGTATTATGCCATGAAATACCCATATGGTTTTGAGTACACGTACCAGTGTAATTGGTGAATGTAAGTATTTTATTGGGCCAGGCAAAGCTGTAGCGTGAAAAATTAAATCACTTCATAGGACTTCAGTTTACCACATCAGATCTGAACGGCCTGTAGGAGATCTGGAATTGACGTAATGGGCATTACGGGTATACAACAGGTCTTGGTACTTGGTATGATTGTACTTTGTGGTGTTAACTGTATCTAAGTACATTAAATGACCTTACTCGGCAGTATTTAGTACCTCAAATGACCAAGGTCGCCATCAGCTTAAATGAATACAACATTTTAACAGTAATTGAAATCAAAACAAAGACCAACCTGAAAAATGTATCGGATTAATTGTGTACATCAGTCTTTAACAATGGCTTGGTTTGATGCTATAACAACACATAGTTCAGCTGTTTAACCACCCCTTGACATTTTTAAGCTTTCCCTGGTCATTGAATTACCTTATGAAACCCGTCCTGTGGGTGAGGTAGCCAACATCTATCTGCGGTGTCCAGGAATAAACTAACCCTCACAGGTACCAATTTACACATTGGTTGAGTATAGCATGTGGACATTTCTTGCTCATAGAAATTAGCCAGTGTTGATGCGGATTGATTTATAAAAAATATGTTAAGAAATCATTATAATGTATTAGGTCATGAAAACATTTGTACTCGGTAAGAAAACATTAAAAATATAGTAATTGGCACAATTTTCACATTTAAATTTAACTTATAATGACCTCAAGTTATGATTATCAATTCAAATACACATTCTTTAAACCACGACAGGGCCTCAAATTAACATTTTACAGTTATTAGTCATAGCACAGCTGATATGCCTACAATCAAATGCACTGTGTATATGAGCTTGCTTAAATGGAGAGAAAATAATACCAATTAACCGTTCGATTTTTGAAAGATAATCACTTCATTCTGTGATTTTCTGATAGAAATTTACCCTATTATGGCCTCGTTTGTATTATATGAAATAGTTAAGTATATAATGCAGACTGTTTATACACTGTACTTACCAATGACCATGTAAGTCAATATTTATCGTTAATTATCAACATTTGTTGCATTTCTATATAATATACGACTGTGTAGTGTGATGGTGAGTCTAGTAGGTGGTTAACACCACTAGCGGGGCCTCACTGTCATATTTTATTATTAATTAAGATTGTAAATTATGATAACCAATTCAACATAATGTGCAAAACAGTTATAGATTATTTGCGTAACAATAATTGAGAAAATAATAATGTGTACATTATATACAGATGAATTTGTGAAATCAAGTACACATTTGGGGCCTCATTTGTACAAAACACGGGGCCTCACATACATGTTTTATTGGTTTTATATAGGTGGTCGACTTGATGTGCAACTATGCTATGTTTGGTGATTTATATACATAATGTGAACATCCATTTTATTTTTCCTGAATTCGGGCCTCATTTTGTGTTAAAACCACCAATGGGGCCTCTTTTCCAAGTTTTACTATTACAAAAAGCTGCAGATTTCAAGCACTCAAATTAATTACTTTATATTTTATGACTCAATGTGTTTTGCTTCACAATCAGGAAAATAATCATGTATTTATACTGACGGGTAGGTGGAGATTCTCATACACCTTCGGGGTCTCATTTGGGCAGGAGACAGGGCCTCTCATGGCTGTCTCTTTGGATTTTTCTCACCAGACTGACTTATAAAGCAACTGTGCCAAATTTGGTGCTTTATACACCATGTGAACATTCATGGCTCTTACAACCCTGAGTACATTATTTAGTTTTTATTTTCCCGAATTCGGGCCTCATTTTTTGTTTTAACCACTAGCAGGGCCTCATTTTAGTGTTTAAGTATACCAAAATGCAATATATTTCAAATGTCACCATTAATCATAATATTTACCAAGGTTTCATAAGTTTTGCTTCGCAATCAGATGAAATAAACATATATTTCTACCAGGGAGTATGTACACTCTGGGGTACCCCTTTGGGGCCTCATTTCAGCAGGAGACAGGGCCTCGATCGAGTGTCTCTTTGGATTTTTTTAATCAGACTGACTTATACTACAACTGTGCCAAATTTGGTGCTTTATACACTTTGTGAACATTCATGGCTCTTACAACCCAGAGTAGTGGATGTACACACCCTTTATATACGATTTAATTCCACTTTTACAGTGATGTAAACATTACATGCATTTTATGAATAATGAACATAATGAACATTTATGGTGAAAAACAACATAATATAGAATGAACAAGTGCAAGATACATATAGATAATGCATATGAATAATATAAAATAAGAAAAATACACATTTCAATTTACATCATTTGTCATTGCTTTGTGTAGCAAATGTTTAACCGCTAGGCATAAGCACCATTTTATTTGAGTGAGTGGGATTTGCATATATCGTGGATGTATTTAATTGATAATTTAACAAAAAGTGATTGCGAGTCTCGCGATAATGAGTAGAGTGCGAGCAGCTTGACAAACAAACACTGGGTAAAGAGTTCATTATCAGCTGTATCTAGAAAGGACCCTACTTCTAACCCACAGGCCTGTGTTATGCAATGTATAAGTAAGATTTTTTTACGTCGAGTATACATGCATTGAGACAAGAGATGTTAATTTTGTCCTCCGTTTCGATCTTACAATATTTGTAGGTAGTATAGTTTTTGAAAGCGTCTAAATGTAAGTATTCTAACCGCTGTGAAAGCATATGTGATTTCGGAGTGCGTTTCAGCTGAAGACCATATAGGAGAAGGTGAGATCGATTCATGTATGATTCTAAATCTTCGAAATTCTTCGTCATCATAAACGCGATCTTGCCAATTACGCATTTGAAATTCATATACAGATTTATTTACAATTGTTTTCCATGGATTTTGGCTTGGATAAGATGCATCTGATAAGTATTGCTGAATATTGTTAAGCAATTTGTATTTGACAAGTAGTTTAAATATATCGGGAATGAAACCGCGCTGGTTTTTAAATCCCTTTACTACGAAGAGCTGGAGCCTATAGCAAAATATTTTCCGACATAAATTTTCAGATGGCATTGTGCTTAATTTCTGTAAAAAGCAAAGCTTTCTCCGGTCAATTTCAGTTTCGATGCTAAACCAACCTAATATGCTGAGGGCCATATCGGTTCTTGTATAAGTTGGTAAATGTTGGATTTTTTGTTTTTTGTTCCATCCGCATACTGACTTCCATTATAGTTATAAGCACGACTGAAGATTTTATTTGTTGAAATTACAAATGTACCTTTTAAACAACGCATTTATAGACTGTGGATGTTTCGAAAAACAAATTAATTATCATGTTTATAAAACTCTATGTCAATAAACGTTATTTTCTACCATACGGAAACTAATTCGTTATTTCTTACGATATGGAATGCATCATTATATTAGCAACAAGCATAAATATACCGACTAGTTCAAACAATCGACGAGGCCACCCACACGTTCGAGGAGAAGGTGTAAATATTTTAAATTAATTAACTTATGTTGTAAACAATTAACAACACAAATAGTGTACAAAATGGTGAATATGATAATAATTGGTTGAAGAAGAGTTCATAATTGTTGTAATGGTTGAATATTTTACCAGTTGATAATTAAAACAACTGTTTGCTGTATTAATTTGTAGACACATTATAACCTTACAATCATTACGACCACTATAACAATAAGACCACCTCAAGATTTCGACCACAAGTGTCCAGTCACTGCTAAATTTTTTGTTCATTTAGCATCCCAATATTCATTCCACCTCAATGAGTCTCATGTTTGAAAGATCCAAATGATAGGCTAGGTTTTCCCTATTAAATTAAAATTTAAAAAAAAATTATCGCATCTAACCGCATTTTTAGCAAATGCAAACAAAATGAAATATCCTTATAAATATTATTGACCTAATGTTTAATAAAATATCTAATATCATGTATATTGCAGGAACGACCGGGTCGTCTATTTTATGATATTTTTCTGATTTTTTTCTGGTTTGTTATTTTGACAAAATAGTTTGCTGTTTTTTTCTGAAACATTTATGTAATATTTCGGATCGGAGACCGATGATTCCTACATGTACACTGATTTATGGTAAAAAGATATGAGCACATCAGACAGGGAAGGCAACACTCAACTTAACCAGCCGAGCACAGAAAACAGTAACAACAAAACATTACTCAAACCTTACGATACGAGGCAATACAATACAACCGGGTCCGAAATTATAACCAATACTTACACTCAGTACTCAGCACTCAAATATTAAGTTTGTCATATAATGAGCTACTATTAATTCTAGATTGCTATATGTAATATAGGCGGGGAAATGTATAGAAATGTTCTTTAAATGTTGAAACCAACAAACACCCCTCGTATATCTTAGTTTATGAAAATGAAGAAAAATAATTATTTGTATTCAAGGAAAATTTAAGATACGTGTAGCATGAAAAATCCCCTGTGATACATTAATACACCCAAACATTTGTTACCATTATGTTTTCCCCTCACATATTTTTTGAAATGTGATTTACTTATTAATCCGACGTTATTGCTGGATATTTGGTTGCGCAATAATACCAAACAATTCACCAGACATCTCATTCTGTCATACCAGAGCGGTAAATATTACATTGATAGCGTCATTAATCATACAGGCGCCGATATAAACTTTATTTGTATAGTCGAACTGGGTTATTACGAATTCTATATATTTTATTTAGTTCCTTATTCAGAAGGAAAATTCCACGCGGTTGTGTACATATATGAACTATCAATCAGCTAAACTGGATACAGGGATGTCATACATTGTCTCGATTTGCTATTTTATTCACAATACCGCAAGCTACGCGTAATTTATTTTTGACATTTAACATGTTCTATGTCTTGAGGGAACTAAATACCACAACAAGTTTAAGTTCTATGGATAAGCAGCGAGCACTAGACTTGATAGTGTGCCTTCCGGTTATTGCGCGCTATCTTGTTTTTATCCATGAAACGCATGTTTGCACTTTGAAGTGTGTACTACATCTTAAAATAAAACTTGTGTCGAGAAACGCAATTTTCCTCCGTATTGTGTCGTTTATTACTAGTATTACAAAATTACATAATTTATTATAGTCTGGCTGATTAATCTCTACGCAATTTAATATTTATTGAATCATTGTTGTGAGCATACTACATACTATCCACGCGGAGAAATTTGAAAAGTCTGTGTTAGTTGAGACAGAATTAAAGGAACATCAAAAAAATAACCGCGCATTTAAAAAAAAAATACAAAAATACGTTAACGGACGATGAATGTATTACTCTTCACCATGTAGTATTTGGGTTTCATTCGGATACAGAACCTTTTCATCATTAGTAGCAAAGAAAGGGGTCACGGATGTATCTTTAAAGTCCGGTTCAAGTTAGCCATCAATAAGAATGTGTCTTTAATGAAGAAATTAGTTCGTGTCTGCAGAAACTATCAGGCTAATCCGAGAGACGTATTATCGCTGGAGATTAAATTCCTTTGGGGTTTTTAGTGAATAATCCTAACGGTATGTAGACAGTGCATCTGCCATCATTAAGACGATAAGTTTGCATAACTGACGCTAAGGTCAGTTCTTATTTTTGTCATGCTGAAAAAATCGGGATCCTTTCGTCTTTTCGAACGATGTTTATAAATAACGGTTGTAATTGAAAAAAAGTTTTTGCCGAGTTACAATCCGTGCACACGTTGTAACTTCAAAACCATTTCCAAATCAACGTTAGTTATTCTCAGACGAATATTACCAAATATATAGTAGCTGACACAGTGGATGTAATATCCTAGAAATTATATCCCCGCCAAATGGTCGTTTTCATAAAAAAAACACGAAATATTGTCCAATTGAAATTAAATGATTTTACAGTATATTCTTTAGTGTTATTTATCTTTCCGATTAATTTTCGTAACATGTCTTTATGCCATGATCTTTTTGTTTGTTGCACATACGATTTTTCATGCCATGATCTTTCTTGCTTGTTGTAGATACGATTTTTCATGTCATGGTCTTTCTGATTTACTTGCGTTTCAGCCTTTGTGCAATAATCAACCTGATATGTGACATTTATTATTGTTGTAAAATCCTATGGTGGTATGGATAACATGATGAAATGATCAGATAGTCCCAAAGATGGACAAGACATTAATTGATTTGCAGATTTTATGTTTAATAAAAATATTTTAATCGATGGGGCCGAGATTTACGACCGGGTCTTTAATTTTATGACCTGTATCCATTTTTCGGAAATGTTCCTGATTTATTCCTTTGCCAAAATAGTTGGCTGGGTTTTTTATAGAACATTTATAACACATATTTCTGAACGGAGTGGGCTGATTCCTACTATGAAGTACGTTAAAAAAGATAAGGAAATCGGACAGGATAGACAGCACACAGTATCCAGCCGAGCATAGAAAACAGTAAAAACACAACATACCACAATTACACGGAGCAATATCCACACATAACATAACCGAAACAAAATGTCCAATCTACCAGAACACAAATGCATGACATAATGCCACCTTTATTTACCTAATAAGTTGTGTCCAAAACATTAACATAGTGACCTCGTTATAGACCTCGAAATATATGATGAATGACCCTATAAATGTAATATTTACCGCTCTTTTATTACAAAATGAGGTGTCTGGTGAATTGTTTGGTATCATTGCGCAACCAAGTATCCAGCAATAAATCCGAATAAAAAGTAGTTCGCATTTCAAATATTTCTGAGGAGAAAATATCATTATAACATATGTTTGAGTTTATAAATGTAACACAGGGGACTTAGCAAGTTACACTTATCTGACATTTTCTTTTAAGTGTTCCTCATTTCCTGAAAAGAGGACGTATTACTGTTTCCGATATGTAGGTCATCTGCCCTTCAGATCACTTCAGTCGCACACGCACTAATACTACATTGACTTATTTCTGGGACAATATTGTTTTAAGGTGGAACAATTAAATGATTGATAAGAGATCATGAGTATTGTTGTACTTTCCATGACTTGGTGTTTTCAAACTTTTTGCTAAAATGTAAAAGATAAAATAACCATTCTGACAGTATAAGCAAAAAATGGCAAACCTATATGTTGATAACCACGGTTTTTTATATTCGACAGGTTTTTGGAGCTTAAAGTAATACACTTACAATTTAATGATAGTTATTAATGTACATGTATCAAAATTCAACTTAAACTTGAAAATAGTTCATATTGGAATGAGAAACAACAGTTATTTTAGGACGAATATAACTGAGATGCGAACTCATGCGATGTTTCAAATATGTTCTTATCAACACGACTCGTAACATGCAGTGGTATCTGATACGTTCATGTTGTGTCAACTTCCTAGACATATTTGTATCAGATACGGTGTTATTTATTCTGACTAGCAGACTAAAATGTTTCGTAAAAAATTTGATTAAAATCTAAAAAGAAGAGCAGATTAATGTATTATCAGACAAATGAAGGTCGTTCTATGCAATTTATCATTTTGACTAAATACAACAAGACAAAAATTATATAGATGATATTTGTTGATTTTGGTGTAAGATCGAATTTTAAGAACAGAAATCAATTATCAAGATCTATTGAGCCATACCATAAGGTATAAAAAAATTTCTTGCCAAATTACTGTAACCCCTGAGTTTGGAACGATAATTTATTAGTTTTGCCTGCCTTTACACTATGAATATTTCCACCCTTAGGGATACGGAGCAAGAATCTTTAGAGGAGAAATGGAGTATTGTCAAGGACGCTGTAAAGACCATCTGTGAAGAAATTCTTGGATACAAGACCAGACAATACAAAGACTGGCTCTTAAAAGATTCCTGAAAAGAGCAATCAAGCACAGACTCCTACATGCCAAGACCAGAGCACAAATGCTAACAGTGCAGACAGAATATAGGACCAAACAGAGGGAGGTTAAGAGAAGCACACGGAAGGACAAGAGAGACAAGGTTAACCAGCTGGCCACAGAGGCCCAGCAAGCAGCAGACAAAGGAGACGTTAAGACTCTGTACAGCATCAGCAGGAAACTATCTGGTAAGAGAAGCGCTACAGACAAGCCTGTCAAGTCTAAGGATGGTAGGACACTGACGAAACCAGACGAGCAATTGGAATGGTGGAGGGAACACTTCAGTGATCTTCTCAGCGGTACACCAGTTGATACTCCCCCCCTCCGATATACCAGAAGGAGAGGAGCTGCACATTAATACAGGACCTATCACCAAAGACGAGATCATGGATGCAGTAGGAAGGCTCAAGAATGGCAAATCACCAGGCCTTGATGGGATTCCACCAGAAGCCCTAAAGGCAGATAAAGAAACTGCATCAAATCTACTTCTAGGACTACTACAGGATATATGGGAAAAAGAAGAAGTACCAACCGAATGGAGGACAGGTCTGATCGTCAAACTGCCAAAGAAAGGAGATCTAGGGGACTGTCAGAACTGGAGGGGCATCCAGTTGTTATCGTTGCTGAGCAAGGTTTTGACGAGGATAATCCTGGAACGCATCAAGCATGCCATAGACACAATCATGAGGAATGAACAGGCAGGATTCCGACAAGGAAGATCGTGTACAGATCAGATTGCATCGCTAAGGATTATTGTTTAACAGTCGATTGAATGGCAAGCACCCTTGTACAATAACTTCATAGACTTCCGCAAGGCATTCGACACTATAGATCGAGCAACAATCTGGAAGATAATGAAGCATTATGGTGTCCCAAAGAAAGTCATCAACATGATCCGAAGCCTATATCAAGATACAATCTGCCATGTGTTCCACAACACAGACCTCTCCACTCCCTTCACTGTCTCAACCGGCGTGCGTCAGGGTTGTTTGCTGTCTCCGCTGATCTTCTCGCTAGTGGTAGACTGGATCATGAAGACTGTGACCAGAGAACCAAGATGGCTGCAGTGGACCTTTACAAAACGATTGGAAGATCTGGACTTCGCAGACGATATTGCTCTCCTGTCACATACCCATCAACACATTCAGGCAAAGACACAGAGTCTAGACATTACGGCCTAGCGAACAGGGCTCCACATTAACATCAAAAAAACTAAGAGCATGAGAATCAACCACAGAAATGAAGCTCAGCTTACGCTTGATAACCAGCCGATCGACGAAGTGGGGGGGTTTCACATATCTTGGAAGCGTTGTGAACAAGACGGGAGGCTCAGATGAAGATGTAAATATCAGGATTGGTAAAGCGACAGGTGCCTTCATAGCCCTATCCAACATCTGGAAAAGCACAGTTATACGGCGGAAGACAAAGATCAAGCTCTTCAACTCCAATGTTAAGTCCATCCTACTATACGGGTCTGAGACATGGAGGCATTCCAAGAAAATTGAACAAAAGCACCAAGTCTTCATAAACAATTGCCTTCGTCGTATCTTGAAAATTAGATGGCCAGAAAGAATTTCAAATGTAGCGCCCTGGAGGAAGACGAGACAGAAGCCAGTCATCGTAGCCATCAAAGAGAGGAAGTGGCGATGGATTGGCCACATTCTTCGGAGAGAAGATTCGAACACCACCCACCAAGCTTTCGACTGGAAGCCTCAAGGCAAACGAAGACGAGGTCGACCTTTTCTGACCTGGAGAAGAACTCTGGATGCTGAGCTGCGATCTGTCAGGCTATCATGAGGCGAGGAAAACAGACGAGCACAAAACAGAGACGACTTGAGGACAGTGGTGACGGCCCTATGCCCACTCATGGGCGAAGAGGACTAAGTAAGTAAGTAAAAAATAAATAGTTATGTTTGATTTTCTTGTAGAAAGTAACGTGCTAAAGACTTAATTTTCGTCGAGTAATAAACTTATATTTGACATAGAAATGTTTTGCGTAATGGTTAATTTGTAATCAAATATTTGAAAAACATATTTGCCATTTCAACCGGAAGTAGTCATATTACAACAGGAAGTGACAACACTTTAACCGGAAGTGGTAATATATTTATTATATAACCTACATACTCGTAAAACGTCGAACTTATAATTTATTGCACTTACATAAACTCTCTGAACATTCGTCAATAAAATTTCTGACACGTGTTTTATGTAAAGTCGTGCAAGTGGTCGTACGACATCTGGGCAAATGAATAGTGATTTATACTATATTGCAATCGGATCGGTCGGTATATTAATCTAATTGGACAGTTTCCATGGATATTCAGGAATTCATACAATTGTGTATCAACATACTTTTGTAATTGCATTTTCTATCTCGTCTAGACTATATAAAGTATAGATAAGTACGGCTGAAGTGTCCGATATACTAGACATATCCGAAAATCTTATAGTTGAAACACTACATACCACCGATGATGGGAGATACATAATTTATACTGCAATCTTATTGATGCATAAGACACCATATTAAAATAATTGCATTCTTACATTGAATCATGACTTATTGAAATATTTGCCAAAACAGTCCACTTTCTTTAGGTCTGTCAGTTGTTTCGCATGGTTGCTTTCCCTGGAATTCTTAAGAAAAACCAAAAGATAAATTGCAACTGCAATACATATAACTTTTTTTTTTCAAACGAAATGTGGAAACCTTTTTTATGTTCCTGAGTATATATATCACGCTGTATATTGATATGAGGCTGGCTGGCTCGGAATTATATACTATTTCTAGTATTTATAAAACAGGTCCTTATAAAATACCACGAAAAAATGCCATTTCAACATTTTGATAACGGGACATTTCTGTCAAAATTTATTTTCTAACCAAAATCGCAATAATCCAATAATAATATAATCAATTATGTACAAACGGTATTCAATAAAGAAAATCATTTCGTTAATTATTTATCATTTACAAAAAAATGTAATCGGTATAGACTGGATTAATCTCCATCATAGTTGTCACATAACAAATCGCTGTATTAATTATTATATCAAGGGTCTTTATTTACGAACATTTTATTTGTAGGATTAAGTGATATATAAAAGAGAAAAGGAAATTAATGTGACTGTGGAGTTTTGATGTGACTGATACTATAACATCGTTGACTATAGCGACTTAATAACGATAAAAGATCATAGCATTTTTCTACGGAAACGGTTTAATATGTATTTTGCATAGTGATAAAGTCATATGTTCAATTGCATTTTAAACCACTTAGCATTTTATACAGTAAGTCATCGAACAACAACATGCTTATATAATAAATTTTTGCCTTAAAGAAAGTATCACATTGTATAATTGTCTTTTCATCAACGATATATTATGTTCTTCGTGTATTTTTGTTTGATGTTTATCGATGTTTAGTATCGATATACAATGTATATAATTATATGTTTCATTCTTATTTCATCACGTTTATTATATGTTGTATATGTACGTTTGTTTATCAATAGAAACTGTACAATTTAAATGAATAAACTATCTATCTATCTTATGTTATTGAATAGTTATAACATTCCGAGTTCTAACACAAGCATGTAGAAGTTCTCAATGGGACGGTGTCCTACTGCAGTGTGGAACCCATTAGCATAAAATAAAACTCAGTATTTCACTAGTTAGCATAACATACATGCATATTCTATATATAGACAAATGTATTGCCACATGTCTTTGTAGCTTTATTTTTCCTTCATGAATATTCCCCGGAGAAATGTCGATACTTTGCGTGACTTCAACTCGTTTCGTCGTCACGAATCACATTATGAACACAATAATGTGGTATATAATTATATAGCTATTTGTACATGATATGTTTCATGTTTGGTATTTGGTATTTGGAAATCAAGTCTGTAGCTTTTCCGAAAAAAAAAATATTTCTGTGTGGTAAAAGATAATTTCGTTGTTTATTAAATGTGTGGATTCACAAGTATTATACTCAAATTCAAATATTTCTTGTTGCGTATGTGTGGGGTCACGTATGCGATGGAATTTAGTTTCGCAATCTTGTTGTTCCGCAAAATGAACAAAAACATCCACAGCGTACGATAGTGACGTTTGCAGTATATTATATGCATTTGGTTAGGGCCTCTATTTGAAGGCAGACGAAAGAGAGAATCTTATCCGTGGAGACTGTGTTTTTCACTGGCCAGTCTCGCAAGTAAATATTGAATCTGTTTCAATGGTGTGTCAGAAATTTGTAATCAAGTAAGTCAAACAGTTGAGTAAATACGATTACACGTCTATTCTCACTTGATTTATTGTCGCATGAGCTGACCTTAACACTACGTCAAGAAAATTGGTTACGTTACACATATATTATGTCTGTAAAGAATGAATATTTTATAGAATGACATTACTGTGATCATTATCGAGGAGAACGGATAACTTCTGATTTCCGGTATATGTGTTAGAAATAAGTGATGCTAACTAAACAATTCTAGATTAAACAGCAATGAAAGTTAATTAAACGCCACATAAACGAAAATTCAGATAAATAGCGGAAGAAGATAATATAAAAAAGAAAATTACGCTACACTTTTAAACTAACCCACAGCATGCGAAAGTCTAATTATAGTCGTGACATATCACTCTTGTGCACCATCGATGATTCTATGACACTCCTGCTACGTCAAACATAATGTATATAATAACATATTGTCTGTTACATACAACCCAAATGTCAACTACACTTTTAAGATTTAGATTTATTATCTGTAAAGCCATACATACATGTTTACGTGTTTCCGCATTTAGACACAGGTGTTTCTGCTAAAATAGTGTCTATTCTGTTCACTTAAATAATAAAAATACTAACGCTTATAATAATAATAGCCCAGGATCGCTGTTGGAAATGGCGCTAAATATACCGGTATTTAAACAGTTTCCTAGGTGTTATTCATTAAACAAAACAATATTTTTTATTATAAACTGTACACGTTGCCGTAAATTAACGACGATCCAGATAAATGTTTATGTATATAACCCTTTTGATCCCAGTAAATATTTGATCTATATTCACACTTGATATTCCAAACAAGCTAATCTGTTTATGTTTTGTTCTATTATTTTTAAACGTGAGCGTAATTCTATCTGTTGAAGTTGTTTCAACAGGTTACGCTTCATTCATAAAGAATAAAAAAAAAATTGTTTTGAAAATTTTATATTTTTCGATCAATTTAACCACCATTAATATTATTTTTTCGTTGTTACCTGTTCCTTTTTATGGATAACAGCAAAATACTGAATAAGCACAATCAACTTTTTGCCAGTTTTTTTAGCGAATACATTATAGAGAGTTGCATCACAAACGCCACTTATGAGCCTATTTGCATGAACTTTGGAACATACTATTTTGACCAAACAAATGTATGAAATTCTTGAATAAGTAAGCCATGAGGAAAGAGTTTTTACAACGTTTTATCTTGTTTTCTCAAAATAGCATTGTTTTACTTTCTTCTAAGACATCGAGTTATTCTCAAATGTCAAAGGTTATTGATACACTCACTTTGATGTAGTGTCTTTTACATCTGTTCGTACCTATATTAACCAGCTATCAATTGTGAACTATGTACATGTATATGGAATAGTTGTTATTGTTGTGTATAATAGTCATTTAGCAAACCTATTCTCCATTCTATATTTAGGGTGTAAATAAAAATGTATAAGACCGATATTATATAAAGATGCTACACCATTACAAATGTCAGTGGGTATATCATATTACACAACCCTCAGATGTGACGTCTCCGATAACTTATTTAACTCTCACTATAACTCTCTTATTGCAATTTGAATCATCTGGGTAAAATATACTCTAAATAAGGTGCTGCTATTTATACACACTTGTTTCCATATGAAGTGGTTTTATACTTCATAGTTAAGCTTGTCAATTATTTATGTATTTTATAACAAGAACATACAGTAGTTTATCCAAGTACCAAATCGATGGTTACTGTCGATTCAAAAATTAATACTTATCTTATTTGAAAGAAAGGCTCACTTACACAAATAAATGTAAAACTGACGGTCGAGCTTATGTTTATAACTGTACTTTTGAAAGGACTGTACTTATTGTGCTCCCAGGATAATGTGATGTTTATAAACATAGACTGGTGTGTCCTATTGTAAAAGTAAAAAATAAACTAAAACTACTAAATTTTACCGCCTTTTACATTATTCTGTGTGCACTGTAGTCATCTCATTAAACCACAAAAAATCGAGCAAAGTCAGAAAACACAAAATTACATTTATTTTATACTCCAAGTTATACAGTCAATGTCTCGTTATTTTGTTTCTAAAAAACACATTAAAGGTGATTTATAACAAAATAGTTATATTTTATTCCAAAACCCAGTTTTTCACTGACACATTATCCGGTAATTCTCTTCATTAAGTTACAGTTTAATGTAGCTTATTTAACTGAATATCTGCTCGAAATGAGGAAGTTACGAACATTTCTAGGACGAATAATTCTCATTGGAAATTATGGACGAATAAGCTCATAAACATAGTTTGTTTTACAGACATTTGTTGTTAATCGGATTGGTCTAGATGTTGGTCTGTCGTCTGATACAGTGGTACATTGTATAAATGTTGATATAACATCTAACAAGACTGTTATACGTCAGGATGAACAAGTTTTGACTCCCTTAAGTACAGGACATGAAATGTAAGAGTCCATCGTTCATGGGATTTTCTGTAGGGTATAGGCCCATAAAACTTTGGACAAATGACATTTCTATGTCGTCTTATGGAAGGGGCTTTAATGTATGTATGTATACTGTATACTTTACCATGTACATACAACAGTATCTATGGTTTACTTTCTAGTTCAAGGTTTTTGATGCACTTATTTATAATAGGATTTGATCAGTGTGAAAGATAGGTTATCCTGATTTGATTTTAGATGATAGAGACAATACCAAGAAAATAATAATTGCACAAGACGGTTCACACCCAAGCAGGGTTTCACAAAATAAAACACATATAAAGTTTTATGATAGAATCTTATTCCTGATGTAACGGTCACAGTGGTAAATTCCCGAACGTAAGGACTCAAAACCATTCTATATCAGCTGATAAACTACGGTTTATAGGTTATTTCTTAAATATAAAATAAGAGAATGTCACAAAGATTGTTCACGTTTTAACAAACACGCACGTTATATGTCACATAGAAGGCACGTCATCATTGCTACACGAACATTTCATTGCCTCTGCATGAGCGTAATACATTTTAATGGCGACACTTTGTATGATAAATAATGTACGTGGTGCACATAGAAACGGCTTTGTGTGTTATTGTATCCATTATTTTTATAGTATAGGCTAATGGAATATGAATGACACATCTCATAAAGTATCGACGATGACTTTATCATTATATCCGCATAATCTCTGTATCCATTATTAAGGTCATGCAAATTCATATTTACTGAAGAGGTTTGTCAAGATACAATGGTAGTTGATGCGTAGCGAAGAAATCAGTACAATAACATGTGTACTGTGTACTCAGACCACGAAAGTGTATGTGTTCACTAATTAAAAAAATGCTCTAAATTATATTGGAAAATGTCCGTGAAAATGTACGGACATAGCTAGAGCAATATCTCCACACAACTAAACCCCTGGCCATTTTACACAATGCCGGTATTAGTTTGATAAAGCCATAGCTGACCTTTATCAAGATCGCTGTATTCAGCTGCACCTGTTGTTGTTGTTACTGTTGTTGCCTATATGATGATAGTTTATTTCAAATAGTACAGGCCACCGGCCCAAAATATAACAATACAAATAGTGATACATAAATAAACAAGAGTTAGCCCAATTTTTACATATAAACAAATATAACATGAAGTAGACAATTCAGTGGATACAATTCTTTTTTTTTTAACTGATATATTAAATTTCTTTTTAAATATCCTTTTAAAGGGAAAGTAACCAAATTAGTCATATGTTTTCAGAATTTTTTCAATGTATAGAGCGACTTTGCGAATAATGTTTTCATCACGTGAACTAACAAGTCTATAAAAATCCTGAATACTCGTACTCGAGGTATACCAATTTAAAAGAAAATTTTGTCTTATTAGTTGAGATTTTGGACATTGAAAAAATACATGGTATTCACATTCTAGAACTGTGATATTGTTTACTTCATTACAATATTGACACAGTCGTGATTCAAATGGGATGTTATTATGTCTGCCAGTTTCTATATGTAACCTATGGCTAGAGCAACGAAAACGTGACATGGCTATTCTGAGTTTCACAGGTAGTTCAATGATGAGATATCTTTCAGTATCCAGTAATGTTTTAAAATGTTTATAATGGTAACATCTACTCGATTCTTGCAATGATCGATTCCAGTCCTGGTTATGACAATCAATTAATCTTTGTTTAAAGTAATGCATAAATAATTTAATGTTACCTACTTCGTGGGAAACCCATATAAATCCATACCCGTAGAGAAACAGTAAATGTTTTACATGAGTTGCCCAGGTTATTCTGCCCACATTATCAAGAGACTTTAACATATAGTAACATCTTTTTGGATATCTGGAATCGTCCATTTGCAACAATCTACACCAATATTTTATACAGTTACAATAATATGTTATATAAAGTGGTAATCTTCCACATTCACCCAAGACAATACAATTATTCGTAGAAGATTTAACATGTAAATATTTTTTACAGAATAATAACTGTGACGCCTCAACATCCGGGCGATATTTGTATCCCCACACTTGAGAACCATAGCATAGAATTGGTTTTATCATGGAATCAAATAATTGAAATAATTGTTTGATGTTGAAATGTCCGAATGGTTGTTGATATTTGTATAGAGAAAACATTGCTTTTTTAGCCTGTAAACACAATTTTTCTAGAGCTGCAGACCATGACAGAGAAGGGGTAAACAATAGACCCATATATTTGTAAATGTTTGTGTTTTCTATTTGTTGTCTTCGAAAATACCAACGTTCATTTTGTCGCAATGGTCCACCGTTACGGAACACAATAACTTGTGTTTTATTTAGATTAACCTCCATTTCTGAAGCGGTACAGAATTGTTCTATAATATTTAACTGCTGTTGAAGCCTATTTACAGTTTCGCCACAATTGGCGACATCGTCAGCGAACATAAGACACAGTATGTCAGGTATAGAATTATCAATGAATATGCCTGTTTCGCAATTTTCGCGAAGTAAGACAGCTAGTTTGTCAATAAAAAGTGAGAAAATAGTTGGACTGCAGATATCCCCCTGTCTAGTCCCGATGTTACATGGGAAATTTTGTGTTACCCCACCCGATGATGTTCTTACACAAGACTGTAGATTTTCGTACATTTTCCCTAGTATTCGCAGGAAGTTCCCATTAACCCCTTTTGATTGGAGACTTTCAAACAATTTAGAGTGATTTATTTTATCGAAAGCTTTTCGAAAATCGACAAAAAGACAGTAAAAACGCCCTCTTTGTTTAGATAGGTACTTTTGTGCCATTGCATGTAGACAAAATACATTGTCAATTGCCGAGTATCCCTGCCTAAAACCTGACTGAGATTCGTCAAACTTGTTGTTAGTTTCCGCCCAATTATATAAACGTTTATTAAGTATGCTGGAGAAAATTTTATACATAGTAGTTGTAATTGATATTCCTCTGTAGTTACAGGGGTCATGTTGTGGTCCAGATTTGTACACTGGACATATTATGCTTTCACCCCATGATTTCGGGAATATACCACTTACGAAAATTTCATTAAATAACTCACACAACAAGGGAACGATCGTTTTAGACGAGTATTTGTAAAATTCAGTATTCAAACCATCATTGCCGGCACTTTTTCCAAGTGATAGTTTTATTATAGATTGTCTAACTTCATCAACACTGATTTCAGCATTTAAGAATTCGTCATTACCATTATCATTATTTATCACTATTGGACGTGCGTTTTCTACATACAATAATTTACTGAAGTAATTGAACCATTCCAATGAAGATATATTTACATTTAAGGAGCGTTGAGAAGTAGATTGTTTTAGTCGCTTCCAGAACATATTCATGTTATTGCAGCATTCAATCAGTTTATTACGTTCACTGCTTTCGTATATTGATTTTTTGTTTGATACTGTATCCCTAAAAACACTTAATTAAATGTATTTTAAGTTGGATGTGACAAAATCAATTTGGCAAACTCACTTTCGATGTAATCTATCGTCACGAGGTTGTTTGGTGACGTTCCATGAATGACGTCATAGATACAATAAAATTATTCGCAGTATTGCAGAATGGAGCAACGTGTTCCGTCGATTAACTGTAGTTTTTTTCAGTTCATGCGTATACAATTTAAATTCGTGAATATTCAGACTTTAACAATAGCAGAAATTAAATGTTCACGAGAATTTCTCCTTTTACAGCACTTTGAGGATGTAACCTGTAACAATTCGTAGAAAGGAAATAGTGTTGGTCGTTTATCTTTCACGACCGCGCCTCTATCAACTTGGCAGGAAAAAAACTGATATCTTGTTTTTATTTAGATTTCAAGACGCGTAGTGATACCATAGTAACAGACGACGTGTATTAAGTTCACGTCATTAGACAAATGGGAAAGAATTGAAATTCCATTCTTAATGATACAGTAGACGGTTAACTTTGCGCACGAATTTCCGCTCATAGAATTTCAAGCGTTCTGATTGGCCTACTTTCCGTTGATATAATTACAAACGTTCTGATTGTCCCTTCGTTGCCATAGTGCACATTTAAATAAGCATATTTCAAGTTAAATATTGTCATAATGACGATCAATTGCATGGACCTGGTTTCATTCATCACATGACCTTCTTGTAGGGCGTCGACCGCAAAGTGTTAACGTGTACGAATTTACGTGTACGGAAACAGCAATTCATCTGTTTGACGAGAGTGAAGAAAATAATCACGTGTGTTCAAAACTGAAAGGAAAATTTCAGATACGTGTAACTTGTAAAATCTCCTGTGTTACATTTGTAAACTCAAATATTTGTTATAATTTTATTTTCCCCTCACAATTCTTTTGAAACGCGATTTACTTATTAATTCAATTTTATTGCTGAATATTTGATCGCGCAATAATACCAAACAATTCGACAGAAACCTCAGCCTGTCATACCAGAGCGGTAAATATTACATTTATAGCGTCATCAATCATACAGGCGCCGATATAAACTTTATTTGTATAGTCGACCTGGGTTATTAAGAATTCTATATATTTGATTGAGTTCCATATTCAGAAGGAAAATACCACGCGACTGTGTACCTCAATCAGCTAAACTGGACACAATGGTGTCATACATTGTCTCGATTTGCTATTTTATTCACAATACCGCAAGCTACACGTAATTTATTTATGAAATTTAACATGTTCTTTGTCTTTAGGCACCTAACTACCATAACAAATTTAAGTTCTATGGACAAGCAGCGAGCGCTAGACTTGAAAGTGTGCCTTCCGGTAATTGCGCGCTATCTTGTTTCTACCCTTGACATGCATACTTTGAATCGTTTTATAATAGCTTAGAACTTTTTTGTGTCGAGATACGCAATTTCCCGCCTTACTAAGTAGCTAGTAGTATAAAAGTACTAATATTTACGCAATTTTACTGAATCATTGTTGTGAGCATACTACATAATATTCACATGGAAAACATTGATAAACCTGTGCGACTACAGAACGAAAAAAGGGAACATCCAAATCTTACCCGCTGAGTACAGACAAATTTTAAGGAACATCAAAAATTTACAAGCTGAGTACAGACTGAATTTAACGAAGATTTAAAAGTACCCGATTTGTACAGACCGAATTAAAGGAATGTCTAAAAATTACCCGTTGAGTACAGACCAACATCCAAAATCATCCGCACAATCGTTTAAAAAATCAAAAGACGTTAAAAGACGATTTATGTGGTTATTTCTGCGCAACCGTTTCGCAAGTGTAACACTTCACATTTGGGTTGCAATCGGAAACAGACAAAATGCCATTGGACACTTTCACAATAAGCAACAAGAAAAGGTCGCAAATGTATTTTAAAAGTCCTGTTCATTCTAAGTAAGTCATCAATAAGAACGTGTATAACGTGAAGAAAGTATTTGTTCCTGTAGAAATTGTCAGGCATATCTGACAGCCGTTTTATCTTTGGTGATTAATATCCTTAAGGGTTTATACTGTAGACGTCTAACAATAGTTTGACAGTGCATCTTCTATCGTTAAGACGATAATTTTGCAATAATTGACACCTCACATCAGTTCTTATTTTTGTCATGCTGAAAATAGGGATACCTTCGTCTTTTTCGAGCGATGTTCATAAATTACGGGTGTATTTTAAAAAAAAGTTTTTGCCGAGCTACAATCCGTCACCGAGAAGTGCAAAATCAACTTTAGTTATTCTCCTACGAATATTTCGAATTCCATAGTAGCTGACACAGTGAATGATATCCTGGAAATTATATCCCCGCGAAATGGTCGTTTTCATAAAAAAAACGAAATATTTTCCAATTGAAATTAAATGATTTTACAATATATTCTTTAGTGTTATTTATCTTTCTGATTAATTTTCGTAACATGTCTTTATGCCATGATCTTTTTGCTTGTTGTAGATACGATGTTTCATGTCATGGTCTTTCTTGCTTGTTGCAGATACGATTTTTCAAGTCATGGTCTTTCTGGTTTACTTCAGTTACAGCCTTTGTGCAATAATCAACCTGATATGTGACATTTATTAGTGTTGTAAAAACATACGGTGGTATGGATAACATGAAGAAATGATCAGTAAATCACAAAGATGGACAAGACATTAATTGATTTGCAGATTTTATGTTTAATACAAATATTTTAATCGATGGTGCCGAGATTTACGACCGGGTCTTTAATTTTATGACCTGTATCCAGTCGGCTGATTCCTACTATAAAGTACGTTAAAAAGATAAGGAAATCGGACAGGATAGACAGCACGCAAATTAAACAGCCGAGCATAGAAAACAGTAACAACATAACATAATACAATTTGACGGAGCAATATCCACACATAACCTAACCACAACATTTAAAAGGCTACATGTAAGGTAAAGGTAAAGTGTTTGTTTATTATAGTGTCACCCCTATTGAAAGAGCCAATTTGACTTATGAGGCACCTATTTTTCTTGCGCACAGAACCTCCCGAATCCCTTCTACTCATACTGCAGGGCGCCTGGCAGAGATGGACCTACGGTAACCATTCTTTAACTAGCTGGCGGCTCACCAACCGGTCGCATCAGTTCTAACCCAGCTTCCGCCGGGATTCGAACCTTCGACCTTCCGCGGACGCCCAACCACTAAGCCACGGCGGCGGTATGTCCCCGCTGTAACATATCAGGATGACCTAGTTTCACAAATATGTTCAAAAACGGTGACCCAAGTGACTAATAGTTGATATCCGGAACTCTGTGCAAGGTGGTTTTCCCCTTAATTTACATGTAGGTCCAAACAAATCTGACCTAGTAAGACTGGTTTTGTATTATATGCAAATACAACTGACCCCTCTCTATTTTCCAGATATGAATATTCAAGCCTCAAAAGGATTATAACGGTAAAACTTTATTTGTACCTACAGATTAGTGGTGATCCGGAGTAGGTCTATTGAGGCGATACTGCAACGTCTCCTAGTTACATTAGACTACGTCCGAAATTCAGCGACATAACAATGTCCAATCTACCAGAAAACAAACATATGAGACAATGCTACCTCTATTGTGCTACTAAGATTTGTCCAAAACATTAACAAAGTGACCTCGTTATAGACCTCGAAATATATGATGATTGACGCTATAAAGGTTATACATGTATGTACCGCTCTTGTATGACCGAATAAGGTGTCTGGCGAAGGGTTTGGTATTATTGCGCAACTAAGTATCAAACAATAAATCTGAATAAAAAGTAGTCCGCATTTCAAATATTTGTGAGTAGGAAATATAATAATAACTTATAATTTTTGAGTTTACAAATGTAACATAGGGGACTTTGCAAGTTACACATATCTGACATTTTCCTTTAAGTTTTGCTCATTGCCTGAAAAGAAGACGAATTGCTGTTTCCGATATCTAGGTCATCTGCCCGTCGGATCTGTTCAGTCAAACACGTACACATACTACATTGACTTATTTCTGGGACAGTATTGTTTTACGGGAAAGTTAAGTGATAGATATGACCTCAGTGTTGTGTTACTCTTCATGTCACAGGATGCTGTTATTCTATTTGCTAGAAACATAAAATTTAAAATATGAACAAATCGGCCAGGTAAGGCAGAAATGACAAAAAGATGATTGCATATGTATGTATTTAAGGTGTGCGTTTTTGGAAGCTTATAGTAATACACATTCCATACACTGATAGTTATTCAGGTACATGATTCAAAAACCAACTTAAGCCAGTAATTCATAATGCAATTCGAACAACAACTTTAGTACCAAGAGAACTAAGAAGTTAATATTAAATTTCCAAGGTTTTAAATATTGTTTTGTAAACTACAACTTGTACCATGCAGTGTTATCTGATACATCAATGATGTGTCAACTTCCTAGACAAATTTGTATCTTATACGGTGTTATTTATTCTGCCTGGCAGACCGAAAATGTTTCTGCAAAACATTAATATCAGAGAGAAGAGCAGAAAATGTGGTATATAATTATTACAATATTATGTAATTTGCGTTTGCATATAATTAGACAAATCAAGGTCGTCCTATGCAATTTGTCATTTTGACTTATATTATAAGAAACAAATGATGTATTGAGCCATACCATAAGGTATACGATGTTTTCTTGCGACTTATGGATCGCGCCGAATTCTCAATGAGCTAGTTAATTTGTATATCAAGTGAATTGTACTCAAGCGATGATTCCATTGGGAATCCACTATATGTGCACATTATTGACTTGAAGTAAATTTCCAGAAAATGTGCGAATTCACTTTTGCATTGTTTGATTTAAAAAGCAATCTAATTTGGCCTGACTTTGCATTACAGTTCCTCAGTTGTATTTGTTCATGGACCAGAAAGTCGCCACTTTCATAGTTTTTTAATGTATTGCAAGATTGATTTTTTCTAACTGCTTTTTCGAGAAGAAACGGATTTTGTACCGTTCTTAGCATGCAGATATTCGCTTTGATTCGCAATAATTTATCTCCAAACTTTCACAAAGTTCTAATAAAGCAATTACCGGCCACCGTGTTATCGCATGTCAAGGGTTATATTAGTATCAATTAATGTTAATTTAAACACACGTTGGGCGAGAATAACCTTTAATCATGTTATGTTATTAAAGTCTCTCTGATCTTGGAGCATGTTAAATTTCTCTCCTGTCGGGTTTTCTCATACCTTTTAGCTACATTAGTATTTACTTTATACGTTTCAAACCTTTTAAAACAGACATACACATGTCAATATTATAACAGTTCTGGGGTCAACACCTTAAAGCCTCCGCAAATATGCTTTATGCTCACACGATTTAAATTCGACCGTTTCTTCTTCCATGATTCTATGGTTACCTAATTGTTTTGGCGTAGGCTATTATGAACGTGTAATGCATTTTATTTGTTTTGTACCCACAGCTAGCTATGAAATATTGAATACAAAGAATGCTACAAGTGCACACATCAGTAAACAGAATGAATGCTGAAAACTTTAAATATATAGATTTCTAGCAGGTTTATCGTCATTTTTCTTCATTTTGAGCAGGGTTCTTTATGTAGTAGTAGCATTGTATGCACTTCTATTTGTACATATGTCATATATGTTATGTATTAAAGTGTCCAAATAACTATATTGCTGGCTTTGAATGAATAGGTCGTAAGTACTAAATCGATATTATGAGAAAAGGAGAAAAACTGTCTAACAATCACTCTTTACTTTTGGTAAACAAACCTTTTCAACTTCAGTTTGGTCAACAAGACACGTTCCGACTTTCCTGAAGATAGGCTCATAAAAAGCGCTTTATGATGTAGATTTCCTATATTCATTTGTATTATAAGGTCGTAAGTGGCACTTATGCCCTTCTCATTCTAAGCGATATGTGATGTATTTCACTTTCGATATTAGGTTAAAATGGCCTACTTTGGTGTTTTATCGTTCCGTTCTAGACATATGAAGACAATTCACAGACACTCAAAACCAGTATAACAGTTTTAAACGATGATCACAAAATATGAATATGCATATAATAGGTTCAAGTTCTCTATTTGATCAGTCCATTCTTATCATTATCTGGATATAGGAAAACATTTTCCAGGAAACCCAAAACCAATAACATTTTTAAACGAGAATAAAAAAAAGAAGAACTGTTCAAATCATACTCAAGATTTAAGAAAACATTTTGCCGGAAACTCGAGACCACTAACAGGTTTAAACGACAATCAAAACAGAAGAAGATGCCGAGATTTGGTTAAGTTACCTATTTGATCTTTACAGTCGAATCATTATTCCATTAATCAGGACAATTCCTGGAGAAACTTAGAACCAGTAAAACAGTTTAAACGATACATGTATTAACAGCGGAATATGCAGATATTAGGTTAAACTTATCTACTTTAATGCCCCGTTTGAATATTTATCCAGATTAATCAAGACAATAAAAATTCAGATAGAATATTAGGAACAGTATAAGCATTTTAAACGATAATCACAAAAGATGAATATGATCAAAATGTTGCGAGAGAATTGGTGATTTGGAAGCAAGAACATGTCATTGAGATGGCATAAGACTTTGTTGCCCTTAGTAGAATAATCAATTTGTCATAATACATGGTCATATAGCAGACGGAATAAATCTAGGCACGCGACCAAATTACTTTGTTTACCAAAACGATGTCATGGTAGCAAACGACATCTACATGTATAAGTGGTGTTGACATATGTAAAGCTTGTTTGGAAAAAAATGTATAAATATGATCAGAGAGAACAACTATGTATGGAAGATGGTATGGTGTATCTATATATTCAAAGACGATACTTCAAATAAACAGAAGCAGAAACATCACAACATGTTTGTATAGAAAATAGAAATATTAAAAGAAAAATTGAATATTGAATTTGGTGTATATTTAGGGACACTAGCTGTGTTATCCAAACAAAGCATTTCCAACCGCATAATCGTAATATTGAAATATGTCATAAAGTAGTTTATCTAAGAGTGTAACTGAACCTCGACATAATGATTGATGTGTACTTTTAATATAATGCGCAATTAAACGAGCATATGCATCGGACATCAACAGATTGAGTCTAATTGACATATTTCTATTCACGCGGGAAATTTGTATCAAACACCACTTCATCAAGAGTTGACATTCGTGACACATTACACTTTTATCTTAATCAATTCTATCCCTACTCTAGATTTCACATATTTCACGGCGTTTGTGTCGATATTCCAGATGTTTATCATCAAATGAAATATAACGTAACAAAAAGTATGGAATGTATGATTATGATATTTTCCGATGGTGACATTTTACGGAGATCGATGTTTCATGATGTTGTGGTGACAGAATCTTTAGAATATAATACCGACAACACTCAAAGACTGTGCAACTCTACTGTCATTTAAGAACACTCTGAGAACTCATACTGTTTCCTAATATAAACGTAGACTACTTTCAAAATAAGAGGTTGCTTCTAAATAAAGACTGGTGTCCTTTATTTTACAGAACTTATGTTATAAAAACCAAAAGACAGCTGAGCTATGGAGACACCTCTATATGATGGCATATAACAACACAAAAACAACAGAAGTTTTACTGGATTATGGGAACTATAATGATACAGGTATAGTAAAGAATTCAAAAATATATATAAAAAAAATACGAATACAACCAACTGGCATGACCAAGATGTTTAGAATACAGACGTCTTTTGATCTGGATTTACAACACATTCATAAACTCAGCGGTCAGCACTCAGTGCTAAAAAAATTACTTGCATCCTTTTGTCGTTATTAGCGACATGATCGTAACGTTTTAGAACGACTTTGTTATAATATTTAATTCAGTGGAAAGGTGACTGGCAAATACGGACATTTAACATTTATGTTTGATAAAATTGCAATCTACGGCATACATATGATATTATCATTTTTCATTTTCAATATTTGAGTTTTGAGTGCTGAGCGCAAGTATTCTTTATTATTTCTAGTTTCATGCAATCAATGCTAAAATGAAGGCCGTGTTCTATTCAGTCCGCTTCTGTAAAAGCAAAATCATTGTCTTTTGACTGTTAATAAAATATCTGTTTTACGCAATATTGCACACAAATTATACTCATCACTATGTTGCCCAGAAACGACGTAGCAATTAAGTTGGAGCGAATGAATGTTCTATTATCTAACGGAAATTATTGTCTTAATTTATCCTATCATTGTTTACTTATACCTTCTTAATCTTACGATCAGTTTACATGCATTATTACGAAGGGTGAATGTTAACTATTGAGATAATGTCTAATTGCGTAACCGAGAATACTTATACAGCGACACTCTAGACAGGTTGAAACTATATTCTATTGGTTTTAAAACAGCCATACAGGAACTTGATTTTTAAGCCAACAGAAACTCATTGTGGGAATATAATTCATATTGTTTGGGAAAAGTGTACCTTTTTGGAAGGAGGAATTTTCCATAATTGCCACCCAATTAGCCAAATAGTTACCCAATAGGACTATTTTACATTGTTGTGTACCTCGTGGTGCTTTATTGACAATATATGTAATACCTAATGAAAATGAACATCTTGCTGACAATATCCATTCACTAACACAATAAGTCTAGACAGAGAACGAAACGTTTAGTCTTCAAAATTCAATTATCAGGAGTATGTCCGGCAACTGGTCAACCCCCGATTACGCCTTTTATCAAGTGAATTACATTTGGTGTGTGTATTTTGACATACGAACTGAACAGGTTTTGATAAATTCTAGATTAAATATTATGTTTTCGGGAATATAATTCAATATCTACACAGCATACTTACGAGGGGTGATCAATATATTCGAGGACTTTTCATCTAGCAATTTCATATTGGCAGCAAGTCTCAATGCCATTTAACATCATTCGGAGTAAGATGTCTCTGACCGAATGCAATAATAAAATTATTTGATTCATACAAGGAGCGCGTGACGTTGGACGTCACGCGACGTCATTCCAAGCGTCACCGTCGGAGCAGCACATAGCTCCTTTCTTGACTGATACCCGGTCCCATGTATGAGACTGATTTTCTTTTACTACTGAAATATGTAGTTTATAGCCAATTCTGGAATGTGAGCTGGAATAAAAATAGTATTTATGCGTTATGGGAAACAAAACTCGGAAAAGGGCTGTTGACTTTACAAAATTAGATTATTGCAATTAAGAATGAAGCAAGACCTATCAGGTTTAGGACGCAATATCGAAATAACCCTTTTGATTTGGAGTCAACTATTTAATGTTTAGTAGCCTTTACTAGTCTTCGTTTTCACCATTTACATTTGGTTGAGATCTGTTCGTCTTATTTAGCAGAATTTAACGGAAAATGTCACTAACTCGGTGTTATTTTTGCTATTTATCCTTATTTTATCGACCCAACCGTTTGACAGAGACCCAACAATCACATAAACAACGGAATCATATGAAAATGGCCAATTGGGAGCACACAGAGTCCATGCACAATTTAGTCACGTCATTTTGGAGATGTCGCGAGGATTTTACAAGTTTCTCTTTAATTTTCATAGCATGTCGTTTCTCAGAAAAAACGCGACGTCCGAGAAGCTCGACGGTGCGTGCTTCACCATGGTTACAAAAAGTGACGTCATCAAGTAAATAATGACGTTATCATAAAGTAAATTAAACAAAACGCAAGACAATTGATTGATCTACATCAGCGTGTAACTTCATTACTCTAGTTTCAAAATTTCAAAATTGAGAAGGAAAGTACCCAATTCCATTTACCTACATGTATTATTGAGTTATTCACAACTCACAACATATTCGATTATCGAGGTTTGCAATATCATAAGAACCCAAGACACATCTGTTTGTGGGAGTATTTGCTTTATGAGTGCTTTTTGGAGTGTTATAGATTCATCGCTAACGTATTGCGGTAAATAAATCTAAAGTGACTCAGATGGATTTTATAATGGCACAAAACTATTAAAACAATTGCCGAGTTAATAGTTGTGTTTGATTTATTTAAGTAAGTAGCGTGCTAAAGACTTAACTTTCGTCGAGTAATAAACATATATTTTACATCTAAATGTTTTACTTAATGGTGTATTTGATATCTAGTATTTGAATAACATATTTGTCCATTACGATCGGAAATAGCCACATTAAAATCGGAAGTGACAACATTTCAACCGGAAGTTGTCATATATTTATTTTATGACATACATATTCGCAAAACGTCAAACTAATTATTTAGTGCACGTATATAAACTCTCTGAACATGCGTCAATAAAATTCTTAACACATGTTTTATGTATATCGTGCAAGTGGTCGTACGAAACCGAGAAAATGAATAGTGAATTATATTATATTTGTATCGGACCTGACAGTTTATTTATCAGTTTGGATGATTTCCATATTTATTGAGGAAATAATACAATGTTATACATACTTAGATTGTTTATTAATTGCATTTTCTGTCTTGTACGGCTGAAATCGTCCGAAATACAGGGTACATCCAAACACCCCGATGTTGAAGCATGACATTCATGTTTGTAGTGTTCTTGATGAAGTGTCTGATACCTCCGATGATTGGAGATACATAACCTCATACTGTACGCTTATAGATAGAAAAACACACTTGATGCGTTATGAGCATTCTATCGACAAAATATTGAATTGATACTGATAAAGCATCACAACATATCAACAGCCTCGATAAAAGTATGCGGTAACAAATGAATTTTCGATCAATCTTGACAGTAAAACAACAACACAACCGTTATTTATGTTTTATTAAAACCTTTTCAAATACGCTGAATGTAATTCGGACTCTGAATTTCATTATTTTTGACAATGATCGTACAAACTTAAAAATTGAAAACTCCCTAGAATGCCGTTAACTGGCATCCGAAGTTTTTATCTGTGACGTCATACAAGACTGGAAGTCTAAAGATAAAAATACAGCGTTAATCAATAGCTAGTAAACATTGAGTCTGTTTGAATGATGTGTGAGAAATCTGGAATCAATTAAGTCAAACAGTGGAGTAAATACGATTAAACATCCAATCTCACTTGATTTATGGTCGGTTGAGCTGAATTTTACACTCCTTCAAGTTAATGGTTAAGATACACATATATTATGTCTGTATATTACCTCAATCATACATCCGAACCTTGAATACGTTTATAGAATGATATTTGTATGATCATTATCGAGGAGAACGGATAACTTCTGATTTTCGGTATATGAGTTAGAAATACGTGATGTTAACTAAACAATTCTAGATTTAACAGCAATGAAAGTAAATTAAACGCCTCATAAACGAAAATTAAGATAAATAGCGGAAGAAAATTACACTGCACTTAGATACATGTAGATTTTCGTGTTAAACTAAAACACTTCAGCATGTGAAAGTCTAAATGTAGTCGTGACATATCACTCTGGTGACACTCCTGTAACGTGAAATACAATGTATATGATAACATAGTGTCTGTTTCATATAACGCAAGACTATTCGAACAAATACCACTTACACTTATACAATATTTAGATTGACCATCTGTATAGCAATACATGTTTAGGAGTTTCCGCATTTAGACCCAGGTGCCAATGAACCATGGCCCATGTCTGCTAACATAATTTCACTTAATAAACGCAATAAAAAGATAATGTTAATAAATATACTAATACTTATGGTAATAATAATAGTTCAGAAACGCTGTTGAAATGGGGCTAAATAGGTTTAAACAATTTTCCAGGTATTATTCATTGAACAGGTTAGACTTTCATTATAAACTGTACCAGTTGTCGTAAATTAAGAAAGATCCAGATTGATGTGTATGTATATAACCCTTTTGATCCCAGTAAATATTTTATCTATATTCACACTTGATATTCCAAACAAGCTGCATCTGCTTATGTTTTGTTTTGTTCTATTCTATTTAAACGTGTGGATAATTCTAGCTGTCGAAGTTATTTCAACAGGTAACGCTTCATTCATAAAGAAGTTAAAAAAACGAAATATTTGTTTTGAAATTTTTTTATTTTTCGATCAATTTAACCCACACAAATATTATTTTTTCGTTGTTACCTGTTCCATTTCTGGATAACAGCAAAATACTGAATAAGAACAATTCACTTTTTGCCTGTTTTTTAGCGAATACATTATAAAGAGCTGCATCACAAACGCTACTTATGAGCCTATTTGCATGAACTTTGGAAAAAAAATTAATATTTTGACCAAACAAATATATGAAAATCTTGAATAAGGTAAGCCATGAGTAAAGAGTTGCTTTCACAACGTTTTATCTTGTTTTCTCAAAATAGCATTGTTTTACTTTCTTCTAAGACAGCGAGTTATTCTCAAATGTCAAAGGTTATTTATACACTCACTACATCTGTTCGTACCTTATATTAACCAACTATTAATTGTGAACTATGTACATGTATATGGAATAGTTGTTATTGTTTTGTATAAAAGTCCTTTTGCAGACCTACATTTGTGTATTCTTCATTCTATATTTAGGGTGTAAATAAAAATTATAAGACCGATATTATATAAAGATGTTACACCATTACAAATGTCAATGTGTATATCATATAACACAACCCTCAGATGTGACGTCTCCGATAACTTATTCAACTCTCACTATAACTCTCTCATTGCAATTTGCATCATCTGGGTAAAACATACTCTAAATAGAGTGCTGTTATTTATACACACTTGTGTCCATATGAAGTGGTTTTATACTTCATAGTTAAGTCAATAATTGATGTATTTAATAACAAGAACATGCAGTAGTGTATCCAAGTACCAAATCGATGGTTATTGTCGATCCAAAAATAACACACATAAGGAAACTTACTCATTCGAAAGAAAACGCTCAGTTACACAAAGTTACACTTGGGAAAAGGTTTACATGACGGACGAGCTTATGTTTATTACTCTACTTTTGAATGGTTTGTACTTATTTTGCTGCCATGATATGTGATCTTTATTAACATGGACCGGTTTATTCTTGAGTAAAATTGTAAGAGTTAATACATAGTATGGTCAATTTCATACTAAACTACTAAATTTTGCCGCCTTTTACATTATCATCTCATTTAACAACAACAATTCGAACAAAGTCAGATAACACAAAATGACATTTATTTTATGCACCACGTTTAACAGTCAATGTCTCGTTATTGTGGTGCAAAGAAACACATTAAAGGTGATTTATAACAAATAAAAACTCTTTAATTCCAAAACCTATACTTCACTGTCACATTATCCGGTAATTCTCATCATTAAGTTACAGTTTAATGTAGCTTATTTAACAGAAAATCTACTCGAACAGAGGAAGTTACGAACATTTTTAGGACGAATAATTCTCATTGGTACGAAATTATGGACGAATAAGCTCATCAACGTAGCTTGTTTTTTAGACATTTGTTGTGAACAGGATGGGTCTAGTTGTTGGTCTGTCGTTTGATTTAGTGGTATAAATGTTGATATAATATCTAACAATACTGTGATACGTCAGGATAAACAAATGTTGACTGACGTAAATACAGGACAATACTTGTAAGAGTACATCGTTTATGGGAATATCTATTGGTAATAGGCACATAAAACTTTGGACAAATGACATTTCTAAGTCGTCTTATAGAAGGGCCTTTATCTATTTGTGCTAATTATGTACTTTACGATCTAAATTATACAACATCTACGGTATCTTGTACTTGATATGTCAGGGTTCGTGATGTTCTAATCTATAATAGGATATGTTAAGTTTTAAGGATAGACAATATTGATTTGAATTTAGATGAAAGAGGAATAAATCTACGAAACAATAGAATATTGCATTATCGGAATTAAAAGGAAATACTCAACCTAATCAGCCGAGTTCAATTGACAGTAGTAACTCATGCAAAGAACTAACGACGCAATGTCCAACAAACAACTAAACTAAAATCAAACCAAACCACCACACGTCCTAGTTTCAGGTGTCAATTCTAAAATGACTAGCTTTTGTGTCCATGTATACAAAGAGCAAATCATACCACTGTATATCAGCAATTAAACGTTGGAAGTGTTAACACTACAGTTGTTTAGGGTATAGCGTATCATTGTCAATAACGGACCAGTCTCAGAAACGCGACGAAATTTGATGACCTCCAGGAAACTTGTTAATTTCAAAGTTAGCAATTGACACTCAATGTGAAGCGGGAAAAACGTGCTCGAGGAAAACGTTTAACAGAAAATTGGCCTTAATTATTTTAAGTAATTAACAACTTTATATGGAAGAAATATGTAAACATATTGATTGTAATTTCATAATCTGTTTATAACCATTAAATTGTATTTATATCGATACAAATATTTGTTAATTGGGTTCAAAGGTACCGCGTCGATTTGTGTATAGCGGATCACTCAATCGAATAGGTGCATTTAGCTATGTAAATATCATGGTTTTGTTTTCAGTCCGCAATTATTTGTCATTTGTTGTGATCCAGTGACCGGTATTACAAATGCAAAATAATTGTTTGGTACTTTTATCAACCAATAGTTATAATACACTTTATTATTAATACTGTACTAGTCCATTGGTATTTTTCATTAATTTGCTCAGTTTCGTATTCCTTAAATGCCTTGTTAATGGAGCTATTAAATGTTCACTCATTTCATGCAACTTTGTTATGAAATCCACTTATCGCAGCACTAACTAGAACATAACAACTGGTGGTGTTGTGTCTAATCTGACAGGTTACATAGCTTTTGAGATGAATCCCATTGGAAGAAATGTAGTGATCTGCTATAGACGAAAGTGATCCGCTATTGACATATCGACATAGCTTTGTCATCAGATTACTCGTGTATCAATCAAGAGTTTTATTCCGAAAACGATTGTAAGTCATGACCAAGTAATGTGTTAAACATTTACAACCGCTTATATTTGGAAAAATAAAGAATATCCTCGTAATCAGCAATTATGTCGTTAGTGATTCGTTATACCCTAAACAACTGTATGACGTCATACAGGTTACAAGTAAGGTATACAACATAAGCACCCGAAGTAACACATACTTTATATATAATTGCGAGTTTTAATCATGTAAAGATCGATATAAAGAAGTCAAAATCCCTAGTATACAATGACCAGTCGTTCCATCCTTCGTGGTTAATTCCTGGATATTCCGGCGCATATCAACTCAAAACCATTTCATATCAGCCGATATATTGCGGTTTTCATAGTGTATTTTCTTTAATATGAAATAAGAGAAAGTTACAACGGCAGCTCATGTGTTAACAAACATGCACGTTATATGTCACTTTATCATTGGTCAAACCACTTAAACGTCACGTCGTCATTGCAAGACGAATAATTCAGCTTCTCTGCATTAGCATTATAATGGCGACATAATGTACATTGCACGAATAGAAACGTAATATACGATTTTTGTGTGATTTTAATACATCTGTTATTTTTATTGTAATAGGCTTTTACAATATGTATGTAAATCATTGCCAAATGGTGTATAGTTTGTACTTCATAACGCATTGTCCGGCTCTTTGTATGATTTGGCGTCCATTATTTCTAGTAATCGGATAATGGAATACATGTATTATATATTCACCTCGGACAATTTCTTGTTTGTCCTTAACAAACAATACTATAACGCTTGTAAGAGGACACTTTTGATAAACTAACTTTTGGTAAAATTTATACTTTGGTAAAATTTTTTCCAAACAATTTGTTTTCGCTTGTTTTTCTTAAAGATCCAGTTACCCGTGCATAAAACCAATGAAATAACTTAAACATTGTTTTTCTAACTACATTACTTTCTTATTCCTATATGTTACTACATTGACATGAATTAATTGTGACAGGTCCAATACGTAGGGCGAATATATCGCTGGCTGAGGATGAGGAGGTCGTAAATACAACCATGTACTACTTACGACCTTATAAGTCTCACACATATTTGAAATCTTCTTCTTAATCATCGCTTCTTATGAGCTTATTTTCATGGAAATCGGAAGTCATGTTGACCAAATTGAAGTTGAAAAATCTTTTTTACCGTAAGTAAAGAGTAAATTTCATACTGATTATTCTTTTTTCTCAAAATATTGATTTTGTTGTAACGACCCTCGTATTCTAAGCCCACGATGTGTGATTTTAGAAGAAAGTAACAGCAACCATGGACTTTATTTAAACTTTACTTGAGCATTGTCCTTAAGCTGGTATTTGTTATATACATATGAATAAAGTACATAATATTACTTTTTGTTTTTGATTTGTAAATATATAACAGGGTTCATGCTTTTAATACAATTTATCAATTGCCACAAGAAAATCGTGCAATATAAGTATTTCAAGTTTGTATTTGTTATTAACATCTCGAGAGTCATCGTGATACTACCCGATTATGTTACATATTTCCAGGGTTATAATCATAGATACTATATCGGCTGTTTAATTATGCAAATTAAAAGGTCAGGATCGAGTCAAATTCGCCAAGCTATACCATATGGGATATACTTTTTGTAATATATTATCAAAACCCATTAAGATGCCATCTAGACCACCCAAAGCTACGAAGAGAAGATGTACAAATTATAAACTAATTAACTTTTTTTGTAAACAACAAAATCAGTGTACACACAAATGTAGTTATAATCGAATTCAGATAATAAAGTTTGAAAGTTTGTTTTCACTTGATGTAGGTCATTTGTGGAAGATAAACAATGGTCATTAAGAGGCTGTTTAAAGTAGATGCTGACTTGCATGTCCGAGTAATACATCTATTTTTAAAGAGACCAGTATGTCAATGCTCAATGGTCGGATCGTAATCAATCTGTCCAAACAAATTAGCATCCTTCAACAAAAGGTCATAGTAGATTTCTTTGTGCCCATAACCAACTCAGCTTCCTTATAACAGTAACTAATTACCGGTCGTAAAACTTTCTGTGTTCACGGAATATCTCGCTGAGTGCGCAATGGGATTTGTTTTTTCCTTCGCTTTTCTGTACTGGTACAAAATGTATAATTATTGCCAACATACGTGTATTCTAGAGGGGTTTGACTTGTAATGCTATTATGGATATAATTTGGTACTTTTGCGATCAGTATAAATATTTCCCGAGGTCCTGCGTGAATATAAATGCCGTATTAACACCGTACATTTCCGTGGTCGAAGGTACTAAATGCCATATAAAAGCCGTACTTTTCCGTGGAAGAGGGTACAGTACTAAATGCCGTCAAGATACCGTACTCATAGAGACTTTAAATCAGTGTAACATTATTTAATACCCTGTATTCATGTATGTGGTTTCTCCATTCATGATTGTCCTGTCATTCAAATCCAATTATTTATCAATTATCTGTATTCTAGAGTTACTTGTTTATAACGTTCGTGATTGAACAGCCGCCTGTGTGGTAATAAACATCTATATTCTAAGACATCAAATAAATAATGTGCGTCTGCAGTTTCTTACAGTATTTCGTCAGTTCGAACGTTTACGAGAACATGAACAATGAGATATTACCACGTTAAACTATTATAACAACCTCGTTTATACCGAATTTCTGCTTATATCTTGTTTGTTTTAACGGAATTGTATGTAGTTACTATGTATTACATCAAATAATAATTTTTATAATGTCATTTTACAATGTACATGTATCAATAGAATGCCAATACAGTATATAAGAAACATTAAATTGAGTATCCTGCAATTCGAGTTTTGCTTTCGTGTAGAGTATTGGTTGTCGAATTTCGTTTTAACGAAGGGTGGAATAATGTAAAAACGAGCTTAAAACCTCGTCCTCTAAAGTTGGTTGTAACTGATCTTCTGTATTTGCTGAGTGTTTGTTAAATTCCCTTTTATGTAGGCATAATAAATACATATTAAATATCATATTCGTACACTAATACACTTGTGACCATTCACTCATATGTATAAATTTAAAGAAAATACTATATTTTGATGATGTAAAAATAACTGACTGAACGTACATTTTGTACCATATCGACGGTGCCGAACCAAAACCGTCGATATGGTGTTGTACATGAATTTCCAGCAATAATGTGCGTCACATCTCATTCTGTATGTATACCCTGAGAAATTCAACTGAGTTAAGCGTCTAGATCCCCATGGATCTCGTTATAGTCCATTTTATTTTTACAGATACAGTTTATAACGGCGCCTATATGCTTAATGATGCTAATAATGTAGCATGTATTGCTCCGGTTATTGGTGAATTGTATGGTATAATCGCGCCACAAATAAACCAGAAATGAATTCGGATTAAGGAGCAGATCACATTTCAAAATTATTGTTAAGAGAAACAAACTGTAAAAAAGATGTACTGCTGTTTCCAACAACTATGCCTTTCATCAGTAGTACATGCGCATTAACTAAATTCTTACTACTGGAACTATTTTTAGCCGAATAGTTAAATGATAAATATGAGATCATGAGTATTGTTGTACTTTCCGTGAATTGGTATTTTTACAATATTTGCTAAAAAGATAAAATAACCATTCTGACAGGATCAGCAAAAAATGACAAGAATATATTTTAATGACGTCTGTCTTTTATTTTTGACATTAATGATAATTATTAATGTGCATGTATCAAAGTTCAACTTAAACTTAAACTTGGGGATAGTTCATATTGAAATGCGAAACAACAGTTATTTTAGAAAGAATAGAACTGAGAAGCGAACTTTGAATATATACAGATATTCCAAGGTTTCAAATAATTTCTTATAAATTACGACTTGTATCATGCAGTGTTATCTGATACGTCAATGCTGTGTCAACCTTCTAGACAAATTTATAGCAGATATGATGGTATTTATTTTGACTGGCAGACTAAAATGTTTCTTTAAAAAAATGATTAAAATCTAGAGAGTAGAAGAACAGAATACACTAGACGTGCATTTGAGAATGTGTGTAGATATATAAATTTAAATTCTGAGAGTTAAGTTAGTCAAAATAAGCTAGTTGACTAGATCTACTTTTGAACAAAACAATTTAATGCATTGCCTTGGAAAGTGGAAAATGAAATAGTCTTGCAAAATTTATTTCCCGAATCTGAATATGTAGCTCTAGGAGAATAATAAACTGTTTTGTTTATTCTGTTGGCTTAAATTTTGTACTTAAATAAATCTGTTTCTTAGGACAATTTTGCTGATTCCGAATATGGAGAAACTAGACCCGCCTATCCTCATAATTGTACTGTCATTCCATCAGGAATCATAAAATCAATTAAATATGTGCAATTTCAGTCTCATTATCTCATAAATTGGCATGCTATTGTTTGCATACCAAGGGTCACCAAAGTGGGCGGGTGAACTATAAGTCGGTTATAGATCAATATTAGAATCATAAACAAATTAAGTGCAGCGGTCACTGCGCTGCCTTGCACTAATTTGTTTATACTCTTAATATATGATCTATAACCTATAACTGTATTTAACTTTGGCTGTTGGTATTTTATATCTAGGGAGTATCAAGTTTCTGAAGCAGGTGCATTTTAAATAAATGGCGGCAGTTAAAGTTGACAAGCAGCAAACTTCACAGAAAAAGGTTCTATCAAGGGTATTGAGTTTCACTTTGTTCAAATTTTTTATTTGTTTCAACAAGATTTAATATCAGAAGCGGCCAGATATTTACAATCAAGAGACAATATTATTTATTTCTAGGTTCACACCTTCAAAAGAAATAGAGGCACTTAAAAGTCTTTAAATGAATGTCTTTATTCTTGGTGATCGTCTTGGCTGTTTAGTAAATGATTAATGAACCACTTTCAACAGGTAATTTAACACCCTGACTATTCTGGTTTTAATTGCTCTGTAATTGCTTGCAATCCAGTAGCCTGCTCTTGGTGTACTGCTGTTCCTTTAAATCTGACAGGTGAATAGTACAGAATAAAGGAAACCTCACAAGTTGTACTTGATAAAAGTTGTATTTGATAAAAGAAACGAGCCTTATGTTTGTTGGGTTTCAACATTGCTTTTAATAAAAAATATATGCCTCGGTGCAATTACGTATGTTGATGTTAATACGTATAGGCCTCAACTAGTCACAAATGTGAGTGTTACACTACGACTATATGCTGTTAAAGGTTTCGAAATTATGTCGACATTTATTGACTGTAAAATTTTACGTTTAAAAACAATTATCGTACAAAATAGGTGTAATGTCAAATAAAATTCAAATGACGTTCATGTAACTTAGGTTTATAATATTTGTTTTTAATTTCAAATAAAACTATCTTGAGATGATGACTTTTCCTGAAATATATTCTTGTCTTTAACAGCTTGACCAATACAACTCGAGAATACGTTTGGTCCGAATTTGACTTCTGGTTTCTCATAGACAACCAGACCGTATTGCTGAAGCCTTCCGAAGCTCATAAATTAAATCTGGAATACATCGCCGAGGCAAAAATGCTCAGTGGGGTTAAGGAAATATTACGTTACCTTAACCCTACGTCCCACTGAGCATTAAATTCTTAAGTAGTCTTCAAAACCGACACAGCTCTTGGGGTGTACTATCGTTCGGTATCCCAACTATTTTATTGTGACAAAAATAAGAACTGATCTGAGGCGTCCGTTAAATTATCGTCTTAACGATGGCAGATGCACTATCAAAAGATCGTTAGGCGTCTACAGTATAAACCCCAAAGGAAATTTATCGCCAGCTTTGAAATGGCCGTCAGTTCTGTCTGATAGATTCTGCACACATGAACTGCATTTATCATGACATACGCACTCTTATTGATGTATTACTTAAAACTGTACTGTAAACGATGCTTTATTACATATTATTAATGATGACAGCGTCAAGTGCCTTATACGTGCGGACCCGCATGGGATCGAACGTCTTTGGTGATCATTTATCTTTTTCTACGTACATAGCATGTATAAATTTAACTATTTCAGCAATTTTGTCAAAACTAGAAGAAACTGTTCACTCATATGTCAAAGTGATTCCGTAAAAGATATAAGCGATAGCATATGTATTTTAAAATAATAAATGTCATCGGCATGAGAGTAATGAATAAATTCACGTTCCTAGACATACCTGGTACATGTACTAAGTATGTACAAAAATATTTTCTAAAATATTATAACACGCTTAAAAGCTTGTATTTTAAGGATTGAAAAAAGGTTATGTACAGTGAAAATAGCAACTTTAGAATGCGTCACTTATCTAAAACCATGTTATTTATTCAATTTTATCTCTTCCAAGACTTGAAACATATTTAATTTTAAAAAAAATCACACAAATATAGAACCATGTCATTTTATGCAATTTAAGTCTCGCAAGACTTGAAACATTTTCCATTTAAACACGTCTCCTGTTACGTTTCAAATTTTCGGTCGTTTATATCTTTGGATCTTGTGATCTTCTGTTAGTTGCTTGCATCTACCCACAGCTTGATCTGGAACGACGTGTCTGCGGGCAACGGTTCTGACTTTGGTCCTCCATATTGGGACATGGGCCTCGTGTAACTCATGCCACTGTGAACAAATTGGTAAAATGTGACGGAATGCTGACACAAACCGACTTATGTCACTTCCGGAACGTTGTTGTTGCCTTGGTTGTCATAAGACATTATTTTACAAACATTCGGACATGTGGAGTAAATGTTAGGATTGATGTAATATCGCACTAATTGCGATCATAAGCGTACCGACCCTTCAAATGGAAAATAGATCCGTGCCTCTCGCAGCAACACTTACAGTTTATAAAACACAAACGATAATTAAGTTGCATGCATGTTAGCGATATACTGCATACTGAACCTAATATAGTGGGGAGCGGTGGCCTAGAGGTAGGCCGCGCGCTTCGGGATCGAGAGGTCCCGGGTTCGATCCCCCTCTGGACCACTGGTCAAAATCTCTGAGCAAGACCCACAGCTCCACTCCACCATGGTGTAAAATGGTACCTGTGAGGGCAGTGTCTATTCCTGGGCGCCGCAGATCGATGTTGGCTGCCACACCACAGGAGAGAAATAGTCTCCCCAGGGAGACACGAGTGTAGGTTTCCATATGTAGCCCAATGACCAGGGGAGTTAAAATGTCAAAGGGTACTTGAGCGGCCTAACAGCTGAAAAGAGCCCTAGAAAATTGGTAACTTAACCCCTCCCTTTTTTCCTGTCTCTCAAATGATAATTACATGTCGAGAACAGGAAATAGTAATAGTTTTCCTTATTTACATGTATACCTTTTTATCTTAGACTTGCATACACGCACATTATTCTAACAGTTCTGATGTCAAGACCTTAAAACCTCCGCAAACATACTTTTGGCTCACACGAATTAAATTCCGTTTCGACGTTTACGATTCAAAGACTTCCATATTATTGTGACGTAGGCTATTATGAACGTATAATGTATTTTAATATGTTTTGTACACCCACTCAGTGTATAAGAAAAGAAAACAAACTCCAGTAGTCCAACGACAATCATAAAAGGGGGAATATGACCAAAATGCAGAGAGGAAATCGGTTTTGTTTTAGAAGAAAGTTCATATCATTGAGATGGTATTAATACTTGGTTGAACATATTGGAATAATCATTATGCCATAAAATCTGGTCATGTAGCAGACGTCATAAATCTAGGAACGCGACCAGATTCTTTTGTTTACCAAAACGACGTCATGGTGACAAATGACATCGGTAAGCGATGTTGACATCTGTAAAGCTTGTTCAGAAAAAAATAGAAATATGATGAGAAAACTAACTAACTATGGAAGATGGAGTATCTAGATATCCTATTATTCATTATACAGAGCTTCTCTAGTTAACCAAACAAGGCATTACATCAGACGATAGTCCAAATAAAGAATGTGCAGAAAATTATCAAGTGAACAAAATTTGAATATTGAAATCAGTATTCTAATGGTCATAACGCAGAGCTTCTAGAGTTAAAAAATAAAGGTACCAATTTTCTAGGGCTCTTTTCAGAGTTGACAAAACAACGACTAAAAGAGCAATGAACATATTTAAAGCCAACTATGGGTCATATAAAATGACATGTGAATTACGACATTTCAGCGAACAACATCTGCAATGAATTTTGTGTACTTATGTAGCTCACTTCGTTGACAAGACAATCCGTTATATCAAATAAATTGATAAAAAAGTTGTTTCAAAAAATGTACTAGTATTATGGAAACAACTATCTTTAGAGAAATACAAATATATTATTGAGTATAGATATGATATCTACGGAATAGACTCATTATACGCAGCGTCTTCAGTTGAGGATATCTCCAAACGAATTTTATGTGGACAAATATAGAAATATAAAGATACTAACATTAGAGATGGTGTCTATAGACGCACCAGAATAATCAAAGTTGACATGTTTTAAGGACCAGTGCAAATAGAATTATTGAAGTATATAACCCGTGATGAAAATCCACAAAAACTATCTACATAGATAAATCAAAGATATAATAAAATAACAAAACGTTCAGTAACTAGGATGATGAAAGTTCTCAAAGGCGATGCAAAATCAGAACGGTCTTCCTCCACTTCAATTAGATATTATTGTATCTATTGCGACATTTAATCTGTTCAGAAAGAGGAAAATATCCACAAGGTTGGGAATAGCCGCGAATACAAAGCACGCAACAACTGTAAGAAAGTTGGATGATCGAAATGCAATTTTTAATTGTATTTCAACTGCATAATTGGGAAATATATCTTAAAAACGTTTATGAAAATAATGATATATAAATAGTTTCTTCATATAGAATTGTAGAATTGTATCTAAATAGTTTCTAAGTATAGACTCGTTTCTTTCATTTCACAGAACTACTTTTACAAGAATTTTATAACAGTTGAGTTATGGTGACACCGCTAGAAATGATGGAATTTAACAACACAACAACAGAAGTTTACAGGGACTATGGGAATTACAATGCTACTGGTGGTAAGGTCTTATACGTGTATATAGAATATAAATAGAAATGTTTCTCATTCATCAAAACTTTCAGCACTCAAACATTTACTTGCATGTTTGTGTAATTCTTAGCGATATGGTTGTAACGTTTTCGAACAAGAAGTTGTAATAAGTTTTAAATGTACTAAATATTACTTCTGACTTAAAAGCTTGATTCGGAGACCCGAAATCAAATCCAGGTGGAGGCACTCATAATTATGACAGTCACTTTCCTGTAAAAAGGTGACGGGTAAATATAAAGATTTTACATTTTTTTATAAATTATTAAGCTGCGACAACTATACAATATCGTCATTTATCATGTTCAATATTTGAGGGTTCAGTGCTGAGTGTAAGTATTTATTGAGTTTTTGGCACCATACCTCGTATCATCTATGCAGAAATGAAGGCTAT